>CM033729.1:29194627-29575117 GCA_019671005.1 Hibiscus mutabilis
TGATGAAATAGCAAAAGATCCGAATTGGATCTATTTTCCAGTGATGTAGATTGATTTTAAACATATTATGGATGTATAATAACGTTGATAAGTCATTTTTAAAAATGGAATCCCGAAAATCTTGAATCTCTAATTGTTTAGGTTGTTAGAATTGTGTTTTTGTGGAGTTGTGGTGGCTGTTTGGTTGCTGGAGGTGTTAGGTTGTTTTGATTCTTTTTTTAGATGTTATTTTATGATAAAAGTGGTGTTAGATTCATAGGTTGTGTTTGGGTTGTGTTTGGAAAGGATTAGATGGTGTTTTTGTGATTGGGTAATTGTGAGGTAAATGTGTGAATCCCTGAGGATCTGTTGTTGCAGTGTTTTAAATGCATGGAGATGCATTAATCCTCTGTTGTAATGTGGTTAAAATAGGGGAGATGGATCCGGAAGTGATCGGGGAAGCTTTGGAGGCTTCGGAATCTTGTTTTCATATCGGTAAATCGAGGTTTTGTGTATCGGTGAGCGAAAATGTGGTTTAAAGCGTTTTGATGTTTTGGAACAGTGTTTTGGGGAGTTAAGGTAGAGCTTGAAACGCTTACCTAGACTCGAAAGTAAGTATAAAGTGG
This sequence comes from Hibiscus mutabilis, assembly GCA_019671005.1. Classification (NCBI taxonomy): domain Eukaryota; kingdom Viridiplantae; phylum Streptophyta; class Magnoliopsida; order Malvales; family Malvaceae; genus Hibiscus; species Hibiscus mutabilis. Next base: position 29,195,233 of record CM033729.1, read on the forward strand.
TTTTCTCTCTCGGTCGTGCTAATTTGAAATAGTTTTATGCACTTGTTTTAATTTACATGTTGCCTACTGTTTAAGCATGTTTTCAAGTATTTGATATACTGTTTTTAAGCATGAAATGCTGAAGGATGCACATGGTAAGTGATCCTTGTAAGTATGTGGTTTATACTTGTGTTTTAAAGCATGGTTGTTGCTTTGGAAATGACATGGTTTAATGCTTGTTAAAAATAGTGAGGTAAATGTTATTTGGTTAATTATATTGGCAAGTGATATGGTTTTAAAATTGTTATCGGATATAGTTGGTCGGCCATAGGATTGAGTGCACTGTAAATAAGTTGCCTTGGATGTTGAGGGGTTTATATTGAGTACTGAATACTCCATCCAAGTACCCTAACGGTAGAGGGGTTTAACGGTACCAAATACTCCTATTAGTGGGTTAAGCATCTAACCGATGAGAGGGATTGGTATCCCTGTAGGTTGAGAGTGTACCCGATTGTTATTGTACCCAGTTGTTATAGTATCGCGATTGTGATTGTATAGCTATTCCGGTTGAGATGGTTTGAAGTGTTGGGTTAACACTTGTTGAATCTGTGTATCCGATGAACTCTTTTGTTATTGGACTTGTTTAATAATCACTTGTAAGCCAATATAATTGTTAATGTATCATTAAAAGGTTTATGTTGTATAATGTGATTTATACATGTTTACTCTTTAAGCTTTGCATATGGTGTTATGCATGGGAAGGCTTAAATTGAGGTTAGCAATGGGATTTGCTGTTGGTTAATGATACACGTTGCATATGGTTTAATATGCTAGTTTTGAAAGTGTTAAAGTGCATGGTTTTAAAGGCATAATGTGTTGGGCTGAAATTAGGGAAAAGTATATTCCCATGTATGATGTATGGAAAGGCACTAGTGAGAAGCTGAAGTTGTTATGTGGGCATTTGAGAGCAGTTTTGGATCGTTGGAAATTCTACGTGAATCTAAGGCGTAGTGATTTAAAGAGTGTTGTGATGGTCGGATGATTATGATGGTATCGCCTTGGAAGAATGTGATGCGTTTTGAGGACCATACAATTTTGTTGAGTGTGTGGGTCTTGTTGCTTATTTTTTAGGTTATCTCCTGTGTTGGAGGGGTTCTATGATGTGTTTCATGTGATGATGTTGCGAAGGTATCGGTTGGATTCCTTGCATGTTGTGTCGGTGTAAGGCATTGTGTTGAGATTTGAGTTATCTTGTGTAAAGGACCTAGTGGAGATCCTTGTTTCCAATGGTAGAGTTCTGGGTGGTATATGGGTTGGCCTTATTAAGTTGTTGCGGAGACACTGCAATGTTAGGAAGCCGCGTGCGAATGTAAGTTGGAGATGTTGGAGCAGTTTCTGGTTTTGTTTCTTCCGGGTAAATTTTAGGGAAAAAATTTCTTAAGTGGGGGAGAGTTGTAATGCCCTGGTTTTGGGCCTAGCGGTTTTGAGGTTTGTTAGACGGTCCGGTGGATCGGGTTAGAGATTCGAGTCAGATTCGAGACCATATATTTTTCGGTGAGATAAAAATATGGAAAAATGGTTAAAATAATGTTTTAATATATGATTAATATTGGTGGAATTAATTTTGGAAAATGAGATTATGAGGTATGACATTTTGGCTAGTGACCAAAATGCAATTTTTGAAAATTGTTTTAAAGTGACTAAAAAGAAAAGGGTCAAATTCTTAGAATCCTTAAGGAGCTATTTTACCAAGTTTTTGCTGGTGATTTCTCCCTTCAATTAAATCATTTTAACATGTGTTTTAAAAGTTAATTAAAAGGGATTTTAGATATTAAAGTTAGTTATTTGGTTTTAATGAAAATTGACGTAACTTTTCTCTCCATTTCTTTTCTGCCAAACACTCAAATTTCATCAAAAACCATAGGTGAGAGATCAATTTTACTTAGAATCTTGATCTACAATTGATTATTTAACTTTGATTTACAAAACCTTATTGAAATCTTATGTTTTCCTAGTTTTAAACAAACCAATTTGAGGGAGAAATCACACAATAGGGGTAAGTTCCATGATCTCCTCTATTGAATGGTTCTTTATTGATATTCCCAAGTATTTGATCCTTGATTTATGGTTTATAATCTGATTTTCTGTTTTTATATTGAATTAACTGATTTAATTGGGTAAACTTGATGTAATAGCAAAAGATTTGAATTGGATCTGTATTCCAGTGATGTAGATTGATTTTAAAAATATTATGGATGTATAATAATGTTGATATGTCGTTTTTAACAATGGAATCCCGAAACTCTTGAATCTCTAATTGTTTAGGTTGTTAGAATTGTGTTTTTGTGGAGTTGTGGTGGCTGTTTGGTTGTTGGAGGTGTTAGGTTGTTTTGATTCTGTGTTTAGATGTTATTTGATTATAAAAGTGGTGTTAGATTGATAGGTTGTGGCTGGGTTGTGTTTTGAACAGATTAGATGGTGTTTTCGGTTGTTGTGATTGGGTAATTGTGAGGTGAATGTGTGAATCCGTGAGGATCTATTGTTGCGGTGTTTTAAATGCATGGAGATGCATTAATTCTCTGTTGGAATGTGGTTAAAACAGGGGAGATGGATCCGGAAGTGATCGAGGAAGCTTTGGAGGCTTCGGACGCTTATTTTTGCATCGGCAAATCGAGGTTTCGCGTATCGGTGAGTGAAAACGTGGTTTAAAATGTTTTGATGTTCTGGAACAGAGTTTTGGGAAGTTAAGGTAGAGCTTGAAACACTTACCTAGACTCGAAAGTAAGTATAAAGTGGTTTTCTCTCTCGGCCGTGCTAGTTTGAAATGGTTTTATGCACTTGTTTTAATTTACATGTTACCTACTATTTAAGCATGTTTTAAAGTATTTGATATACTGTTTTTAAGCATGAAATGCTGAAGGATGCACATGGTAAGTGATCCTTGTAAGTATGTGGTTTATACTTGTGTTTTAAAGCATGATTGTTGCTTTGGAAATGGCATGGTTTAGTGCTTGTAAAAAACAGAAAGGTAAATGTTATTTGGATAATTATATTGGCAAGTGGTGTGGTTTTAGAATTGTTATCGGATATAGTTGGCCAGCCATAGGATTGAGTGCACCGTAAATAAGCCGCCTTAGATGTTGAGGGGTTTATATTGTGTACCATATACTACATCCAAGTACCCTAATGGTAGAGGGGTTCAACGGGACCGAATACTCCCGTTAGTGGGTTAAGCATCTAACCAGTGAGAGGGATTGGTATCCCTGTGGGTTGAGAGTGTACCCAATTGTTACTGTACCCGGTTGTTATAGTACTGCGATTGTGATTGTATCGCTATTCCAGTTGAGATGGCTTGAAGTGTTGGGTTAACACTTGTTGAATTCGTGTATCCGATGAACTCTTTTGTTATTGGACTTGTTTAATGATCACTTGTAAGCCAATATAATTGTTAATGTATCATTGAAAGGTTTATGTTGTATAATGTGATTTATACATGTTTACTCTTTAAGCTTTGCATATGGTGTTATGCATGGGAAGGCTTAAAATGAGGTTAGCAATGGGATTTGCTGTTGGTTAATGATACATGTTGCATATGGTTTAATATGCTGGTTTTGAAAGTGTTAAAGTGCATGGTTTTAAAGGCATGATGTTTTATATGATGATAAATATGGTTTGAAATGGGAATTTCATATTGTTGATGGAAAATGGTTTTAAATGCATTGATGGTGTGTTGTTTTTTAGCACTCCTCACTAAGCCTAGTGTGCTTACGCTCCCTTTGTCCATCAATGCAGAGAACTAAAGGTTTGGGAGGCAGCGGGAAGCAAGGGATCTCAACAAGAATTGGTAATCAAAGTATGTTTTTGGAATTGGACTATAAGTAATAAGGGCAATGGGGTTTCCGTTGATGTTTCCGGAGATGATTGTTAAACTCTCTGTTCGAGCAAGTTTGTTTAGTTGCTCTTGAATTGAAAATGGCCATTATAAAGTGTTTTTGGTGATCGTTTGGAGTTTCATGCGTTGCTTGATTGGTTTCTATTAAGCATGCCTATAGATTTTCATTTGATGCAAGATTCCATGAATCGATGTTGAATCTATGATGCTTTGATATGGTTCGATCCTTGAATATGTTGGATATATGTTTGAAGTATGTTTGAGTGTTTCGAAAATCATAAATGGATGAAAAACAAGTTAAAATTCTCATTCCAGGCCCAGAGGTTTCGAAACCTGGCCCCCGGTTTTGAAACCTGTAAGCCAAATTTGGCTTTTGGGTGCGGTACGCGGGGAGTCGTACCGGTACGCGTTTCTAGTTCTGGAGGTCTGGTTTTGAAACTTGTAGGGGTGGTTTCGAAACCTCTAATATATAATTTGGCACCGTATCGATCCGAAAACCCGTATACCGAAACCAAGGACCGTTATTTCAGTTATATGTTCGATTTAAGCTTTGAAATCTTGCAACTTGGTCTCTAGATGTTGTGTATGCAATTGAATGAGTTCGAATGGTTGTTTTAAGCTGAAATTTGACATGTATACATAAAACATGACTAATTGAAGATTGGTAAATCAAATTTTAGGTAAGTCCATATAGTTTTGAAGATTTACAATTTGGTCCCTAAATGTTTGAATGATAAATTGAGGGTGTTGTGGTGATCTAATTGTGATGAAATTTCATGAGCTTGCGTGAAATGAACTTAATTGTGGATTGGTAAACTTAATTTTTTAATTCAACCCTTAACTTATAGAAATTACATTTTGGTCCCTATTTTGTAATAATGTTCAATTGGATGTCAATTCGATGCCCTATTGAGTTGAGTTTACTCTTATGATCAGTATGTACATGTAGGTTAATAATTATGCCTATAGATAAAATAAAAGAAAAAAAGTGGTCGTGTTTTGAGTTTTATCTTCACGGTTTACCTCGGTAAACCTCGTGTAGTTTGCTCGGTTCAGTCTTGCGACTAGGCCGGATCGAGAGGGTTACATGACCCACCAAGCCGGAGCCTAAAACTTTGCTTATCCGAACTTACTTTCAACATGATCGAAAACCACTCTCGATCCTGACCACTTGGTTTCGAGAAATGACAACCGTCCCTTAGGAACTCACACAAGCAACTCAAACTTAGCCATTCTACTTGCGAAGGTCTAAACACCTTCTTTCTGACCCTAGCCTCGGTCCTCATCATCAGATGTGGAAAGCCATCTGACTATTCTCAAGGATCGCCAATTGGTCATTCTAACAATATTTCTTTGCAAAGCAACCATCTGGTTACCCTCAACACAACTATTGATCCACATTCCCGCTGCACCACTCTAATAACCTCCACACTGTTTGACTTAACCGATAACAACTTGGGTCGAACTCGATTGGACAAACCCCCAACTCTATGAGATCCAACTCAACAGACGCACAAGCCATGCAACTATTCTCATGACTCGCCCCTACGGCTTCAACCACGTTCATCACAACCTCCACTTGACCTTGTCAACGGTACCCTTGCTCTGACAAACAACACACGAAGCTCTCATAATCTATGGCCAAAACAAGGTCGTCGATATCATGAAACCGACCGTAGTCTTCCACCATACAAGCTACTCCTATGCAGGCACAATCTCGGTGAAGCACTTGACAAAGACGCCCAATTGGTCGCCTGCACAAGTGTGCCTCCCACAAAGAGTTCGTTAAAAACCTTACCACATAGCGATGGACACTAACAACGAACTCAACCTTACCCTTATTGCGGTTCTAAAACACAATCAACCGGTAAGATTGCTCACTCTCCAAGGGTACCTCCATACCCTCGAAACACCCACAACACTAAAACCATGAACTCTTAACCCTCACATCTACAACGCAAGCTAAGAACACCTCGAACTAGCACTACGGAGCACAACGTCCACCTTAGAGAGGTTAAGATCCTATACAACTGACACTATCAATCGGATTCAAGCAATCTAAAACTTCACCGCTCCTCACTCACATCTTACAACACATAAGCACTTTCAACAACCATCTACGGTAAGAACTTACCTAGCCAGGGATGCAATTCTAATTACCATCTAAAGCAACAACAAACCCAAGATTTACCAAGATGCTCATTACAAGAACTGCTCTATTACACAACCGAAGAGCTAAATAGCTAACACAAACAGCTGGAACCCACACAAAACTTATTTACTTGACACATCCTCGGTCGCAACACTGTCATCTCTAACCTGAGCAACAGGCTGTCTAACATCGCCTCACGTGCCAACCCTGGCAGTGGATCTCACCGAACCTCTACCTCGATAACCTGACGGTGCCCTAGCTCCGCCTTTAGCAAAACTCTAACCATTCCGGGAAGCAGCCAACCTCTGAGACTGAGTCGGTGTATTCTCGTCCACCACTGGGCAGTCTTTCATATGCCCTGGTGCCCGGCACCGATAGCAAACCCTTCGAAGCAAAAAGCACACCCCAAGTTGATTTTGGCCACAAAGCCCACACACTAGTGGAAGCGATACTCCAACAAAATCGTCAATACTCCCTTCTGATATAGAAATCAAAGAGCCCCTACGACCCCTCAATCTAGATCCTTTGCCGACTCTTGGTAGCTGGTCCGATACAACTCTCTTCGAACTCCTTAAAGAACAAAACATCTCATGTGGATAGGGAGAAGGATTCACGATATTCTGGGTCTCTACATCATGACCTCTAGAATCCTTGAACTGATTAGATACTGACTCTAAAGCCGCTCTAGTGCCTTCGCACTATTGGCTAACTCGGAGAATGTCCTTAGCGGACCCGCTGTCACATGCAACTGAAGGTCAACATTCAAGCCTTGTCTGAACCTCTCGCACCTCAACTCTTCTGTGGTAACAGACTCTAGAGCATAACGACTCAAACGTAAAATCTCTTGCTCATAAGCAAACACCGTTCGATCTCCCTGAACTAGATGCAGAAACTAGTCCCTCATCTCATCCATGTGTACCTCACTAGTGTACTTCTTCTGAAACTTATCCACAAAGATATCCCATGTCGGGAGAGCAGGCTATAGACCCAACTCTACGATTTCCCACCACTCGTGTGCATTGCCCTTAAGAAGGGAAACAATGCAATCAAGATCATCTTCTGGGCTTCCCTTCATCTGTCTCAAGATTCTTTGTGTATCGCGCAACAACTGATCAACCTTAATCGGGTCATCCTTACCCAAGCCTTCGAAACTCGTAAGCCCAAAATGATGAAGCCTCTCTACAGGGGTCTTGCGAGGCATCTCAGATTGCCTCAGGATAGCTTGTACCTCATGCAAGAGGGCAGAGGTAAGGTCACGAAAGTGACCCGCCTCTCCACTACCGGTTCCACCTTTCATCATTTTTTCTGAAACACAACAAACAATGTGGCACATCAGGATTCCCAGTCTTATAAAGTACACTTTAATTTAGGGACTGGTATTCACTAGACACCTTACCACGGCCTTTATACCACCCTGGGGTTTCCTAGAACCAACTAAACCTAGGCTCTGATACCACTAAATGTAACACCCTGATCCCTTCCTGGATCCAGAGCATCATACTCGGGTCACCCAAAATCGACCCATCAAAAATTTTGCATTTAGAACCACAAGTTTGGCAACTCTCAAGACAATACATTTCCATAAATTCACATAGATAATAAGATTAAAAGGGGTTTACAAAATGTAAGTTCGAATTAAAATATACCGTTTGATCAAATAACCGTAATCAAAATAAAATACATACTCGACTGTGGTAAGGTCCTATGAATACATTCAGTCCAAACTAAACATCAAGTATTGTACTCTGAACTGACTCGGTGCTGGGAAATCCTTCTCGATGCGCTCTTCCAAAGTAACCTGTCAACCTACGCACGAAAAAACCATAATTCCGCATGTTGAGCTAACAAAGCTCAATGGTACATTTCTACTCTACCACAATTCATGAATATCATAAAACAAGCATGCATGATAATATAAATAAGAGTGTACAAAAAAGGCTTTTCTATATCTAAGGATCATCTTCTAGCCTATCCTAGCTAGAGTTTACAATTGTCTCAAGATACCACTACTTAAAAGAAGACCACAAAGCCATCCCAAGCTTACCATACGCGAGGTTCCACCGACCATTGAGTTACGTCTTGTACCCTGATCACATAGCCCAAGGGTTATCTAGACCATACTCAATATCACACAGCCCATCGAGTTACTTGAGATCACATGGCCCGTCGAGTAACAACCCTACCCTGATCACATAGCCCAAGGGTAAAATAACCAACATCCATTATCTATACAATAACGTACATAAAATACATTCCCTAATGGCCAGCGAAGCCCTACTATTTTCCCGTACTCACACAGTCGTTGGGTTACCCGTGATTACATAAACGTCGAGTAAGGATCATATCTGGATCACTATAGCCACAAATACGTCCTAAACATACTTGGATCACAATAGCCACAAGCAGTCTTTTCTTGAGATCACACAACCGAACAGGTTACTCGAGATCACATAGCCCTTTGAGTTACTCGAGCTCACACAACCCTCGAGTTGCATTCATATATCCTGATCACATAGACTGATGATAGGTTTTGGACCGCATCCAGAACACATAGCCCATGGATACGTCAGATGTACTCGATCACATAGCCCGGAGTACCCATCCCCTTATTTAAGCGCCCTTGCGACTCTAGGACATCCGGATTTCTAACCAAGACACATACGCCAACACATGCTCCCCTGAGCATCACTATATCTCACCGAGAGATAAAGACATCCAGCCAACCATTAACAATGCCCCAAGGCATGACTCATTTGTTACACTAATCAATATATGTCTTTAGGATTCATTTACATTTTTCTCGTTAGATCATCTTATAATTCAAGGCAACCAACCTATATTGGCGTCCTTTCAACACACAGCAAGGACCCTAATCTTCCACGTAGCATTAACTGATCCACCACAGATCCCTATGAATTACTAATCCAAGTAACTTACCTAACTATTACCAAGCTATTAGCCAATAATCCACATATGGGTTACTAACCTTGATTTCCAGTTTTAGAGTTTGTTTTATACCTTTAGGGACCCACTGGACCCTTTACCACGAATTATAGAGCCCTCAAAGGCAACCCTAAAATTCTTGGCCAAATTGCTCTATGGGTACCGATACTCCTATGTGGGTATCGGTACTCTCTAATAGGTATCGATACTCCTCCTAGAGTACCGATACTCAACTCAGGTTCGAAAGGATTGGACCCTCAAGTCGTACCGATACGCTCCGTACCGTACCAATACGCATCATCGGTACTAAGATCTCCCCGTACTAATCCACCCCGTACCGGTACTCCAACATACGCGTACCAGTATGCTAAGCCTCTCTCAGGCAATGCAACAGTGTGTACCGATACTGTCATTGAGTATTAGTACATAATAGCGTTACTGGAATTCTTAACTTGCAAGGGGTATCGATACATGGGAAAAAGTACTGGTACGCCCCTCACGACTTACCTCCCTTAATACAAAGGCGTACCAATACGCTACCACCCCGTACCGGTATGCGAGCCTAGATTTCAAGATCTGGAGCTCGGGATTTCACAAATCCAACCCTTAACCTACATGGTTTTCTACCAATTTTACCTGTTATCAACATCACAACTTCGTTTTACCATTAATGAGGGTTTAAGCTCTTAGAACCCTAACTATGCAACCCATAAACACACACCAAGCAAAGCATTCATCTTATAATGCTCATGAAAAGTAGGAGTCAGAGATGTACTGACCTCAAGCAAGCAATACCCGAAATGAAGCTCCCACCAAGCTCTTACCACCTCTTTTCTTGGTCCAAGCTTTCAAACTTAACCCCCACCAAATCTAATGATGCTTAGCTCGAAATGGAGATCCTTTGATACTGATTAACTCTTCCTCGATGACCAAACTGAGATTCACACTCCAACACAATAAGTTTCCATCTTTTACTTTGGGTTGGGGTGGGAATTAGAAGAATGAGATGAAGAGAGAGAGAGGACAAGGGTGACTTTACCCTCTTACAAAGATAGCAGCCCACCTTAATGAGGCATCAGCCCTTGTCTTCCCTAATTATGATTTTACCATCATACCCTTTCATAAACTCATCTTAGGCCAAGCCCAACACCCCTAAATAAGCCCAACATCACATGAGAGCCCAAGAAGCCCAACCACAAGGCCTACATAACCCGAACATCTGACCCAACACATCGATCCAAGACCCGGGTCAACACCCAATGTTGACTCAAAATTTTGGGTCATTATAGGCATACTATTTAAGACTGCCAAGAGTTTAAAGACACGGTTCAAGGTTTGATGGACAACAAAGAAGTTGAATTCTATGAGGAATAAACTCGCCTTGCCCCCATATCTAGATGCCAAGTTAAACAACCTCAATAGGTTCCCTGTTGCTTTTGACTTCTTTTGAGTAATGCATGTAAATCAAATCCACCTGCTTAAGCCCTAAAGCGGTGTTGATCTTTTGTAAGGGCCTAAGAATATGGTTTAATTTTCAATGAAATGATGCATTTTGATCTTCAACTCTCTCTTCATTTTGTGTATATATATGTCTATTGAGTCCCCGTATATCTATTACACAAGGGACATTGACTTTGACCCGAATGTTGAATCCGAGTAGCCTGTGTCTAATTGAAATTCTAAGCTGTGGAGATTATGAAGGTGCAACTCGCATTAAAAACCACAAATAATAACAAATCAGTGTAATTTAATATTTGAAGCCTGGTAATAGGCATTTTCCAAAACAAAATGAATTAACTTTCAAAGCCTAGTAATAGGCGTTTTCAAAAAAACATTTCACTGATGAAAGCCTGGTAATAGGCATTTTTCAAAAAGCACTTCAAAGCATGGTAATAGGCATTTTCAAAAGTTAATCAAAAAGCACTCCAATGTTCGAAACCTGGTAATAGTCATTTTTTGGATAAGAGTATAGAATTTTTGGGGCCTTCACTAAGCTCATTTTAATTGAAACTCGTTGCTTTATGAGTGATGGTAATATTTTCAAAATCATGACAATGCCGAGTAGCTCGAGAATTTGTTGTTTGCTACATCATTTATTTCGAGCCAAAGGAATGTGACGAATTGGATTCCCCAAACAAAAATGAGACAGAAATAAACCTGCCAAGGTAAGTTGGTCAAGCACTGAAAGAGCTTAAAATGCACTTCACATCTTCAAACATCAATTTAGCTTTTGAGGTCTCCTAGACATAGGATTTGTTTGGGATAATCCTCGGTAAGCCATGTTAGTGTTGCTCGTGCACTTGATATTCAGGTCATTTAATCTAGCTTGATATATTCATAATTTGAAAAGAAAAACTCATTTTTCTTAATAAGCATCTCACATTGAAATCAGGACATGTAGTCCGGGAGTTAAAAAAGTTTTCTCTGCATTACTTACAAAGAAGCTCAAAAGTTCAGAGACCAACCACAAATGGGCCCTCGGATCGATGCTTCAGCTCAAGAGAGCATTCATTAGTTGACATTCGCCTAGAAAGGTAATATGTTAGAAGAAGATGGTCAAACCCGCAAGAGGTTGGGGCATCGACGCACACAAGACAACAACACATCCAGTCTACAAGACAAAATCAGGGCAAAAACAAGACCGTGCCACCAATATGGCCAAGAGTCCCAGGACAACCCCTTTGGAGTCAACATCATGGCCAATTGCATTGCATGACATTAATATCAACATCAGGTCATTCCATTCATCATGCATTCGCATTAAATACATGCATCACACATCCAGCTAGATGCATTCATGCTAAGTGCATTTACTTCATTCATACATAAAAAATAGGTTTAGGACAAGAAGCCTCAATCATGAAAGACAACAAGAAATTGGCAACCCTCAGCCATGAATGGAAGCCGGACTAACAAAGAAGTTGAAACCTCTCAGCATTTACTTTATTTTCAGATCTCGACTCTCTGTCAGTGGTGTAGCAGATCAACCTCTATTATTCAAATCTTGACTCATCGTCAGTGGTGTAGCAGATCAACCAATTTTACAGATCATGCCTCTTCATCAGATTTGTAGCTTGATCAAATATTCTTCAGATCTTGACTCATCGCTAGTGGTGTAGCGGATCACCCAATTTTTTACATCGTGCCTCTTCGCCAGAGTTGTAGCTTGATTGCCACCAAAAACCCAGATCATGTCTCTTCGTCAGAGTCGTAGCTTGATCACCACCAACTAATTCAGATCATGCCTCTTCGTAGCTTAATCGCCAACAACTAACTCAGATCATACCTCTTCGTCAGAGTTGTAGCTTGATCACCCAACTAACTCCTCAAATCATGCCTCTTCGTTAGAGTCGTAGCTTGATCACCAACAACTAACTCAGATCACGCCTCTTCATCAGAGTCGTAGCTTGATCACCCCTAACTCCTCAGATCATGCTCTTCGTCAGAGTTGTAGGTTGGTCGCCACTAATAACTCAAACCGTGCCTCTTCGTCAGAGTTGTAGCTTGATCACCCAACTAACTCAGATCATGCCTCTTCGTCAGAGTTGTAGTTTGATCACCCAACTAGCTCTTCAATCATACCTCTTCGTCAGATTCGTAGCTTGGTCACCCCTAACTCCTCAGTTCATGCATTTTCATCAGAGTTGTATCTTGATCACAAACTAATCACCAGATCATGCCTCTTCGTCAGAGTCGTAGCTTGATCCAATCACCCGATCTTGTCTCGTCATCGGGGGCGTAGCAAGATCACCCATATTCAAACATCTCTTTATCCTATATCTTTTAATTTTATAAGTTTTAAATAAAATAAGTGAATACATAGTCTGAAGCGATTTTTTTACTCTTGCATGTTTTATCTTTTCGAAAGAATGATGAAGTAGACGAATCGACCAGATCTCACTCTCCGTCGGTGTTGTGGCGGATCAAAATATGAGTTCTATTTCTCTAGGAGTTGGAAGATGGACCAGTTAGAGTTCGAAGGAAGAGTTGTACCAAAAAGGGTGTTCTAGCTAGGCCGGACAAAAATGGTTCTTTTAGTATTTCCTCTATTGTTGTTATACAACAGTGAGCAAAGAGGGGCAGCTGTAATAACCATTTTTCTCCTACCTCAATTCGAATACCAAAAAAATCCAAATTAAATAATCAAAATCCCAAAAATTTAAAACCAAGAAAATCATCAAAATTTAAAACCATAATCCAGTCCAAAAACCTGATGACCATTTACAACTGGCATATCTGCTAATATTCAACCCAATTCCATTGAGCTCAACTACACTAAACCCAAATACCCATTACAACTAGCCCAACAATTTTAACCTGTTTATCCTAACCGACCCGATATCCCTACCTAGCTCACCCCACAACCCAGATAACCCCAACCCTAGCCGCCAAGGCCCCTTCAGTTCTCCCTTCTAGAAGCTTCTCAGATCGATCGTTCATCTTCCAAGACACGCCGGCTAACCTTCCAGCCCTATCAGTGCCACGACGGCCACATTCTGTCGCATCATTGCCACGACAGTCGTGCCACGCATGTATCTCTCTACATCCGGACAAAGAAACCAGTACTGGTCCCCCCGTACGGGCATGCAACCTGCAAACAAAGACAACAGTACAACAACCACCAGCAAAAACGCAGAATTTCAGATGGAAAGCCAATAAGGGATTTTGGGTTTTTTTATTTCTCTTTATCAATGTAATCTTCAGCTATAAAAGCCCGAAACTAAATCTTGTAAACCAACTAGAGTGGGGATTCTTCGGGTATCAAAACACAAAAATTCTCAAGGTATATTTTTGTTTTTCTTTTGCATGCTAAATATTACGAAATATAAAAAGAGAAAAAAGAGAGGATAGAGAGTTAGTGTTAGGGTTTCTTTTTTTTCAAATCGTTTTTTAAAATAAAAAACAAAGGGGTTTTTCAAATTTAAAATAGGAAAAGGAATAAGAGTTTCGAAACATTTACCTACCCGGGGAAGTGTAGCCTTGTGCTCCGGCTGCTATTGGGCACCGAGACGAACGGTGAGGCGTCGCCGCCTATGAATGGCGCGAAAAGGGGTTAGGGTTTTAGCCTCCCTTAAATTTCAGAGTGTTTATCTTTTTGTATTTTGAAAACTGAAATGAGATAAATGAGGATTCAGACTTGTTTTTTGCCTCATGATTTTTATATATATACTTAGCGTAACGGCGTCGTTTTAGCCCCTCAAGATTCGCGCGGTGACCTGGCCCAAAGGGTAGGATCCGTGCACTTCGATCTGTGAGTTTATTACCTGTCTAGTCCCTCGAGCTTCTTCCCGCCTTCAAATTGGCCACGGATTAATCTCGTTTTTAGTCCCTCCCATCTTATTCTAAAACCGATTTTGGCCATTTTAAATTTTTGTTTTTGTTGTAATTTCCCCCCTTTTGTTTTTTTTTCATTTCGATCCTTTTTTTTTACATATTATTGTATGTTATATTATATTTTATTATATTACATATGTTTATATTATAACATATATTATTTGTTATCATATATGTATATATATTACGTAATACATATTATATATATTATATAAGTATTATATTATATTTATATTATATATTATTATCTATAACATAGTATATATTATATATTACGATATGTTATATTCACTATATGTTAATACCTTATATTATATAGTATTATTATATTATATTATAATATAGTATTTATTTATTTCATTCCTTTATTATATGTTCGAATCGGCCTTGCGGTGACCCACAACGGGGATGACCTGTATTATTATGGCCCGTTTAGTGTGGCATTTAATTTTTGCATTTTAATTCTTGTCTTTTATTTTTCCGCGATTTAATTTCTCACATTTAATTTTCAGCAATTTAAATTATCGTATTTAGTTTACGCTCTTTACTTTTCGCACATTTTCTCGATCCTGTTCTTTTCCAGGATATTTTCATTATCACATCTTTATATAATGTTCGATCCGGTCCTTTTTTGGATATTTTAATTTTTGCATTTCTTTTATCTTGTTCGATCCGGTCCTTTTCCGGATTTTTTATTATTAATTTCTGTCTCTATTTATGTTTTATTTCGTATATACATATTTATTTTATTTTATTTCCTCGCATTCGACCTATTCAACTGTTAATGCGATGCCCTCTTATTAGATAGTAAATATGGTCAATACCAATCGTAGTGGTGGTTCTTTTGTTTATTCTCGAATAACGGGGCCTTTAAAATTTACTCGCATTTTTAAACAGATCTTAAATTGAATTAAAATTTGAACTCACAAATTTCCAATTAAAGGCAAATTGTATTCGACTAGGTACCAATTTTTTGGCCGTGTGGGGGTGCTAATCCTTCCCTATCCGTAACCGACTCTCGGACCCTTTTTTAAAAAGAATCTATAATTTTATTTTTGGTATCCGGTCTACATTTAAAAATGATAGGTGGCGACTCTAGTCTTTTACTATCCAGTCTTTTAATTTTTTTCAAACCAAAAAATTCCCAAAAAAATCCAAAATTCACATTTTCAAAAACTTCCAAAAACAAACAAAAAATTTCAAAAAAATAAAAACAAATTAAAAATGCAATTATCTTTCTTTTTTTAGCGATTTAAAAAAGGGTCGCTACAGTTCCATAGCTGCTTGAAAAAGTCTTTTATTTTCTCTAATGGGCTTGTGGCTGTTTTTAGCCATTGGGATTGGTTTGGAGCCTTTGAGACTTAATTTTCAGCATTAAATGCTCTTCTGGTGCAGGACGTACTAGTACTCGACCTTCCGTATTTGTACCTACCTAAAGGAGAACCTGTACGCGATACCTAAGTATCGGTTTGGGCCCTTTGGTATCAGTATGACATAGCTAGTACTGGTACGAAATTAACTCACTGGAAAACATAAACCCTTTCTCGTATCGGTACGCTTACGACCGTACTGGTACGAGCTGTTGAGAATCGGTACTAGAGTAGTGTACATGTACTCATAGCTTGTTTTTGACACTTTAACTATTTTGAAAGCATTTGATCAAGTCAAAAAAACACTTCAAAAACCTTTCAAACATAATTTTGAAGTAATTTGAACTTTAAATTATTTTTGCAATATTGTTTATGTCCAAAAACATTTTTCATTAAAATATATTAAAATCTTTATCTCAACAACTTAAAGGGACCAAAACATCATATGAGAGTAATATATTTATGACAAGGTCGTTAGACAAAGGCTACAAATTTTTGCTACATAATCATGTGATTAAGCCTGCGATTGAGGTATGTTTCAAATTTTTGGTTTGATTGAATTGAGTTTAGTTTCTACTTTTCTCGTTTTGAATGGTTTGTTTTTTGCTACATAATATTATGGTCATAAACACTTGCATGCTTACTTGCTTTATATAACTTTTTTCGATAGTTTTATATTACTGAGTTTTCCAAAGCTCACCTCTCGATTATTCACCATTGTATGTTAATTGGTTTGAGCTGCTTGGGTCATCAACATCATATTCGAGAGTTCCAAAAGCATTGTTGCATAATATTATATTTATTTGTTTAGAGGACATGTAGGTCACAATGCCTCGTATTTATATTCAAGTATGAAATTTCCAAATTCCGATTTTGGTCTTTGTAAATGTTTTAATTGAACATATTTTTAAATTGATTTGATTTATATTTCCAAATTGTTAAGCAAATTTTTCTTCGATTTTTAATTGTTAGTTGCTCTTGTAATCCGAACGTGACTCCTTAAATCAGGTCGGATCATCCATACTAGGCTTAGGGTATTACAATAATTAATTAAACACATTAAAAAATTTTATTATAGTTTATTCATAATATCTTCCAATTCTTAAATAGATGACAAATAGATTAATGTATTTAATCCCATAATCTCTAAAAAGTATCAAACGAACTGAATTCAGTTTTCTACATTACTAAATAAAATGTTTAAACATTAATAATTTCTATAAATAATACTTTGAAATAAATTATAAATAATCCGGGATATTTTTCTTGATTAAACCATATATGATATACTTGAGAAAAAAAACATATATGATACATCAATTTCAAATAAATAAACACATGTTCACTTCTTTTCAGTACTTATTATGATGTTAACAAGAGAGCCAGTTGTCAATTCTAAATTTTGACAGCTTATTGAAGATACAGGCAAAGCTTCAGCTTCGACATTTATTGTGTATGGAAAAGCAAACATCAAACCCTAGCTATTGTTGTTCATGCTATTTAATTGTTGCTCATCCCCCAGATTGGTTCATGCATTGCCTCTCCCATTGATTTGACTTTCTCCCTAACTAATTCTATGATAAAAATAAAAGAAAATAATTATTTTTGACTACTCAATCAATTAACTGATTTTAAAATTTAAAAATAAAAAATATAGTGAAAAAATTAGTCTACTAAAGAGATCAATTGTGTTCATTTTATCATTAAATATATAAAAAAATATCTTAAAATTTGTTGCACATTGACAAAAATTTGAATCGACAATATATGTAAAGGAAGCAAGAAATTAATAGATATGGACCTTGATGGATCGTGGAGCGTGTAAAAACTTTATTAATAAAATAAATAAGAGGGAGAAATATATCAGAAATGAACAGCATGTCATAACTGCCACATGTTCTGTTATTTTCAGTGAATATATCCAAAAAGATAATCCTCTAATTCTCAAGTATTATTATGTCAAATTATTATTAGTATTATTATTTGCAAAGATAGTTAAGCTTTTCATCCTTATTTTTCGTATATTTATTATTATTGTTGTTATTATTAAAAAATCTGTCTTTTCACCCAAACCCTATATTGTACATGTGATCCATCCCTCCATCAGTTAACACCACGTTTATAACTTCGTAAAAGAGAAATGAGACAAATTTCTTTCACTTTATTGCTAGCTATTTGTGAAGCTAATTTATATTGTTACTTGTAAACTTTATTTTTTTTTCAAATACAGGGATTTCTTCTAATAGAAAAATTATCTTATCAATCTCTTTAATAAATATATAAGTAGATCATAACCCTATATATATTAGTCTAATAAACATATTGCACTTTAACCTCCGAATATTCATAAATTCATTATGACCCCTCAATAAAAGTTATGGTTTCATCCCAACCCATGTATACATTGTAGGGTATAAGCAAAGACTAATATCGTCGAATCGGGTAGGACCATAAGTGCAACAAAGCCCTCCTATCATTTGTTTAAGGCTATTGCATTTTTAAGGTTTCGAATCTGAGACCTTGATTAAGCTGAAACAAATCATGCTAATTGATCCAAATGGTTGAATATATAATCGTATTGCATATGTTATATAATATTTATTTCCATTTTCTTCTTTCTCATCAACATAGGTGACTCAATTATTTAAGCGGTCATGTGAAATTTATTAAAATGAGGCCCTTTGTTTTTATTAATAAATGCTTGTTGAGTGTGTGACATGTTAACTGTTAAATAAAAAATTAGTCTAATAAGACTCAAACACATGAAGTACAACATCATTTTGCTTTTCCACTAGTCTAGAACTAATCTTTCGTTTTTCTATTGCAAGCATTTAACTTAACTCACTTTGGACTCTCTCTTTTTTTTTTTTGAAGATTTTGGGCTAGTTTGGCATTGCTTTTGAGAAATGGGGTGGGAATGTACTTTTGAAAAGTATTTTTATATTGTTTGGTTTAAAATGGGAGTGTCTAATATTACGGTCAAAAAGTACTTTTTAACTATATAGAATGTTTAGTTTAGACATTGTTTCTAAAAGTATGATAGAATTGATGAGATAAACGAATATAAATGAGTAATTTTGCTCAAAATTATTTTTGAAAAAACTAAAAACTATAAATTTCGGCTTTTTAAACCAAACTGAAAAGTAATTTTTAACTTGAAAAAGCTAATTATTCTGCCTTGTTTTCTAGAAGTACTTTTGAAAAGTAGGCTCCGTGCGGTCACTCCCATGATGCATTTCCAAAACCATTACTACTCACCAACCTTACGAAAAGTAAAGACAAAAAAGGCATGGGGCAACTAGGCTAGGAAATGGCACCAAGGTCCGTAAATCTCTCTCCAGGACCAGCCGAGAGGGTGTATTAGTTGGCGCTGCTTCTTTCTATAGATGTTGTCTTTGTTTTATATCAGTATGCTGCACCATTCTGCAAATAAAACCAAGTGGTCCTCCAGAAAACTTTTAACCATATTTACACCAATGGAGAACTTTTTTTTCTAATCATCTCCTCCTATCCACACCCTCTCCAGTCTATTCTTCTTCTTAGATTTAATCTGCGATATAAACGCGTTTTCGATTGTTTCGTGTTTATCATCGTACCTCAATCAAAATAGAAAAATTAGGGTTTACAAAACCAGTGAAAATACTAACTTGTATATACAAATAATATTGAAGTTTCCATCAAAAGAAATGAAAACGAACAAGTGAGGAAATCTATCAGTTAAATAAATTTGTTGTCATATATAGAAAAAGGGGATATATGATAGTAGTAATTTACGTTGTAGGTGGGATTTGGAAATGAGCTGAAAAGAGGGTGTTTCTTCATTAATACCTGTAAGCTTTTGCATGATGGATGCATATATCGTTTGAAAATAGTAAGTTTAATGACATTATTTGTGTTATTTGGACTCATTTCTGCAAACAATAGGAACTGCTTTTATTGGTGTGCATGCTTGGCTCTTTCTAAAAGTTATGCTCAAAGCCCCTCAACAGCCTTCATAATTCTACCTTTTCTTTGCCATATCCCAATGCATGTCACTATCTTCTTCCTTTTTAGTTTTTTCTCCTCCCTCTCTCCTCCCTCTCATAATTTCTAGGGTTTTGTCACCAAGTTGAGAGCTTTTCTTTTCTTCTTGGTTGAACCCCATTTTTATTTAATGGAAGTAATACCCCCTCTTGATGGGTTGAACTAGAAATTAAATTACTATTGCGGTCGTATTTTCGATTGCGGTATTTTTGTGGTTGTAAATAGAATAGATGCTATTGTAGTCATTACAGACCGTTATTTTTTATAATAATAATTTCGGACAATGCCGCTGCTAGTATATAGCGTCTACTATTACAGTAGTAGACCCCTAATTGAATCTGTGTATTGAATTATATAGATGCATAGCGTAGAGTGTGGACCCCTTTTTCTCCCACCCAACATGCTCTAAATTCAAAAACCCCTTTTTATATAGAAAAATTCCAACTTGAAAATAAGTAAAAATGGTTCAGATGATGGAATTCAAAGTTAAATTTTTTACACTTTTCAACCACAACAACCAGCTTTCATTAGTGCAGACACCTTCTTTGCCATTAAAGTCATGGTCGTAGAGTTTGAGGCTTGGAAAGGGGCCATTTTCAAGTTGTTTTGCTATTTATTTTGATGTTTGGGGGTTCAATACCTGAATGCAAATGCAACACTTATAAGATACAAAATATGTGATGTGGTATCTAAAGCCTCCTCTAGAGGACAGACACGTTATTTAAGGTTAGCGTGACAATTTTTTAAAAGTTATAATAAAACTTTGGAGAGTGTGAATTAAAAAATTTCAAAGGTGATGTTAGAAATTTGGTATGCGAAAAAATAAATAAAGTGATAACAACATAAAATAAGACACATACAAGAGATGAGATTTAATGTGGTTCAACCTTGCCTGCCTCCATGGATTAGAGAAACGAATAATCTATTATCAACGTAGAGAACACGGAGAGTACAAATACATGATATCCCATGTAATAACATTACTCGATATGTATATATCCCAAAACCCGATGTAACCAAATTACTTTTCCCAACGTCCCTACAATACCCATCTCCACAACATAGCCACTATAGTTGTAGAGATCCTAAAAGTGGTTGCATCTCTCTAAATACTTGGTCACAAGAATACTTGCCCCAAGAAACCTTATTCAATAAGATCTTTTGCCTAATATAAATATTTACTCATTTAAGTAAACCTTAATTACTAATAGGGATGGCAACGGGGCGGAACGGGTTTTTGGCCACCCCGAACTCTCCCCGATCTATAAGTTATTAAACCTGACCCCGCCTCAAATTTAAATATTAATTTACTCGATCCGCCCGACCCGATATACTAGCCTCTAAACCCGACCTGACCTAGAAATTTTAAAAATTTTAATCTCCGTTGACGATAAATGTTAGATCCGACCAATCCTCCACCATAATCACAAATTATGGTTTCAAGGGACTTTACACCTATATAAAAAATAAAATAAAACCGATTTTAAATTACTCACATGTTAAATTATATATCTAAAAGAATAAATTTGAACCATTGACCGTCAGAATCGAATATATTCAAACTTAAACAACATCTAACAAAATTTTACGATAAGCACACCCAAAAGAAACAAAAATAGCTTAAAATCCATAAAAGTGTTTATGTATAGTGGTTTTTTATAAATATTATAATATATATATATATATATATCGGGGTGGGGAATTTCTAGCATATACCTGAACCCGCCCCGCCCCGACTTCATGCTTTTCCCGCCCCACCCCGATCCCTAAAAATTCAAGGGGGAAAACTCAGTCGGGTTGGGTCGGGATCGGGTAATTTTGTCATCCCTAATTACCAAGTAATCTTCAACTACTGAAATTACAGAAATACCCAACTTAATTACTAATTAAAATTTGGATTAAAATATAACAGGTAAAAAATTATATCATTAATAAAAATATATAAAAAATTAAACTATGTAAAAATTTGAAATTTCTAAAGACGTAACCACACCCCAACCCCAACACTCTTCTGTCCTTCAACGCTCTCGCTTATCTCCTATTCTCTATGTATTTCTTTGATATTTCTTTAGGTTTCAAGTTCATTTGCATGAACCTTAAGATGTTTAATTGAGATTAAAAATAATGCTAGCAATTACTATAGCATTGAGATCAAAATTATTGGTGAGATAAATGTAATTAATTTCATTTTTATATTTATTTGGTAGGAGTATTGGTGTTTTACATAACGGATAGTATATGGAGGGCCGTATGCGAATTCTAACGTTGTGAATGTAGAAAACTAGATTGAGAGAGTTGTCATCATATTAGATCTGTAAAAATCGATATGAATTAATTGGCCAATGAGTCAAATACCGATAGTTAAACAAAAAAGTATATGGAGGCAGGGGCGAATCTAGAAATTTAATATGGTAGTTCACTGACCAATATAATAATTTAAAATTAATTTATACCATTGTAATAATGTATTGACAAAGGATAATTGTTGTGCATGTAACAATCTGAATTTCCGCAATGCAAGCAAACATGGTTTATATCCATAGACATATTGTAATTATTTTGAAAATTTTAAATCAAAATTTTAGCTAAATTATTTGACATAAGTCAATGTATTTAACCAAAAAAATTTTAGGGTACTGACAAATATATTTAAAATAGTTATAGAGTGGTAGTTTAGATACTTGTTTTGACCAAAAAATAGTTTATGAGCTCAAAGAAAAAAATTAAAATAATTTAAGGGTTGATTTTTCATTTAAACAAAAAATACTTAATATTTTTAGGGTAAACTACACTTGAAGTCACTGAACTTTTAGGATGCTTTCACTTTGGTCAATGAAATCGAAAATCTTTTATTACAATCAATAAACTTTTAATTCGATTTCATTACGTCCACTTAAAATGCTGAATTGATACGTTAAAGTTTTTTTCCACAAAAGAATCCTAATTTTTCAAATTTACAACCGCCATCAAGGTAAAAAATTCGATGAACGAAGACATCACCGATCATCTCAAGTCCCAACGGTGGGAAGGATTCGTTTGGCCGAAAGGCTTATAGTTTGATTTCAAGCCGATCTGACGGTTAACAATAAAAGATCGAATTGAGATTTTTAGTTCCGATTCACCAATGTTAATCGTCAGATCAACTTGAAACTAAACTACGTTAAACTTTTGGCAAAACAGATTGTTTCCATTATTGGGATTGATTAACGATCGTTCCGTTAATCGAAATTTTGGTCTTGACAATAATTGTAAATTTGGAAATTATGGTTCTTTTTGGGAAGAAGACTTTAACGTGGCACACATCAGCATTTCTTAACGGGGTTAACGACAGTGATCATAATGAATTAAATTAAAAATTTAGTGATTGTAATGAAAAATTTTCGTTTCAAAGATCAAAGTGAATACACCCTAAAAATTAGATGATTACCAATGTAGTTTATCTTATTTTTTAATGGTATGCCAAGTGACCTACCATGCACAAATGTGCATCCGCCCATGTATGGAGGGGTAGAAGCATGAGGGGATTAGTGGGGTCATGTCTCTAAAATATTGAAAATTTAAAATTTAAATTAAGACAATGATAAAATTGTTTTTGTATCAAAATATATAATTTTATTGTTGGTCCCATAAATTTAATTTTTTTTTAAATTCTTCTACAACAGGTAATATTGAGTTCTGATATTAACCATATAAGTTGATAATAAACTAACTTAACTAGATAAATTTTAGCTACTCATGACTTAGTTTAAATAAAGACAATAAAATTATATTGCTTATTTTAAATAGAACTTATTTTCTACTTCAATTTTACCATCTTTCTAATTTCAAGTTTAAATTGGTATTAATTTTTTACTTTATCACAAACTATTTTAAAACTCATGTAATAATTAAGTTTTTCCTTGTATTAATACTTATACAACCCTACATAAGTGGATATATTAAAATTTTATAAATAAATAATGAAAAATGTAAATTAAAATTTATTTATGCTAAATAATAAGAAATATAATTATATTTATGCAAAATTATAATAATAAAACAAATATTTTAAATTTAAAAATATTTTTTAATTATGTAATAAAATATAAGTTTTTTAATTTAATATAAAATCAAAATTTTAATCAAAGTAAATTAATGTTTTTCTAAGAATTGGCCTGGTAAAATATAAGTTTGTTAATTTAATATATAATAATTTTTTAATCATAAAAAATATTTTTTTTCAAAAAAATGGCCTGGTGTAAAATATAAGTTTGTTAATTTAATATATAAGAAAATGTATATTTTTAAAATTATCCTGTTAATAAAAATCATAATAAAGTAAGAAAATTGGTTGTTAAAAATAATTTTTTTAAGAAGTTGTCAGCTTTTTGAAAATTGATTAAAACCTTTTCGACTAAGAAAAATTTAAAAAAAGTAGACCACGTAATTAATGTGCATTTATTGAATCTTCATAGGCCTATACCCTAAAATCATCAATATTTCCACATAAAGTAAATTAAGAAAAAGAAGTAATTGTCGTAATATCATTCCTGGTTTCCTGCCTAAATTTATAAAATCCAAAGAGTTCTCGTCTCTACTATTGTGATTACCTAAATTAAAACAGTTGGCCAATGTTCAGTCACAATTATTAAAGTGATACTAAATTTTAGCTCCTGATGCAATCAGTTGTGGGAGACATTAAAAGTGCAGGAAGAACTATGGAACCTTGATTCACAAAGCAGTGAAATTTCGAGCAAAGAAAAGTTGATTCAAGGACTTAAATTCGGAAATAGATGGAATGATGATCCGAAGAAGTTGAAGTAGTTGTTTTATGACCATTTCCTTAAACATTTCAGCTGTAAAAAACAGAAATGGAGGTTTCAAGATAATTTCAGCTGCAGATGCGAGCAAATAGGAACAGCCTTTTTCAATGGAGGAAACCAAGGAAGCAGTGTGGTCGTGTGATTGGGTCTAAAGCCCCTGGCCCTGACGGTTTCAATATAACCTTCTATAAAAAATGTTGGGGGTGATGTGAAGGGTGACTTGTTTCGACTCATGGAAGCTTTCTTCAACAGAAGTAAACTCTCACCGAGTGTGAACACGTCATTTATAGCTTTCTTCAACACAAGACTTTATAGACTTGGTGGATGTGAGTAGATGGATGAAGAATGAGTCTTTTAGATGGATGGTGGGTGATGGTAAGCAGATTATGTTTTGGGTGGATATTTGGTGTGGAGACAAACCACTAAGGAGTGTATTTACAAGACTTTATAGACTTGCTATTAATAAGAGGGCGTTAGTTGCTGACTTGGCTTCGAATACAAGGTTCAACGGGTACAATGGGAGACAATTTTTTCTAGGCCTTTACTGGAGCGGGAAAAGAATATGGTGGTGTAGTGTAGCGATGTCTTTTTCTGATACTTCTCATCGCTAAATAAAAACGTGGATTGTGTTTTCGAAGGATTTTTGAAAGGTGTTTGGATATAAAATATTTATTCCGTGGGGTTTACAAAAACCTCAAAAAAAATGGAGTCGCCACCGGCCACTTAGGTAGGCCGGACACCATAAAACCAGAGATTCAAAAAGACAGGGTTCGGGAGTCGGTTACGGATGGGGAATGATTAGCACCCCCACACCGCCCAAAAAATTGGTACTTTAATAATTACCGCTTTATGAATATTGGGTTTTCCGGATTAAAGTGACGATTATTTTTAATTTCGGTCATAATTGCGAATTTATTTTAAGGGTCCCGTTATCCGAGAATAAATGCCTAACCACTATCACTACGCTTGATACTGGCCCCGTTTACGCTCGGATAAAAGGATACCGCATTAACAATTTATATCTCGATATGCAATCTTAATGGCAAAAACATAAAACATGACAAATCATTTAAATATAATAAATATTAACATACCAGAACATTAGTTTATTATGAATGATATTTTAGACTAAAGCATGTATATATATACATATTACTCCAAACAGTAGATAAAAACAACTATCATATGTCAAAATAATAAGGCAAGAATAAATATATATATATACGAACAAATATTTCAAAAAGACATGCATACTGGTAATAAAACATATTTCAACATATACGGGTCAACATATCAAAAAAAAGGTAAATATACTAACATGTAGCCCTAGAAAATAAGAAAGCTCACACACATATAAAATACAGAACACGCCATATACGAACCAATTAGAACATAATATGCTTGATATGAATAACCAGATAAAAACAAATATCATACTTGACACATATATATACATATAAACATAAAATGAGTCATATACGGGAGACATAAAATGAAATAATATCCACATATACGAGTATAATTGAACAATAATATTTACAAAGAAAATAGGAGTGAAATGAAAGGAAAATGAAAATCAGTGGCGAGAAATTAAAGAGCAATAATATGTAATTTAGGGACGAAATTGAAAAACAAATAAAACCTACAAAGACCAGAGTAATTATTACCAAGGGCGGACTCAAAATGAAAATTTCAAAAACGCGGGGTGATTAAGGCGTAATTTTACCATTTAGAAGTGATCGGGTGTAATTTAGTGACTAAATTGTGACTTTTTGGAAACTCGGAGAATTTGGGCTGTAGTTATACCATGCGGCAAGACAAAAATGAAAATATTGAAAACGCGGTGGGATTAAGTGTGTAATTTACCCATTTAGTAAAATAATAACATCTATATAAGGGCTATTTTCAGACCGAAACCAAGTTTTCCCCATTTTCGTTTCATTCTTCAGTTTCTCAAATATCCAGCGTTCATCTTTTCTCTCAAATGTTCTTGAGAAACCCAGAATCCGGCGGCCGGTGGACTCCCAAAATACACCAAAACCTTCCTCTTGTCGTCCTCAATATGAATCCATGGTTGGAACCATGGATTCAAAGGATCCCCTTTTATTTACCCTAGATCTAAGAAATACGAACCCGAAAATATATATTTTTTGACCGAAACGAAAACCACAAAGGGTCTTCCCCTCCTTTTGTTCACCAGATCTGGCTTGTAGAAGCCGAAAGGCTTGTCACAGAGGAAGGGAAGACCCACGGACAAAGCCGGTAAGACTTCTTTACTTGTTTTCTTTTATTTTTTTTTTGTACTTCGTATATGCATGCAAAGGAAACAGGTAAGAAAAAGAGACAAAAAATTACCACTGGACTACCTTTTGATTATCTTGACTGGTTACAAGTTTCTGGTTTTTACAAGCTTTCTGTTTTTTTTTTTGTGTTACTACTCTCTCTGTTTTTTTTCTTGCTTGTTCCTCTCTAAAAACCCGTTACAACATGCCCCGTTTCATATATATCACTATCTCTCGTATTTTGGTTGCAACTTGTATCTTCTTTTCCGGATCGACATTTGCTTGTTGTCTTTGGCATAATCGAACGCGGGGATGAATATCGGCGCGCGGTGGCGGTGGCCATTTCGCCAGAGGCAGGCGCATTTTCGGCCGTTAGATCGGATCGATCTAACGGTCGAGATGGCTTGAAGAACGATCGGCTGGATGAAGCCTCGATCGATGAAACGGCGATTTCGCCACGTGGAGCACCGCGATCGAGGAGTCGAGCGCGTGGATCTTACGCGCGCGTGGGATAATAAAGCGTCGTAGCGTGGTGGACCACACGCAGCGCGTGGCACTCGAGCGGTCCATACGTGTGGAGCACGCGCTGGCGGATATTTTTTGACTTTCATGGCATCGTGGCGTTGGATCCGATCTTGATCCAACGCCCACGATTTGCGCACATTGTAATAGATAGGATTGATTTGGGCCATACGGGCCTTGTAATTGGATTTGTAATTGGACTTGGATTTTATTTATTTGGGTTTTAATATATTTAATTTTTCATTTTAGTCAGCCCAATAATAATAATACACTTATAACAGTAGTAAATATACTTATATTATATTAATTAATACACTATTCCAGTATACGTATGTATAATCATATGTATAATTAATATGACATCTACATACGCTTATACCCTAGATACATACGTGACATACATACGCCGCTAATACGTACACGTAGCTTATACATGCACACACCTTATATTAGTAACATTCATATAATAAATATACATGCAATATTAATATATTTAAGTAAAAATGAGTGATTACATGTAGCTTGAGAGTCTTATTCAAAGAATTCAAATTAATCTGGATGTTTCAGACATATTAGTTTGGATTCACGATAGGGCGGGGCAATTCTCAGTTAAAAGGTTGTCATAATTAATCGTCGATGCTGAAGTGGAGGATCCAGAGTTTGACTTTGGAAGACTATGGAAGATAAAAGTTTCCCCCCAAGGTAAAAAATTTCCTTTTTGGATGCTGAAAATAGATAAGAGTTCCAACTAAGAACTTTCTTAGGAAAAGAGGGGTGGCATTGGAAAATGTAGACAATTCTTGTTGTTGGTGTGGTTCGGGCATTGAAGACTCTAGTCACTTGTTTGTAGGCTGTAAGTTTGTTGGATACTTTTGGCGTGAGTTCTATCGCTGGTAGAGTGTTGAATGGGGTGAAGTCTGTGATGTGTCAAGCCTTTACATGTACTGCTTCTCAGTCGAGCTCTCTGGGAGAAGAAAAGTGTTTGGTTGATTTCCATTGCAACAGCTTTGTGGAGCATTTGGTTGGCTCGTAATGACATAGTCTTCAATGATAAGTCAATTATTTTCAAGGATATGTCGTTCTACACGAAGTTACGCACATTAGTTTGGTTGAAAGCTTTAAAAGATGATATGCTATTAAACCTTGAGGAGTGGTGGGTGAGTCCTTTGAGATGCTTTGTTCCTTGCTCCTCAAATCATGTATTATGGTCACAACCAACAGTCGGGTGCATCAAATTCAATGTGGATGAAGCTGCTGAGGAAGTTCGAGTAGGTTGTGGTGGAGTTCTCTGCACTGAAAAGGGAATTTTGAAGACTCTAGAAGTGTTTGTGGAGGCAGAGTGGGTTGGCAAGGCGATCCTGCTGCTGGAGACAAATTCCAAAGTTGTCTTGAATTGGATTTTAAAAAATCTAATGATTCACCCATGGAGCTGGTGGCAGTTATTCGTGGAGATCGATAGTTTGGTTAAGCAAGTGGAAAAACTCCAGTTTCTTCGCGTTTCAAGAGCAAGTAATGAAATGACAGATCGATTGGCAAAAGATGGAATGTTTAGACAAAATTTGTGTAAAACATGGTGGTAGAGGGCAATCCAGTGGTTTCTTGCTACCTTGTTTGTTGCGTTGATTCTTTAAACCAATTAACGGTCCAAGCTTTCTTTGCCCAACTTGATCCTGCAGTTGTATGAGAATAGCCATTCGCTTTGATTGTGTTGTTTTCTTTAGTGTCTGTTGTTGTTGACTTTGTTTTGGGTTGATTTTCTTTCATGTTTTGGACTGTTGAAGGGTGTATGTAGTTTTTACCTGTTTGTGTTGTACTTTTTTTTCGCTATTTAAGTATCGAGAGATTTTTAATGAGGTATAAAACTCTAATTTAGGATTATTTAATTAAGATTAATAAAATCATCTTGCCGAGCAAAAAAATTCCACTCTTGCAAGCGATTTTCTGCTTCCATTTCAATCTTAATCTTATGTATGCGCTAGTCGTCTAGTTAATTTCTCTATGCTTTCAAAAAAATGATACTAAAGATATATATATATAATTATAATATAATTATAATTTAGGTTTGAATTTTGAAAATAATATTATTTAAAGTAATAAATATGAATTTTAAAAAGATAATTTTTTATAGATTATAAAGCAAACACGAAAGATACTTTGATTTAAAAAAATAAAAAATAAAAGGAAGTATAATATCAACGTATGTAGCTTAAAAATATTTATTGAAGTCAAGATCAACAATCAAGAAAAAATAGAATAAAAACTTTTTGCGCCTTTTTTTTCCTATTTATACCATCACACTAAAAAAAATAAGTTTAAAATTTAAGGTTATAATTTAAGAAATTTAGAATATAGTATATTTTTAGGGTTTAAGATTAAAAATTTAAAATTAAAACTTAAAATTTAATTTTTAGTGTTAGAATATAAAAAAATACACTAAAAAAAGATAAAAGATTTTTTTCAGAAAAAAAGTCAGCTTATTACTTATGAGTGGGAGGGGTCATGCTCCCCGAGTTTTTTTTTTTTTTTATCAAATTGTATTTTAGGTTCTCATTCTTTTGAAATTGACTCGTAAATTTCTGGGTCCAAGTATTACTAACGTCTTAGTCTTAAACTAAGAAAATTAACTTTTGGTCCTCATTTTTTCGGTGTAAATACTCCTTAGCTCTTTGTTTATTTTAAAATTAAACAAATTAAGAATGACCACAAATTTTTATTTAAATACTAATTAGATCGGTGTCAATTTCAAAATTAATTAGATACCAATACTTTAATTTTTAAATCATATATTGTTAGCTTAATAATTAGACATTGACCCTTTTTAACCAATTATATCGGTCCGCTGAAGTTTCATCATGACATGTCCGCGTATATATATATATTTTTGGATCGTTAGATGGGTAAAATAGATAATTGAGATTAATTTCATACTTTTTTCTATCTGATAATCTTCACATATTCTACTATTAATTTCAGTCATTTATTTCTACTATCCAACGATCCAAAAATATGTAAAATTTAAAAACATTTACACTATGTAAACGAATCATATGTTTGTCCCTTGGAAGTGATATCCTGCTGGCTAAGATCGAGGAGTTGGACTAACTTGAAGGCCATATGTAGGGAAGTCAATTGGGCGGGGAGGGTGCCAAGAGTACTCTTTCCACACTCATTTTCGTCAAAAATATTCCTGCTCCACAAACCGCAAGACTAAAATCATCCCCGTCACCCACGTGAGTCATGAAACTAACCTAATGTACTCTTTACCCGCCCCATGACTCATTCATATAATATATTTATGAATATTAGTTAAATAAATATAAATTTTTAGAGGTTTGAATCATTTTTAGAGGTTTGACCATGTAAATTTGCTAATTTGGATGTTTGATAAGTATTAGGGGTGAGCGTTCGATCGAGTCGAATAAATTTTTTTTGAGTTATTCGAGTTGACGCGTCATATTTTATAGCTCAAACTTTATTTGAATTTTTTTGATCGAGTCGAGTTCTCAAGTTCCTATACGAACTTAGTTGTAACTATTTATCATGTTATAGTACAGTTTAATCGACTTTCTCTAATCATATAAGATATGCATATATATTTCATCATATTTTTTTAATATGTGGCATATATTTTTCATATTTTTTGCATTGGTATATATATATATCATGAAAAATTGAGGGACTCGACTCGAACTTAAAAATTAATCCACTAATCACTAAAAATTTTGAGTTATTTTAATTTCTATTTTATAACTCAAACTGTATTTGAAATTTTTTTGAGTCGAGTTTATGTAATTTCGAGTTGAGGTTATGTAATTTCAAGTCGAGTTAGAACGAATTGAGTTTTTTCGCCTCGAGTCTAGTTTTGCTCACCCGAATAAGCATATGATTGTAATAGTAAATTGTGGTCAAACCTCTCAAATTGAAAAGGCTACCAAAATGAGCTTTTTGGGTTTAGGATATAAAAGTTGTAAAGACTATTTTATCCTTAATAATTATAAAAAGTATCCAAATAACCTAAATATACTTTTAAAGTAAAACATATTCTCATATATACTTTAAATAATTATATAATTTAAATAATTGTTTTTCTTTAAATATATGAGGTTAATACATACGCTTCAAAGATCATTAAAATTTAATAATTAATCAAATTGTATTAAAAGATATTATATAAATAATAAATTTATATTTATATTCTTCAAATATGCTTACTAATGTTATATTAAAAATTAATTTTTATAACATAATTAATATTAATAAATATAAAATATTAAAAACTAATAAACTATTCAAAAAAGTATTGAATATAATTATACCATTATATGTTATTTTGCTTGATCAAATAATCAAACAACTATCAACTATAATTTAATTTTACCAAACACTTTTATACAATAAGATAATCCGCTCTATAAACTATCAGCTAATGAATCTGTTATCAATTATTCGTTAATTGCCAAACATGACCTAGATTTTTTAAAAAACATAATTATAAATTGGCTTAAATGAAAAATAAGTGCCTAAAGTAAGCATTTTTTTAACTTTAGGTGCCTAAAGTATTTTTTTATAAAAATAGGTGCCTAAAGTTTCAAAAGTTATAATTTTAGGTGTCTGGTAGTTAACTCCCGTTAAAAAAGCTGTTAACCAATACAAAATTGACATGTGTCATTTTTAATTTCTTTAAATTATTATTTTTAAAAATTAAAAAAATTTACAAAAAAAATCTTGAAATTCTAAAACTTTATAAAATACTCCCAAAATCCTTAAATCCTAAATCCCCAAATCCTCACCGCTGCCGCCGTCGGCCCCACCCTTTTGGTCGCCAGACCCAACCGACCATTTTCCCTCGCTCTCCGTCGCTGAAAACCGGTGAACGGTGTGCCAACCGAAGATTAAACGTCGAACGTGAAATAACCATTCGATTTGCACACCGTTCGCCGGTTTCCAACGGTGACCGAACGAGTGTAGTCGGCTGAGTCCGGCGACTGAATGAGTGT
Source organism: Hibiscus mutabilis (assembly GCA_019671005.1). Taxonomy (NCBI): domain Eukaryota; kingdom Viridiplantae; phylum Streptophyta; class Magnoliopsida; order Malvales; family Malvaceae; genus Hibiscus; species Hibiscus mutabilis. The sequence continues at coordinate 29,227,529 of CM033729.1, forward strand.
AGTTGGCGATGGTGGCAGTAGCGATGAGGATTTGGAGATTTAGGATTTAGGGATTTAGGGACTGATTTGAACATTTTTGTAAATTTTGGAATTTTTTTTAAAAAAATTAAATTTTATTTTTTTCAAAAATAATTAAAAAATTAATATTCATGCCATGTGTCTCGTTTTAAATGAATAACGGTTTATTTTAACAGCCAGGCACCTAAAATTATAACTTTTAAAACTTTAGGCACCTATTTTTACAAAAAAATACTTTAGGCACCTAAAGTTCGAAAATAGTATACTCTTGGGCACTTATTTTTCATTTAAGCCTTATAAATTCTCTAAAAATAAAATTTGTTTTCCTTTTTTTTACATATTTATGAATTTTTTGCTTTTGAAATAATTTATAAAATTTAAAAGGCTATTGAATGTGAAAAAAAAACTCAAAAGTTTAAAATTTAAAAATATATATAATTTCCAAAATATATGTTTTGAACTTATATTTCTTTTAAAATTGTAATTTGTGTTTAGTTATTTTAAAAATGAAAATTTATAAAATCATTAAAATGTAAAAGAATCATAAAGAATTGAACAGATTAAGAAATTTTAAAATAACCTCTGTAGCGATCTAAAAAAACGGGGTTTTAAGGTGTTTGGGTATTTTTCGGGTATTTAAAAAATATTTTCCGTGGGGTTTTAAAAAACCGTATTTTATTTAAAATGGAGTCGCCACCGGCCACTAAGGTAGGTCGAGCACCTTAAAAACCAGAAATTTTAAAAATGTCGGGTTCGAGAGTCGGTTACGGATTGGGAAGGATTAGCACCCCCACACCGCCCAAAATTGGTACTTTAATAATTACCGCTTTATTAATATTAAACTTTCCAGATTAAAGTGACAATTAAATTAAAATTTGGTTATAAGTGCGAGTAAATTTTAAGGACCCCGTTATTCGAGAGTAAACTAACAAACCACTATCACTACGCTTGATACTGGCCACGTTTACGCTCGAATAAAAGGGTACCGCATTGACAAAATATATATCCGAAATGCAACTTAAAACATGGCAAACATAAATAAATACAATGCGATACAAATATAAATAAATACTAACATAATAAAATACTAATATAACATAAATAAAATACTAATCTGAAACATACATAAATATTAATCTAACATATAAATAAAAACGAATCTAACATAAAAATATAATAATTAAGGTAAAATATTTAATACTTATTCCTATAAAAAAAATCTAGATATATTTAAAGTTAATAGTTTTTATATATTTACATATATTATTTTTTCACACAAACAAGTATTTATTATTATTATTATTCATATATGTTATATTTAAACAAAAACCATATTTTATTTTACAAATATATAAAACTCATATATATATATATATACAAAATAAAATAAAAATATACGCAAAATACATATCATAGGTAAATATATATATACATATATATATATATATACGTATTTTATATGATATTAATATATACATAAAAAAGCTTGCTACTTAATAATAATAATAATAATAATAATAATAATAATAATAATACATGGATTAAATTAAAATAACATGAAACTAGAGATTTAGGACTAAAATGCATGGGTTACTAATTTACATGGCATAAATGACAAACATTATGGACTAAAATGATTCAAAACATAAAGTGTATAGGCTGGAAAGTAAACAACATAAAATAAAAGTGCAAGATAATAAATTAAACATAAAAATAGTGACTGAATTGAATCTAAGCAGAAATTAAAAACTTAAAAAATGATATTAGATGCGCTGGGAAAACATAAGGACTAGAAGAGAAATTATCCCACGATGGAAATGAAAACAAGAAAAGGATATGAGGACTACTTGGGTACTTAACCTATTAAACAAAAAAACAGGCCTCAAAACTACGTCATTTTGGATCTAACCGGTTTAAAACATAAAATAAGGGTTATTTTTTTGTTATTTCGAATCAAACTAAAACAAAAACCTAAGCTAATATCTCGTCTCCTCACTCTCGAATGGCGGCCGTCACTATTCAAGGGATGAAAGCCAATCACCGGCTTTGGTGCCTCACGGCGGACAGCGCAACACAGCCGGAGAGGTGAGACTCGAAACTCTTCCTCTTTTTTATTCAAAAATAAAGAAACAAAGATTTGAAACAAGAGATTTAAATCGAACAACCAAGAAATCTTTTTACCCTTATATTGATTTCGAACAATGAACTCCCCAGATTACAAAGTTTTTAGATCTCCAGAAGTCCCCTAAATTTCTCTCTTTTTTATCGAACAAAACCGCCACCTTCTATTCAAATTCATTCGGTTTATATAAACCAAATTTTACATAAAAAATTAACAACCCCTACTCTATTTTGCAAATCTGAATTTTTTGGAGAGATTTGAGCCAGATTTTATGGGATATATGGCAGATTTGAGTGGTTGAAAGTATGGGTTGAGACATGGGGATGTCGGGTAGATTAGGTTTAGGTTATTTTTTAATTTAGGGATTTTAGATTGGATTTAGGGTTTGTGGGTTTAATTTAAGGGTTGATTTTGGGGTTCAATTTAATTTAGTTTCGGGTAGTTGATGGCCGGTAAGGATGAACGGCGGCAGACGAGGTGGCGGTAATGCCGCGGCAGATTAGGGTTGTTTCTGAAAACTAGGGTTTTTGTCTCGGGTCGGGTCATGGGCTTGGATCTGGGTCGGGTTTGGGTGTTTTGGGTTGTAAACGGGCTTAAGTCCCGGGTAAAATGGGTTATTACAGCTACCCCTCTTTGCTCGTTGTTGTGTAACGACAATGAAGCAAAGACTAAGAATGACCTATTTCATCCAGTCTGGCTGGTCATCCCCTCTTGATATGTTTTCATTTTTCGGTAGATCTTCTTTCTCTTCGATGCATGTCTTCTTTCTTGTCTTAATTGATCCACTTTGTCACTCTTGGGGAAGCAAAATCTTCAAAATAGGGGGTTGTCTGTTGGGGAAGCAAAATGAGTTCAACTTTCTACATTATTAATGATAAGTTAATACCTAAAGAAACCTTGACCTAGCTGCAACACCGACGAAAAGGTAGGATCTACAAAATTTGATCCAGCTACAACACTGATGGAGCGACAGGATTGATAGATGAAAGTTTTGATGTCTGATCCAGCTACAACTCTGACGAAGATGCAGTATCAGAAAATTGAAAACTTCTTCTTTTCTTTTTCTCTTTTTTTTCTTTTTCTTTTTTTATTTTCTCATTTTTGCTTTTTCATTTTTTTTTTCATTTTTGCTTTTTTTGTTTTTTTGTTTTTGCTTTTTAAGAAGCAACATTGATAAAATTTAAAAGTTGGTAAATTTTGACCAAGCTACAACATCAACGAAGAGGCATGGTCTAAAGTTAGTAATTTGATCCAGCTACGACACCGAAGAAGAGGCAGAATCAAAAGTTAATAAATTTGGTCTAGCTACAACACCGGTGAAGAGGCAAGACCGAACGTTAGTGAATTTGGTTCAGCTACAACACCGACGAAGAGGCATAACCTAAAGTTAAATTTGGCCAAGCTACAACAACGACGAAGAGGAAAGGTTTGAAGATTTGATCCAGCTACGACTCTGACGAAGAAGCATGATCGAAATTTGGAAAATTTGGTTCAGCTACATCACTGACGAAGAGGCAGAACCGAAAGTTATATTTGACCAGGCTACAACACCGACGAAGAGGCAAGGTCTAAAGATTTGATCCAGCTACAACTCTAACGAAGAAACAGGATAGAAATTTGGTGAATTTGGTTCAGCTACAACACCGACGAAGAGGCAGAACCGAAAGTTATATTTGTTGGATCTATCTACACAATCAACGGAGAGATAAGATAAAATTTCAGCATTTGAACTCCACTAGACCATCAACGGAGAAGCAGAATCAGATGACATCAATTTGAACATGGCCACACCATCAACGGAGGGACATGATCAGATAACACTTGAAAATTTTCATATTCTTTTTTTTATTTTTTTTGAATTTTTGTTCTTTTTTTGAATTTTTCTTCTTTCTCTTTTTCTTTCTCTTTTTCTTTTTTTTTTTTTTTTACCTTTTTTGATTTTTTTCTTTTCTTTTTTTGCTATAAGTACAAGGAAAAGTGTGGTCTAGCTGCAACAATGTTGAAGAGACAAAACCTGGATAGGATTTAATCTACTACACCACTAACGGAGAGACTAGACCAGCAAAATATGGGATCCATTACACCACCGACAGAGAGATAGGATCTGCATGGAAAATTCGATCTGCAACACCACCGACGGAGGTAAGATCTAGATTAAGTTGGCGTACCACCACTGACAGAGGTATAATTTGCAAGATGTTGAATTGTGGTGCTATTGACAGCGAGATTATGTCTGGAAAAATTTGCTCTGCTTCTCTATCGGCAGAGGGTAAGATCTGGAACAAATTTTCTTTGTTGCCAAGAGTGAGGATCTGGAAAATGTTGGCGTCCACCACACCCTCGTCGGAGAAATCAAATCCTAAAAGGAAAAAACATTTATTATTAAATTGTTCACAAATTTTGCTGTTAATACATGTTATTTAGATATTTCAGCATTCTCCCTGTGTGCTTAGCCTCCTCCAAGACTTAGGTTGGTTATCGTAATTGCCCCCATGTTGAGAATGTTCAATCTCTTCTTCGGACCTGTCTGTATGTACAAGCAAAAATGCATGCTTGAATTTTGTACCTAAATGCATGTGTCTATCCTAAATGTATGGTGACTTTGGTGTATGCATTTAATCTAAATGTATGACTATGCAAAAATGATTCAATGCAAGATGAATGCAATTAAATGCATGAATGTGATATGATTTCTAGCCCTCAATGGGATGCCCCTAACTCTTCACTGGTCCTGTCAGGATCTTGGTCTTTTGTATGTAGCGGTGCCCCAACCTGTTATTGGGTTCAATCACCTTTCTTTGGATCTTTCATCTAGGTGCATGCCCCAATATTTTGTTCGTTCTATGTCATCATCTGAAACTCCTCTTGAAACTTTAGGGTGATGTCATTTATGCATTTTGGATATTCAAAACTCAGATATGAACAAAATATATTTGCATTGCAACTTATAGTTTTGATCCCTTACAAAATATTCTCACTAATATCATACTCAAGTCAGCGAGATTGGTTTACAAAAAGCATTACTCTAAAAGTGATAAGAACTACAAGGGACCTACTATGGTCAAGACAATGCAATATTTAAGCTGGATAAACATGGTCCAGTTTAAAAAACCTTTGACACATCCCTAATTGGCATCTCCGTGCTTCGACAAAGGGTTTTTGTTTGTAGTTGTTCTCGCCGAGCCGTCAAAGCTTACCACCCCAAGCTTAATAAATTTTTCCACCAACTTTTTGAAGCCAAAGTAGTTTTCAATTGTGTGGCCAACTTGTCCCACGTGATAATCGCATTTTGCATTTGCATCATACTATTTCGGGAAGGGAGGTTATACCAGATCTCGGTAAAAAGGTGCCACCATATGGAGTCGTACAACTATTTGTACAATTCTCCATAAGAGACTGGTAATGGAGTAAATTCTATGTTTTTAGTATTCTTCTTTTGACCAAAGACCTGACTTGAAGAACTGTGAGCACTTGTAGTTTTGGGCTGTGTCATCGTCACCAACTTTGAATAACCAACATTAAAAATTCCAGAAGAGTTTACTTCATGGTCCTTCTTTGCATGGTAGGGCTTTTTGTGGAACGAACTAGCTCCATCATCGATTTTGCCAGTCTTGACAGCATTCTCAATGAGCTCACCGGATAACACGAGGTCGGCAAAGTTGGTAGTCGTGTTGCCTATCAAACAACCAAAGATTGGACCCTCTAAAGTTTGTACAAATGTGACCACCGTCTCTCTTTCACTGAGCGGGGGTTGAACTTGAGCTGCCACATCTCTCCAACGTTGGGCATACTATCTGAAGCTTTCATTTGACTTTTGTTTCATGTATTGTAGGGTCCAACGATCTGGCACCATGTCATTGACATGTCAGTCTGCTCTAGGAAAGCTTTTTCCAAGTCCTTCCATGACTTAATCTGATGTCGGCTCAATTGATTATACCATCGGGCAGAAGATCCTGATAGACTTTCCTAAAAACAATGAATTAACAGCTTGTCGTCTCGGTCGTATCATGTCATCCTCTGACAGAACATAGTGAGGTGAGCGCGAGGGCAGCTGGTTCCGCCATACTTTTCGAACTCTGGGATCTTAAATTTCGAGGGTAACACCAAATCTGGGACAAGGCTGAGTTCACTAGCCTCAAATCCATTGAAGATATCATCTACCTCCATAGCTTGCATCTTTTCCTCGAGTCGTTTGCAATGCTCCTCGATCTCTTTTGATGGCTCATTTCTTTATTTGTTAGATTCAATCAAATGGTCCATCTTAGAGACAAAATTTTCAGCCTGATTACCCCCTAGCTTAGCTTCTGATGCGGCGGGCAAATTTGCTGGGATATGGGTGCTGACGTGAAGTGGTTGAGACTTTTCCATAGAAATTACCACTCGAGGGTTGGTTTGACTTTTAGCTTGAGTAGGGGTGAACCCTAGAGGGTATATAAGATCTTCATTTTCTTCTCCGGGACCTATCCCAGGGTTGATAGCAGAGGCCTCTCCTTGTTCTGGAAACTTGTGTCCTAGCATCTGAGCTAATTTCACCAGTATGTCCTGTTGAGATTTCACAAACTGATTCTTTATCTCTTGCTGGGCTTTGGCTAACCGGTCCTCTAGTTTTTGGGTTAAATCTGCCTACAAAGTCTTCTGGTTTTGCTCAATCCTATCCAGTCTGTCTTCATTTGCCATCTTTGTCTTACTTCTTGTTCTGTATAGATGTTGAATCGATTGATCTTTCGTCTTTCCTAGTATTGCTGTCACAGGGCATCCCGAGGATCAGTCTCAAAATGAGTGCGTGTAAGAAACAAAGTATATGTCCTATATGCGAATGCACCAATGTAAAAATCAAAATATCATGATATGTGATGCAGTGAATGCCAAAATGAATAGATATAATGTTATACAATGCTAATGCAACAAAAGTATGTGTAAAGTGAAAATAAAATAAAACAAAAAAGAAATGAGTTAGTACCGAATAAACTCAATAGATACATAAGCAAAAAGCAAAGTAGATAAGGCAACAAGCAGAATAATCTTATTTATCCCATCTAAAACACCAAAGTTATCCGCATGGCTCTAAAAGGGTGAACTTTCTATATTCTCTACATGCAGTTTTGGTGCTAAGAGGTACCCAAATTGTCCTTGTTGTCCCCTACTAAGAGTAGCAAGGCCCCCGGTCATCATCCATTATAGGCTCCTTTCAACTGGGTTCAATTCAGGGGGACCCATTCGCTTATGCCCCTAAGAAGGAACGATATCCTCACGAAAGGAACACTCAAATTTGCAAAGTCCCACGGTAAATCATTGGGCTGCAGTTAAGAGGATACTTCGATATTTGAAAGGAACACTCAAATTTGGATTGTGGTTTTCACCTGAACATATGCGCACTACTCTTGTTGCTTTTTTCGATGCGGATTGGGGTAGTGACGAAGATGATAGAAGATCAGTTTCCAGTTATTGTTTATATCTTGGTGATCATTTAGTTTCTTGGAGTTCAAAAAAAATGATCAGTTTCTAGGTCCACTGCCAAAGCCGAGTATAGGAGTTTGGCTGATGCTACGGCGGAGCTGTTATGGGTTTGTAATTTGCTGCGTGATATGAGTGTGGAATTGCATGATTTACCAATGGTGTGATGTGACAATACTAGCACAATTGCCATGGCCGTAAATCCTGTAATGCATGACAAGATGAAACATGTTGATTTGGACTTGCATTTTGTACGAGAAAAAGTGTTGGGAGGCGATCTACAAGTTGGTTATGTACCAGCTCATTCTCAAACTGCTGATGTGTTCACTAAACCATTGACAAACCAACAGTTTGAGTTCTTTAGGAGGAAGCTAAATGTGATGTCTGGTTCAAATAATCAAGAGGTAAAAGAAGGGGGTGAATGTTAGAGGATATAAGTCGTTGGGCTTGCTCACCTGTCTACAGCTGGCCCATACCAGAATTAGTTAGTTTGTTTAGATGGGTTGTTAGAGTGAGTGTGTATAAATTGAGTGTTTGGGTTAAAGCCCATTCGGTGATTGGGTTGTAAATCATATCACTTTCTTTGCAGATTAATAAAACAAGTAGACCGTTTCTCCTAATTCTCTGAAATTCTAGGGCTTGTTTCTATCGTCTTTTACCTTGATTCTCTTTCAATCCATCTCATCTCTCCTGTGTTAATCGTTAGATCTCACTTCAACAATATGTTGTTGATAAAAAAAGAAAACATTTTTTTCTAGGCTTAAATAAAAAATAGGTGCTCAAAGTATGCATTTTTTGAACTTTAGGTGCCTAAAGTATTTCTTTTTTGTAAAAGTAGGTGCCTAAAGTTTTAAAAGTTCAATTTTAGGTGCATGACCGTTAATGGGTGCTAAATTTTTTTTTAACCTTGTGACATATTTAATTTATTTTTTCCAAATTAAAATAAAAAACTGTCGATTTTCCAAAAAATTCCAAAATTTTACAATTTGTACGAAATAGTCCCCAAATCCCTAAAATTATCCAAACCCCAAATCGCTTCTGCTGTCGATCGTCGTCGCTGAGTACACCGGTTTAGTTGTCGGACCAAGACGGTCATTTCCCTCAACACGGCGTCGCCAGAAATGGCGAACGATGTGCAGTCGAACGTCAAACGCGAAATTCACATTCGGCTGGCACGTCGTTCACCGTTTTTGGCGACGCCTTGTTGGGGGAAATGACCGCCTTAGCTCGGCGACCAAACTGGTGTGCTCAGGGGCAGCGATCGGCGGTGGAAGCGGCTGCGATTTGGGGTTTGGGTAATTTTAGGGATTTGGGGACTATTTTGTAAAATTTTCAAAATTTCGGGATTTTTTGAAAAACAATAAATTTGGGTGTTTTTCTTTAGAAAATTAAAAAATAAATTAAATATGCCACGTGTCAAGCATTGATTGGTTAAAAAATTTAATACCCATTAACAACTAAGCACCTAAAATTATAACTTTTGAAACTTTGAGCACTTATTTTTACAAAAAAATACTTTAGACAGCTAAAATTTTAAAAAAATATACTTTAACACCTATTTTTCATTTAAGCCTTCTTTCTAATCTCTTTGTTCACGAATCTCATCATAAATGGGGAAAGATATCCCCTTGATGATTTAGAATGTAAAAATAAGTTTAGATTGAAAATATAACTCGCTGATATTTTGCTATAATATTTCACATAAATGTAAAAGTAAAAAAATTACCAACAATATATTTTTTTTCATAACAAAGGTAAAATTTTATTTCAGAAGAGACCTCAGAAGAGGCTTAAGGAAGGACTCTACCCTTTTGGTTCCACTATTTATGCCTAACACTAAAAAATAAACCCCAAGTCTTAATCTTAAACCTTAAATCTTAAATTCTAAAATTACACTCTAAACCTTAAACTCAAATCTTAAACCTAAAACTAAATTTAATTTTTTAAATTAGGTATAAATAAAAGCACAAAAATACAAGATTTCTGTTATTAAGAAAAAACAACAATAAATATCTTGAAAGATACATAATTAATTGTTGTTTAAATTATAACGGAGTCTACAACAACTAATTACACTAACAACTTCAAGTTAATGCTAAATAAAAAAAAACTTCAAGTTAATGCTGTACCAAAAGAAAATTTTTAAAGCCAATGACCAATTGGTCTAGTAGGATGAGATACTAAATCCCTTAAGTAAAGTAAGAGGGTTTGAATTCTGGCATTGTGAATGAAACAAATTAAGTTAGAAGCGTCACCCCATAATGGATCTTTATAGTACCTGATTCGGATTAGTTAGCTACTAAGTTAAATATCGATGTTAAACAAAAAAATATTCACGTGTTTGTTAGTAACAATGGTAAAAAAAAATCCCCCAAGAACGTGACAATCATTTCATTTCTTCCGGTTGAGTTTTATTCAAAGCCCATTTACCACTAATGTATGAAGTTTTTGTAAAAAAACTATTATATGAAGTTATTTAATTAATTTTTTATTTTAATTTTGATGTGATTCGTAAATAATTTTGTTAATGTCTCAATATGGGGCGGTGGTTTAAGCGGGTTGACAGTGATGTTTTGTCCACAATTTTGATCAAAAATTAAAACATTAAAAATTAAAATACTTTAAAATATAGATCAAAATAACAATTTAGTAAAGTATTAGGGGTTAATTTTGACGTTATGTCTACATATAAGTACACAAAAAGGGCTTTCGATTCTACACAATATCATGTTCATGAATCTACATATACCTTACATATTCACCGCTCTAGGAGTTTAATTCTAGATAGTGCTTACACTAGAATAGACCAAAATTGACTTACAATGGTCCAAAATACAATCTTGAGCTGTAATATTCTATACAAACTCTTCTGAAAGCAGTGAAACAAACAAAGTAAGCTTACATAGTTTAGTGAGATAGTTCAAAACATAAAACACTATATAGTATGGATGACATACATTTAATGCATATAATTTCATATAAAATGCCATGGCATATAATTGTTAGAAAAATGAGTGCAGTAATAATCTAAATACAATAGAATACCTTAAGAAAATAAATAATAAATTAAAAACAGAATATGAAATTGGACATATTTAAAAATTAGAAGAAATTTGTTGAGACATGTATAAACAATTTCCTTAAGACAGTTTCGTCCTCTGCTCGATGCTTGAATAACGTTGGACGTCTATCTCACAGGATACAAAAACAAACGTTCACAACAATAGCACAACGTGAACAACCGAACACAACTTTGTCTTCCTTTATCACTGAAAATCAAAAATGTTTTTTTTTTCCTTTTTTTAATCAAAAATATGATTTTGATATAGTAGAAATCATAAAAGAAATATATTATCACGTACCTTATCAGGGACAATTCAAAAATATTTATGGAACCCACACTAGTCCTTCACTCATCCCACAGTTATACAGTAACCTAAAAACATGACACTCTGTCTACGCCTTTTTTCGCCAAATAATATGGCATGTGATGTTGCACATCTATCTCATTCAATGAGTGCAACAGCCCCGCACAGCTAAATGCAAATCATCCGAACACCAAACCATTTTTAGCGTTTGAGGCGTGATCAACTCAAGTTTTAACTCTCGAAGAAAAATCATAAACCACGGAACCGTCTCACCAAATCTTGTACAGATTTTTCTTTGCCGCTGAATCCAACCCACATATGTTCCATATTCTTTACTAGTTCACTTTCTCGTTGCTCGCAATAATCTGAGCTATGTCCTTGAAAATATCATCTTTGTTTTCAATCGTAGTTGCTCCAATGAACTTTCCCAAATCCAATGTCGCTCGTGTAACGATCCAAATTTTGGGTTAACGAATCGAGTATTAGATTCGAGTTTTGGGTCTTTATTTTTGGAGTCCAAATTAAGGATAATTAAATTTGGGCCTAGCGACAAAAACAAGAAGATATGTAATTATTAAATTATTTTATCCAAATGTTAGGATAAGGGTTTTTGAATTTTAAAAAGGGTTGGTGGGTGGTTAGAAAAGGGAAAGAAGACATTATCAGAGAGAGAGAGAAAAATGACGAGAGAAAAAAAGTAAGGGGAGTTTTGAACCTTGATTTACCATCACTGGAGCCGCGGTGGGTGACACCGTCGGTTCCATTGGGTAGAGCTCGCTGAGACGCATCCATTGATGGTCGCCCCATCATCGCCGCTGCTGCCATTTGTTAGGCTGAGGAGAAAGAAGATCTGGTGAAGTTGGTTCGACAAGCTTCGCCATCCACCACTGCAAGCTGTCACCACCATGAGACTCCCCGTCGCTTGAATAGCAGTTCTAGAGCTGGCCGTTGCCGTCTGGTCATTGAAAGCCATCGCCTGCTTTTGAAATCAAAAAGCAAGGGAACACTTTATATTATTTTCTAAATTAATCACTACAGCATGGCGACTCTACTGGGGACCAATTTTTGAAAGTTAAGCCAAAAATCATACGTTGCTTTTATTGATGGAAATTTTGAAATTCAAGTTGATTTTAATTAATTTGTTCTTTCTTGAAGACATCACTTTAATTAGGTGAGATTTGATAATTGGTGGTTTTGTATTAATTGCTCATTTAATTTATAAGGAATCACCGACATGTGTTGCATCATAATCATCGAGCTTTTTACTTGAGCTTTTTCCCTTCAGTGGGAGTGAAACGTCACACACCCATGTGAGTAGCCCTCCATAGGTCGATAATTTACTCCCAGAATCTACGCCTTTTAACATGGAGTAGCCCTCCACGTCACTAGGTCGTGCTTTCCCTCGATCCAAATTCGATTCGCAAGCCTATAATAGGACAAAATTGGGGTTCTTGTTACCTTAGTAGGTAATAAGATAGGTTCGGGTACTCTTGTCTAGAACTAAACTCACATGTGTGAGAATTTAAGAAGCTTAGCCCATTAGAGCCATGTGGATAACCATAGCGAACTAGAATTCATGTTGTTAGGCCATCTTCGTTGCTAATCCGCTTTGGTGTAGCATTTATTTGCTTTATTTATTTAGTTTATTTTTTATTCATTATTGATTTATTTATATATCTGTTGCTGACTCATTCACTTTACTTTTATTGTTTTGTTTGTTTGTTTTTGTGCATATTCAAGGCATTTTCATATGAAGTGTTAATTTGAGAACAGTTCAAATTGAAGGCTTTTGTAATGGGAGAAAGAGTCCATAATAACGAGTTAAAGGATTCCGAAGTTCAAGATTGATTAGAATATGAGAAAAGGCTAGTCTGGTTATTAGTGGAGAAGGAACCTAGGTTTTTAGGTGTGCCCTATATGGTAGTTATTTTCTTTTCTCGTTGTAATGGGACTTGATATTCGTTATGGAAAGTTGTTTAATGAGGATGTTCGTCGATCAACACTTCTTTGCATTCATTCGTGCATTTTTTAAGTCTTTGCCTTCAATCATTTATTTTTGCTATAAATACGACATATTGCATACAACAATTCATAAAACAAATAAAATTTATTGTTGGGAGTTCCGTGGCAGAATTCTTAGTAATCAAAGATTCAACATTGACACTTTACCCGACACTTGAAAAGCAAATGGAGGAAAGTTTTGCTAAGTTGCTAGCTGTTTTTTAGACTGGTTGAAGTCTTGGAGTGAGAGGAGTTCGTTTTGTTCATGTTTATGCAAAAAAGAAAGAGAAAGAAAGAAATGAAATGAAATGAAAAAGAAAGAAAGAAAGAAAAAAAGAAACAAAATGAGGGGCTTTTGTTAGAGCATGTTTACCTGTTTTGATTTCAATGAAAGAGACATTCATATGCATTTCATTTGGCAAGCATTTTATTTTTCTTGATTTCTTTTAAATATTTCATTTATTCTTTATTATGGGCTGATTTTTGTTTTCCCAAGCATATATGTATATACTTTTTTTATCAGGACCATGAATATCAATTGCAAGAGTGACTTTAATTAAAAGTTAAAAATTGAATGTTGTGAGGGTACTACAAATGTGAACACCCTATGTTCTATTTAGGCTAAGGGAAGGATAATAAAGAGTATTAAGGAATTATGGGAAAATTCCATACACAAACTATGATCGAATTTTCCTCTCAGGCATTGTTGTTCAAGGTCCTTGAATGAAGTGATAACCCTAAAACATCTACCACCTGAAGACTATTTTTCTTCGATGTACATGTATTCATATATGGGAAGATATTTGGCATTCCTTCATTTTCCTTCACAAGGTAAGAAAATAAGAAAATATCCATTTTTGTCCCCCTTTTGAGCTTAATAATTTTCTTTTGATTGAACCCAAACCAAGGATCACCCCCACACTAGGGGCAAAGAAGATAAAGGTTTGTGGGAAAATGAATGGATGTTTGGTTTTGATCATGCTTTGAAGATGGTGCCCTATGAATTAGGGGAAATAAAGGAGAATGAATGTATTGAATACAAGATTTAGTTTGAGCAAGAGAAACATAAAAAAGGAAACGACGAAAGAAAAGTTTGTGCTCAAAGAGCCAACCAAATCAAGTTGAAAATTACAAAAATAAAGGTTGGAGAAATTGAAAGTGAAAGCACTAAATTGAAAAGTGCAATTTTGTAAGAGAGAGAGAGAGAGAGAGAGAGAGAGAGAGAGAAAGAGCTATAGAAATTCTCCATCGAAATGAATCACTATTTAAAAGAGACTTGAAGGATTGATCACCTTTGAATGGAAGCATGCATGAATACAGTGTCAAGACGCAAGTTGGTCCGAAGCTAAACTAGATGAAAGAAAATGAACACTATGGTGAAAACCCAAAAATAAGATGTCTAGTGTGATCCAAAATAAAAGCACAATTACTATTTCATCTAAGCACATCCAGATTAGACATCACATAATTGGGATTTTAGTTGGAAGAAATGATCCTTGGTTTTACACCTTTAAGCACTTATTTTGGTCTACATATCCTTCTTTCATAACCATGAGCCATGTCCTACATTACAAGCCTCTAAAGACCATTTTGATCATACATGGATACTTGAGTTAGATGAGTTTGTCTTCAAATTACATCCTGCCTATCAGGGTTAACCTCTCTTCAAGGATTGCCACACTTCTAATGCATGATTGAGATCAGAAAAGAGGGAAAGATGGGACACAGTGAGTTTGTGAGTTAAAGAAAGCCACTCAAATGGGTTATAAATTAGGCATATGGGAAATGTTCCTCTCGAAAGCCTAATAGCCCATAAAGGATTTCACATGTGTGCATATCACCACAACATTCGTAATCCTTTAAACATAAGCTTCACTTGGGTTGATATTTTTTTCAAGACCTAATTTTGATTTTATTAACAATTGTTTGCCATGTTTTTCAAAATAATTTAATTATTTTATCTAGCTCACCCTCATAAGTCTCTTGCATTGAAATGAACAAGTAGACTGACATTTTTGTATTGCTTTATAAGGAGATCTAAAGTATAGGAACCCTGAAGCAGATATCCTTCTTGATGTATAGACCCATGAATGAAGAAAGTTTGGTTCATCACGAGCTAAAATTTATGATGGGTCATAGATAATTCCCATCGTGATAGTACCTGAATGCATGAGGGTTGACAAGTAGTACCCACAAAGGACATCTTTGGAGACTCAAGTCATGCTATCGAGATTAGATGATGAATACCACATTTGGGATGGCAAGGCTACATGTTAGAAAAGTACAGGTTTTTAGAGTCAATTTTTGCCAAGATGCTTTGATATGTTCAAAATGAAGATTGGACTTAGAAAGGATTTCAAGGAGTTAAGGCATTTGCTCGCCCTAATAGTGGGAAAGAGGAAGGTTTGATGTGATGAGTCAAAAACAAAAATTGACCTCGACATCCAAAGCATCATGTTGAGAGAGTATACTAAGGTTTAATCAAAGAAAAATATCTGGTGCCAAGTTTTGAGAGTGCTCCGAAGTAAGATGAAGGGTGTCATCCGAATTCAAGCTTGTTTGAGAAAAGCAAGATGATGGAAAAGAAACAAGTATTTCAAGGTGAAAACTCGAGAGGGCAACTAAAAAGAAAAAGAAAAATAAAGAAAAGAAGAAGCCAAAGTGAAAACCCAAAAGGATGTTTTAAGAAAAGCAAATCTAAAGTGAAAACCTAAAAAGACGCTTTAGAGAAAAGATTCAAAAGTTTGAAAGAAAAGGGCTGAAATGGTTAGAACTGAATGTGAGATGGGGTATACCACCACAACAAAGATCAAGAAGAAGAAGAAGAAGAAGAAAGCAAGGAGAAGGTCAAGATCGACCGATACCGAAAGTGAAAACGACCGAGCAATTTTGAGATATCGCTATTCATGCATCATATATAGTTAGACATCCCTAAGTTAGGAGTATGCTAACTCATACCATCAAATCATCTTGTCTATTTGTAACATGTATTCAGAGATTAGCAAAGATTTTTATCTAAAACTTCATGTTTGGAGAGGTAGATCTCAGCAAAGATTTCAATCCATGACTTCATTTATGAAGAAGTGGATCATAGCAAAGAATCAAGAGTTCCTAATGAGAAGAACTCGCCCGACGAATATTGAAGAGTTCCTAATGAGAAGAACTCGCTCTGCAAAGATGAAATAGTTCAGAATGAGAAAAACTGTTTTAATCTCCAAATTAGCCTTTGCGGGAAAATGTGAAGTTCATAATGAGAAGAACTTGTTCGTGTTCTTCAGAAGAAAAGGAAGCAAAAAATTCATAATGAGAAGAACTCACCAACATTTCATAAGGATTCATTTTTCATAAAATAAGATTTTAACTTCGATCATTTCCTAAGGATGCTTTTCTTAATTCGACCCTTCCATAAGATATTTTTTCTTTAAAACAAGAATTTAACCAAAGATATTTTTTCCTTCTGGTGGTCTCAAAGTGAGATACCTTTTTTATTAAAATACATACTTCTTAATTTAATCTTTCCATAAGAATGTTATGCTTATAACAAATTCCTTAATTTAATCATTCCATAAAGAAGGTTTCCCTAAAACCAAAATTCCTAAATTTATAAATCCTTCCATAAGGACGTTTTCCTTAAAACCAAAGTTCCTTAATTTCCAGATCATTCCGTAAGTAAGTTTTCCTTAAAACCAAAATTACTAAATTTCTAAATCCTCCCACAAGGATGTTTTTCCTTAAAACTTAAATGTCTTAATTTCCAAATCCTTCAATAAGGATGTTTTCCTTAAAATCAATTTTTTTTTATTTCTAAATCCGTCCACAAGGATTTTTTCATAAAATCAATTTAATCCTTCCAAGAGGATGTTTTCCTTAAAATCCATGTTTCTTAATTCGATCTTTTTTATAAGGATGTTTTAATTTGGTCCTTTCCTAAGGACATTGTCTAAAGACTAAGAGCTAGGCACTTGCAGCTTGAAGAATTGGCCGAGGAAAAATAAAAGTTCCAGAAGAACTTGTGATTCCAAAGTCTTGAACAGATAAGTGAGATAAAAATGAGTGCTTATGATCTTTGTTTTGTGCTCGTTTCACAAGAACAAGCAAAGATGGACAGCTGTAATCACCCATTTTTATCTGGTTTTTTTTATTATTATTATTATTATTATTATTGTTTAATAATATTATTATTATTAGTATTATTATTGTTATTCTAAAAAAATCCGATAAATAAATAATAACCCATTTAAATTAAACTGTCTAAGTCCATTACATTTAAAACCCATATAATATTACATATGACCCGTTAGGCCCAAATACATGGAAACCCTAGCATATTTGATTTTTTCCCTTTACGCAGCCAATTTCTCACCGTCAGATCAAAATTTGATCTGACAGTCCAAATTCAACTAAGACAACCCTTCAATACCCGTGTGAAGTCCACGCCCTGACGCTTCAACGTCCACACGCCTTCACCAATAGCCGCCATGTGTTTAGATCGACGATGGCCCTTCTTCCAAGATTTATATCAATGTACGACTGTCGGCTTCCTCAGGCCTCGAGCATGAAAAAAAGGGGACAAAGATTAGGATTTCAGAATTATGATCAACAGTAGTCCTATGCTTAGATTATTATGAATATGTACTCAGATCTATATAAAAGAAAATGAGATCAAATGTAATGATCAAATTGAGATCAATAAAAAAACTTTCAAAGGTACCTTCTTTTTTTCTTTCATTTTGAATCATAAAAAATAAAGGAAAATGGATTAAGTTTTGTCGTTTTAGTCTCAGATCATTGCAGTTCTACGACCGAGGATGAGACCATAGATGAATGGCCCTAAATGTTTTCGTCTCATCGCTCCCATGTCTCTTGTTTTAGAGTCAAAAGTATTTTAGGTTTTCAAAAGGGGGTTTCAAAAATGTTAGGCTTTTTGGCTTTGGTTTCTAAAGATTTCAGGGGGTTGGAGGCTTGGTTTTGAAAATCTGAGTTCGAATCTATTTTTTTATAAAGAGAAAGGGTATTTTGGTGGATTTTCGAGTTCGTCGGCCGCCGGTGGCCGATGCCAGTTGGCGAGGCGGCGAGGCTGCCGATTTTTGGGTTTGAGGGGTGGCTATGGAGGTTGACCTTGAATATTTCAGGGAGTTTCCCCTCTTTTTTTTTCTAATAACCTATTAAAATGAGATGTTTTAAAAAATATATAACTTTTATACTAGACCCTTTTAAAAGATGGGTTAATCGCCTCATTAAATCCCCTTGCGTCCTCTAATTCTCCCTCCAGGTCCTTCTGCATTTTTATATCCTTCCCGCAGTCCCTCCATGTTTTCAAACTATTTCAATTTTGTCCCCATTTTGGATCGAATATGCTCTTCAATGGGTTAATACCCCTTTTGGTCCCTAAAAATTTTAGTTTTGCTTCATTTTGGTCCTGAAATCCATGGTTTATTCCTTGTTTTGTTTTCTTGTATTAAATATAATATAAAATATATAGTATATATATATATTGTTTTCAACAATATGTTATATATATATAGTTCTTAATATAGTATATATGTATTAATGTATAATATAGTTTATATATCTATACTATATGTATAAGGGTGCCTTTTTGGTTTCTAATATATATGTATACATGTTGTTTCGCATATTATATTACTATTGTTGTTTTCTTCAAATATTGTTTATGTAACACCCCAAATTTGGGCCTAGGAGTTTAGCATGGATGGTCAGACTGTTCGGCTGAACTGGGTTAGTGTTCGAGTTAGTTTCGGGGAAAGTAAATCGGATGAAATGGTTTTTGGCTAAAATAAAATTTGAAAAAAGCATCTAAAATGTTTAATTAATATATTAAACATATATGGGGAGTCAATTTGGTGAAATTGATTTGGATTAAAAGACATTTTGGGTTGGTGACAAAATGTAAAGTTTTCAGAACTATTTTGGTCACTAAAACATAAAAAGGGTCAAAACTTAGAATCTTTAAGGAGCTATTAAACCCAATTTTTTATTAGACTTTTTCCTTAATTGTGGCTATTTTTAAAAGTGGTTTTAAAGGTTTAATAAATGGTGTAAAAGGTAGTTAATTGGTTTTAATTAAAACTTATCAAAATGTTTTCTTACGTAACTAATTTTTCTCCAAACTTTTTCTCTCAAATTCTCAGCAACCAAACTACCATTTTCTCTATAATATCCTATAGATTCTTTCTTTCAATTCTATTCTTGATTTTAAACAATGATCTTCCATTTCTACATTGGAGTTTTTCTTCAAATCAAGCCAATTAAGGAAGAATTCAACAATTAGCGGTGATTTTCATATCTCTCCTCTAATCAAAGGTTCTTTACTGAAATTCCAAGTTCTTGATCCTTTACAATTGAATTTTGAGTTGTGTTAATGATTTAATCAAGAATTTAAGGTTTAATGATGGTTTTGTTAAGAAATTTGATTGGGCTTTGTTATGGATTTGGTTTGTTGTGATCTTGATTAGATTAGATCATGTTCAAAGTTTATTTTAGTGTCATGATTGTGATGTGCAAAAAGAATCCCGAAACTAATAGAATTGCTAATTTTCTAGGTTGATTAGAGTTAGTTTTTGGGTTGCTTGTGGTGATTATGGATTGCTGGAGGTATAAGGATATTTAGAAGGTGTTTTTGGTTGAGTTTTGATAAGGATTAGATGTTTAATTCGTGGTTTTGCTATTAAGTGTTGGATGTAAAGGGTTTGTTAAGGATTTTGATAGTTTCGGTTTGTTCTCGGAAGGTTGTTAAGGATGCGTGAGATTGTGTTTGGTAGTGAGTTTGGATGCATAATGAAGCATTTTCCTCTAGTTTTATGTGTTTAAAATAGGGGATAATTGAGGAGAGGTTGCCTAGTGGTGTACGTTGCTTTTCGGAGGCTTTTTGCGCTTTAACTAGCAAGGCCAAATGTAACCCCCTTGACCCAGCCTAGACGTCATACCGAACTGAGTGAGCTACATTGGGTTTGCCAAGACAAACCCGAACAATTACGTAGAAAACAGTCCATTTTTTCCTTTTATCTTGTCTAAATGCATAATTAAGTCCTAAGGTGATCATGCTGGCAGCGGATAAAATTCACCACTAAATCGGGCGTCAATTTGACATCCAAATGATTGAGAACACACTCTAGGAACCAAATTACAATTTTGGAAAACTAAAGGGACTTACTTAAATCCAAAGTTACTAAACCTTAATTAATCAGGTTACATGCATGTCGGTTAAATTTCAACATAAAACAACCATCCAAGCTCGATTAGTTGCATAAACAAGAAACAAAGACTAAACCGCAAAGATTCAAACTTTAGCAAAACAATTACCAGAAACAATAGACTTGGTACCGATACACACCCTGCCAGTATCGATACGAGTTCCACTTTGAAAAGGGTATCGATACAGTCCTCTTGCGTATCGATACCAGTGGTTCGATATCAAAACAGGGGATTCCAGAAGCTAAAATGCGTGCTGATACGGTTGCTCGTGTACTAACACCTAGTATATTTTTCTAATGGGCGTAGCGATACGAAGCTAGGCGTACTGATACCCCTGTGCAATTGTGCACATTTTTGAGTTGTAATAGACCCCGTGTACCAATCCTTGAGGACCCATACCAGTACAACTGGGTCTGTAATGACCTCTAGGTCGAACATATAACACTTAGGCTCAATCTAACTTGCTTCAAACATCATACAAACATCATATAACATGTCAAGCAACATTTCCACAACCACATAGGCTTGCTAGATGAATAATCAAACCATAGCAATCAGACCGAGGGATCCTATGGGCATGGTCTCTACCCAGGCATGCAATTCACATCCCAACCCCTCAAAAGAAAACATATAACCTCATACAAGTAAAAAATACCTAATAAACCATGTCCAAAATAGGGAGTAACTAAAATAACCCTCCCAATTACAACTTAGTCACATTGCTATTTATTACTATGCAATATTTATAAAACCGTACTTGAAATATCTCAACCATTGGATTCCTTCTTGCTTTCTCGTTGTCCGAATGCTTACCTTTCTGCATTGATGAGAAAGGAGAGCGTAAGCATGTATAGCTTATTGAGGGATCCTCAAAAACACTCATCAATGCATTTAAAACCATTTGCTTTCAAACAAGTATTGAATCTCATGCCAAAATGTCTCATGCTTCTATTGTCTTTCCAAAATATGCACATTTAAACATTTTTCCACACATGTATCATGGATCTCTAGCACAAACCTCAATTTAAGCTTTCTCATGCTAAACATCACAATAGCAAGGCTTAAAGAGCACCACATCTGTAAACCATATTATACAAAACATAATCCATATATCGTGATACATTAATTCATATATTGGCATTCAAGTGACCCAAAACCAAGTCATTCTATTTGTAAAAACACATCAGATACATGAATTTCCCAAGTGAATCATTCGACCGCTTCACATACATCCTCAAACCGGAGCATGGTACTACTACCCCTCAATGGTTATGATGTATATATATCAACCAGTGGGATACTTAGCACACTCTTGACCCCTCGACCGCTGTAGTTCTCATGGTGGAGTATGGCACACTCTTGACTCCTCAACACACATGAGGTGACTTATTATAGTGCACTTTAAAGCCTATGGCATGCCAACTATATCCGATAACATTTAACCATTTTCACTTGCCAATATATTCTATTAAAACATATTACCTCACTATTTTACATATGCATCAAACCAAACCATCTTCAATGCAATAAACCATGCATTTCTCATTCTCAAAATCCTTTTCATAAATCATTTTCCCAACTCATTTAACAAAAACATATGATCATTTACATCATATTTCATTTCAAAACATGCATATAATAGTAGGTAATCCAAATCATAAACATGTGCATGAGATTGTATTTTGCAAAACCAAAAACGAGAGAGACAATGTCCAATACTTACTTCCCAACTTAGACAAGTGTTTCAAACTTAATCTAAACTCCCAAAATCACTTTCAAACCTTTATTAAGTAGTAAAGCTCATTTCCACTCACCAACAACACAAAGCTCCACTTACCGATGCAAAATCAAGCTTCCGAAGCCTCCGAAACCTCTCCAATTGCTAAAGGATCCATCTCCCCTATTTTAACCACTAAAAATAGAGGATTAATGCATTACTATGCATCTCTAATCCCAGCAACATCTATTCTCAACTCCACCTCATTAAAAACCATCAAATGCCTTCCAAGAACAACCAAAAACATCACCGAACTCAACCCAAATGATGCTCAACCATAACCTAATGATTTTAACATCTTAATAACGTTAACCAACATCTAAAACACCAATAATACCACCTTATATATATCCATCAACCTTTTAACACCAAGAACACCTCAAAATCTAACTATTTACAACCTGGAAAATTAGCAATTCAATTAGTTTCAGGATTTTTTTTTACAAATATCTTCTCATAACATTAAAACATGTCATAAATGTAAAGGATCAAGAACTTGGGAATTTCAATAAAGAACCTTTGATTAAAGGAGAGAAATAAAAATCACCTCTAATAGATGTCTTCTCCCTTAATTGACATGATTTGAATGAAATGTCCAAGAAAACAAGTAGGATTTGATATAGAAATCATAGGAAACAATTAAGAAATCAAAAGGAAATCAAAAAGAGATGATTCTTGATCATTTTAGAGTAAAATTGGTAGTTTGACTCCTAAGAAAGTTGAGAGAAAAAGTTGAGAGCAAAAGTAGTTTCATAAGAAAATGAATTAGCTATTAGAAATCCTTTTTAATTAAATCTATTTTATTTTTATATAATAACCCTTTTAAATCTATTTAAAAATAGCCTAAATTAAGGGAAAAGTCTGATTAAAAACCTTGGTAAATTATCTCCTTAAAGATTCTAAGTTTTGACCCTTTTACAGTTTAGTCACCAAAATAGTTTTGAAAACTTTACATCTTAGTCACCAGACCAAAATGTCCCTAAATCCGAATTTATTTCTTCAAATTGAGTTTTCCAAAACCCTTAATATATTAATTAAACAATTTCAAATATTTTCCATATTTTATTTTAGCCAAAAACAATTTATTATGAATTAATTCTTGAAACTAGTTCGAATCACCTAATCCGATTCATCCGAACTGTTTAATCTGTCTAGCTAATGTCTAGGCCCAAATTCGGGGCGCTACAACTCTTACCCACTTAAGAAATTTCATCCTTGAAATTTAATTGACCGAAAAAAGTAAAGAAGCTGATTCTTCATGTCCTCCTTACTTTCCCACGTGGCTTTCTCTACACCTCGATGTCGCCACAACACCTTCACCAACTCAATGGTCTTTCCATGAAGAACTTTGCTGCTATAATCCAAGATTTTCACCAGTTCATCATCATAGGTCAAATTTGGATTCAACTCAATCCCCTCAACAGGTATCACATGCGATGGGCCCGATCTGTATCTCCAAAGCAGCGATACATGGAAAACATTATGTATCTTCTCCAACTCTGCGGGTAACCATAACTTATAAGCAACTGGACCAACATGCTCTAGCACCTCATAAGGTCCAATGAACTTTGGACTTAACTTGCCTTTACATCCAAACCTCACTACCTTCGTCCAAGGCGAAACCTTCAGAAGCATTTTATCTCCAACCGTAAACTCAATCTCCCGACGCTTCAAGTCCGCGTAAGATTTCTGCTTATCCGAAGACAACCGATCACTGACAAGCTTTACCTTGTCATTTGTGTCTTTCAACACATCAGGCAAGGAAACATACTTCTCACCTACATTTTCCCAACAAGTGGCGTACGACACCTCTTACCATACAAAGCTTCCTATGGAGCCATTTGAATACTCGCCTGATAACTATTGTTGTAAGCAAACTCCACCAACGGTAGTTGCTTCTCCCACGTTCCTTGATAATTAATGATGCAACACCATAACATATATTTGAATACTTGGATAACGCGTTTAGACTGACCATCTGTTTGAGGATGATACAATGTACTAAAATTCAACCGCGTACCCAAGGCCCTATGCAAACACTCCCAAAAACTTGTTGTAAAACGTGGATCCCTATCTGATACTATAGACTTCGTCACCCAATACAACCTTAGCAATATACAACTCTACCAACTTATCCAATGTATACATCATATACACCGCAATGAAATGTGCACACTTCGTAAACCGATCCACAATTACCCATACAAAATTCTTCTTTAATGGCATCAAAGGCAATCCTGTCACAAAATCCATGGTAATTCTCTCCTATTTCCATTTTAGAATCCTCAACAGTTGCAACAATCCAGATGGAAACTGATGCTCAGCCTTAATGAGCTAACATACCATACATTGGGCAACAAAATCTGCCACATCCTTCTTCAAACCAACCCAATAATATTCATTCTTCAAATCCTGATACATCTTTGTAGTTCTCGGATGCATAGCAAAAGGACTAGAATGAGCCTCAGTCAAAATAGTGTGCCTTAACCCCTCATCTTTGGGCACAACCACTCGACTCTTGAAGCACAGAACACCCTCATCATTAAAATATAAATTTGTTTGATTACCATGTCATAATATCCTTAACATGGGGTACCAATGAATCATCATACAATTGTTTCTCTGTGATCAATTACAACAATGAAGGGTTTCACTTGCAACTCAGCCAACAAACCACCGACCCGTGTCACACTTAACCGAGTAAACATTGCCCTTAACTCTACCATCACTTTCTACTCAAGGCATCGGCTACAACATTAGCCTTACCCAGTTGATAATCGTCAAATCATAATCATTAAGCAACTCTAACCATCTTCGTTGCCTAAGATTCAGCTCCTTTTGCGACATCAGATACTTCAAACTCTTGTGATCCGTATACGCGGTATACTTCTCACCATACAAATAATGCCTCCAAATATTTAATGCAAACACAACCTCGAAAAGCTCTATATCATGTGTAAGGTAATTGCGCTCGTGCACCTTCAACTGTCTATATGCATAAGCAACAACTTTTCCCCTTGCATCAACACACCCCAAACCAACGTAAGATGAATCACTACAAACTAAAAATTCTTTTCCCGACTCAGGTTGAACCAAGATTGGAGCTTGCAACAAAGCTTCCTTCAATTTCTTAAATGCTTGTTTTCTATCCTCCGTCCACTCAAAACGTAAATCCTTTTGTAACAACTTAGTCAAATGACCAGCAATCTTCGAGAAACCATCTACAAAATAAAGATAATACCCTGTTTACCCCAAAAAACTACGAACCCCCATCACCAACTTAGGTTGCTTCCAATTCACAACTGTCTCAATCTTCTACGAATCCCCACAAAGATTCCTTCCACTAAAACAACATGACCAAGGAAGACCACTTTTTTAATCCAAAAATCACACTTGCTCAACTTGACATAAAGCTTATTATCCAATAGAGCTTGCAACATAATTCGTAGGTGTCGATCGTGATCCTCCTTAGTACGAGTGTACACGAGAATATCATCGATGAACACTACCATGAATTGATCCAAGAATTCATGGAATACCTGATTCATCATGTCCATGAAAGCTACAAGCGCATTAGTCAACCCAAACGGCAATACTAAGAACTCATAATGCCTGTAATATGTTCAAAAACTGTCTTCGGCACAACTTTATCCTTCACCTTAAACTGATAATACCTAGATCTCAGATCGATCTTGGAAAACACTATAGCTCCCCAAAATTGATCAAACAAATTTTCAATTCACAGCAAGGGATACTTATTCTTAATCGATAACTTGTTTAGTTGCCAATAATCAATGCACATTCTCATAGTGCCATCCTTCTTTTTCACGAACATCACTAGTTCTCTTTACGGTGACACTAGGTCGGATGAAACCACGATCCAGCAACTCCTAAAGTTGTATCTTCAACTCCTTCAACTCTTTTGGTGCAATGCGATATGGAGTAATCGACACCAGAGCTGTATCCGCATATGTGTCAACATATAACTCTACCTCCTTTTATGGTGGTAATCTAGGCAACTCCTCCAAAAATACCCTGGAAAATCACAAATAGTACGAATATCCTGAACACGCACCTCCTTCATATTTGGGTTCATAAAATAAGCCAGATATGTTTGACCCTCAAGCTCTAACAACTTTCAACAAATCCATAACTACCACTTATAATCCTTAGCAAGTTTCAACAAAACTCCCTTTGTTTCAAAGTCGACCACAACCCTATGCTCGATCAACCAATCCATCCCTAAGATTACATCAAAACCATGAAAAGGAAATTCCATCAAATCAACCGCAAACACGTGTCCTTGAACCATCAAATGACATCTCCTATACAACCTCCTAGCGACTACTGTCTCTCCAAAAGAACTAGTTACTCGCATACCCATATATAACACTTCTACAGGTATATTAAGCAAACGTGCATGTTCGCACAAGATGTATGAATGTGTAGAACCATAATCTATCAAAGAAAGTAATAATATGGACTGCAAAGTAAAAGTACCTTCAATCATATCTGTGTCAATCCTTCTTGCGCAATGTACATAGATCCATGTAGGTCCACCACCCTTAGGTTGAACTGCCACTGTATGCGCAATAGTCCCCTGACCTTTCTACCTACGCTAAAAATTACCTTGACCGCGCTCATGGCCTCTCTGTGGTGCAACAGCAGGCGCACGAGCCTGTCCATCCTGAGACAACTACAGACAATCATACCTTATGTGATCTCGAGAACCACAACTCCAGTATGTACCAAGAGTCCCCCAACACTCTCCTGAATGTCACCTACCACACCGTCCACATTCAGCTACTCAAATATAGTGTTCTAACTGTGCTGACCACGCCCAAAACTACTTCTACCATGTCTCTGGTTAGGGCGATACCTCCTATCTCAATGCTTCTTATACCAATATCTACCAACATCTGACTTGGTGATTCTCTTCCTAACACTAAAACTTCCTGAATGAGAGGATCCTAGATTTTGCTCTATATCCTTAGCTCGAGAACCAAGACATCAAAATCAGTGTATTCTGAAGCCAATATATAAGTCTTCACTTCCTTGATCAGCCTATATTGGAAATGATAACATCACTGATGATCACCAGGAACCAATTCAGGTGTATACTAGCTCAAAGGAATAAATTAAACCTCGTACTCTGACACAAGCATGTTATCCTGAACAAATACCATAAATTCACGCTTCTTTTTATCCTAATATCGTGAACCCAAATACTTCTTCCGAAAAGTATCATAAAAGAACTCCCATGTCACATCTGCAAAAGTCATACCCATGATAGAAGTCGACCACTAACTATAGGCATCTCCATATAGAAAGGATACTAAGAAGCCCAACTTAAGAGCATTCATACACTCTATTTGTCCGAGAATCCTCTTAGTACTTGCGAACCACTCTTCAGCTGCCTCAGGAGCTAAGCCCCTAAACTAAGTACCACCCAAACTACGCAAACGCTCTAATAGAAGTCCCATATTAACAGCTGCTGTAGGTGCTGGTGTAAGTGCTTACACTCTAGCCATAGCTACCTAAAACGCTCCAGTCATAGCCTAAATCAATGGTGTCATGTCACCAAAAACTGGTCCTTGCAGTGCCTGAGGCATACCACCCTCTACTCTAGCGCTAACAAGAGAAATCGGTGGAAGGGGAGGTAACTCATTGTTATGCCCATCCATAGCACTACCCATGTAAGCTCTCATCTCTTGTCTCGATCCCATTTTCGAAAATATGATTCTAAATCATGATAATGCAACAAAAAAACAAAAAAAATTAGGCCAGCTTGAAGCAAGAATCTAGGATGCTCATGTTTTCAAAACCAAAATCATTTAACACTCGTAGTAATAACATAATCATTCTACAATAGTACTTCAAACTATCACAACCTACCTCCTAATAATGATAACCTAGCTCTAATACCACCAAATGTAACCCCCTTGACCCGACTTAGACTCCAAACTGAACCGAGTGACCTATATTGGGTTTGCCAAAACAAACCCAAATGATTACTTAGAAAATGGTCCATTTTTTCTTTTATCTTGTCTAAATGCATAATTAAGTCCTAAGGTGATCATGCTGGCAGTGGATAAAATAAACCATTAAATCGGGCGTTAATTTAACATTCAAATGATTGATAGCACACTCTAGAGACCAAATTGTAATTTTGGAAAATTGAGGGACTTATTTAAATCCAAAGTTACCAAACCTTAATTAATCAAGTTACATGTACGCCGATTAAATTTCAACATAAAATAACCATCCAAGCTCGATTAATTGTATAAACAAGAAACAAGGACTAAACAACAAAGATTCAAACTTCAGCAAAGTAATTACTAGAAATAACAGACTTGGTACCAAAACACCCCATGCCAATATTGATTTAGATTCCACTTTGCAAAGGGTATCTGTACAGTCCTCTTGCGTACCGATACCAGTGGTTCGATATCAAAATAGGGGATTCCAATAGCTAAAATATGTACCAATATGGTTGCCTGTGTACCGACACCTAATATATTTTTTTGAGGGGTGTAACGATGTGGAGCTAGGTGTACCGATACCTCTGTGCAATTTTGCACACTTTTGAGCTATAACAGACCCCGCGTACCGATCGCTAAGGACCCATACTGGTACGACTGGGTCTGTAATGACCTCTAGGTTGAACATATGGCACTTAGGCTCAATCTAACTTGCTTCAAAAATCACACAAACATTATATAACATGTCAAGCAACATTTCCACAACCACATATGCTTGCTAGATGAATAATCAAACCATAGCAATCAAACTGAAATTCCTATAGGTATGGTCTCTACCCAAGCATGCAATTCACATCCCAACCCCTCAAAACAAAACATATAACCTCATACAAGTCAAAAATACCAAATGAAACATGTCCAAAATAGGGAGTAACTAAAACAACCCTCCCAATTACAACTTGGTCACATTGCCATTTATTACTATACAGTATTTCTAAAACCATACTTGAAATAGCTCAACCCTTGGATTGCTTCTTGCTTTTTCACTGTTCGAATGCTTACCTTGCTGAATTAATGAGAAATGAGAGCGTAAGCATGTAAAGCTTAGTGAGGCATTCTCAAAAACACTCATCAATGCATTTAAACCCATTTGCTTTCAAACAAGTATTGAATCTCATGCCAAAATGTCTCATGCTTCTACTGTCTTTCCAAAATATGCACATTTAAACATTTTGCCACACATGCATCATGGATTTCTAGCATAAACCTTAATTTAAGCTTTCTTATGCTAAACATCACAATAGCAAGAGCACCACATGTATAAACCATATTAAACAAAACATAATCCATATATCATGAGAAATTAATTCATATATCGGCATTCAAGTGACCTAAAACCAAGTCATTCTATTTGTAAAAACACATCGGATGCATGGATTTCCCAAGTGGCTCATTCGGCCCCTTCACATACATCCTCGAACCGAAGCATGGTACTACTAGCCTTTAACGGTTATGATGTATAAATCCACCAGCGGGAGAATTGGCACACTTTTGACCCTTCGACCACTGCAGTTCTCATGGTGGAGTATGGCACACTCTTGACCCCTCGACACACATGAAGCGACTTATTATAGTACACTTTAAACCTTATGGCATGCCAACTATATCCGATAACATTTAACCATTGTCATTTGCCAATATATTCTATTAAAACATATTACCTCACTATTTTACATATGCATCAAACCAAACCATCTTCAATGCAATAAACCATGCATTTCTCATTCTCAAAATCCTTTTCATAAATCCTTTTCCCAACTCATATAAAAAAAAACATATGATCGTTTACATCATATTTCATTTCAAAACCTGCATATAACAGTAGGTAATCCAAATCATAAATATGTGCATGAGATTGTATTTTGTAAAACTGAAAATGAGAGCGAGAATGTCCAATACTTACTTCCCAACTTAGACAAGTGTTTCAAACTTAATCTAAACTCCCAAAATCACTTTCAAACCTTTATTAAGCAATAAAGCTCATTTCCACTCACCGACAACACAAAGCTCCACTTACCGATGCAAAATCAAGCATCCAAAGCCTCCGAAACCTCTCCAATTGCTAAAGGATCTGTCTCCCCTATTTTACCCACACAAAATTAGAGGATTAATGCATTACAATGCATCTCTAATGCCAGCAATATCTATTCTCAACTTTGCCTCACTAAAAATCATCAAACGCCTTCCAAGAACAACCAAAAACATCACCGAACTCAACCCAAACGAAGCCTAGCCATAACCTAACTATTTTAACATCTTAATAACATTAACCAACATCTAAAAACATCAATAATACTACCTTATATCTCCAGAAACCTTTTAACACCAAGAACACCTCAAAATCTAACTATTTACAACCTAGAAAATTAGCAATTAAATTTGTTTCGAGATTTCTTTACAAATATCTTCTCATAACATTAGAACATGTCATAAATGTGATCCACATCAATTAAAACCAACAACAACCAGATCTACTAACAAGATCTATCAAATTTCTTATCAAAACTCAATTAAAACCTTTAAACCTTAATTTATTCATTAAAACATAACAAAAATCAATTGTAAAGGATCAAGAACTTGAGAATTTTAGTAAAGAACCTTTGATTAGAGGAGAGAAATGAAATTCACCTCTAATAGCTGACTTCTCCCTTAATTGACATGATTTGAATGAAATCTCCAAGAAAGCAAGTAGGATTTAATGTAGAAATCAAAAGAATCAATTAAGAAATCAAAAGGAAATAAAAAATAGATGATTCCTGATCATTTTAGAGTAAAATTGGTAGTTTGGCTGATAAGAAAGTTGAGAGCAAACGTAGTTACGTAAGAAAACGAATTAGCTATTAGAAATCTTTTTAATTAAATCTATTTTATTTTTATTTAATAAAACTTTTAAATCCATTTAAAAATGGCCTAAATTAAGGGAAAATTCTGATTAAAAACCTTGGTAAATTAGCTCCTTAAAGATTCTAAGTTTTGACCCTTTTACGATTTAGTCACCAAAATAGTTTTGAAAGCTTACATCTTAGTCACCATACCAAAATGCCCTAAATCCGAATTTATTTCTTCAAATTGAGTTTTTGAAAACCCTTAATATATTAAATAAACATCTTCAAATTTTTTTTCATATTTTATTTTAGCAAAAAATAATTTATTATGAATTAATTCCTGAAACTAGTTTGAATCACCTAATCCGATTCATCTGAACCGTCTAATCTGTCTAACTAATGTCTAGACCCAAATTTGGGGCGTTACAGAAAGTGTATTGGTGAGTGAGTTTCGCGTTTAGCTCTTAAACGATTTGATCGATGGATCATAGGGGTTTAGTTTGATCCTAAAAAGCTTAACTAAGTTCAAGCGTAAGTTGTTCTTACTTCGCTTGGTTGATAACTTGAGATGAGCTTGAGGATTGATGTTGGTATTTACATTGTTTGGATTTCATTTTTTGGTTTTAAGCATGAATTGATTTACTTACTATAAATGAATAGTTTTAATATTATATACAAGGTATTTTTGACATAAATGGATGCCTTAGAGCATTGAGATTTATTCCTAAAAGGAATGGAAAGTTGTCTTTGGCAATGTGGTTTTGCATATGAAATGGTTTTGAGAATTGCATTGGAAAACAATAAGTAAATGTGTATTGAAGGGGTATATTGGCTATGTGACGTAATGAGAAACTATCAGATGTAATTTTCATGCCATAGGGTTGAGTGCACTATAATATAAAAATCAATCGTGTTATGGCCCTTGAGAATAGAGGTAGTACTCTTCGGGCTGGTGATATCGCAGCTTGTTGGTAGAGGTAGTCCTACTGAGCCAAAGGTATGTAGTCGGTAGAGGTAGTACCACCGAGACTCAGTGAAGGTAGTATCACCGGGGGAATCCATGTATCCGATGTGTGACTATAACATTCTATTGTTATGTATATGATGATAGAGGTAGTACTCTCCGGTCACCATAAATGCCAATGTATGCGATTTATGAAATTCTTGAAATGGACTTAAATGCATAAGGTTGTTATGCATGATATGTTGGTTTGAAAAATATGAGAAAAAAGGTTTGTTTTGTTTTTAACAAAAGGTCACCTAAGGGTAATGTAGCTTTACAAAGAGCTTTACATTTGCGTCTATGTTTTGTTGAGAGCATCCCCACTAAGCATGTGTGCTTACACTCTCTCTTATCCTTGATGCAGAGCAATAAGGTTGGAGGGTTGCTAATGGTGGCGAGGAGGAATTCAAGTTTAAAGCATTCATTTGAGTATGAAAAACAAAGTTTAAAATTCGGTTAATAAGGCAACGTGATTTCCTAGTTTTGAGGGGATTTGTCATTTGGTTTCAGCTTGTGTTGAGTTTATTTTATCATGGTTGGAAGCCTATGTTGATAAATGCTTGAAGTATGCCTTAGTTTCCTTTCTGGATGTTGAGTTGGATAAGATTAGGAAGTATGCCTATAGTTTTGATTGATGAAGCATAATGCCTTCCTTTAGTTGAATTTACCATGAACTGTGGCATGTTATATACTTGATGTATTGAGGTATAGATGTTTGAATGATTGAAGCATGTTTGAACTGCTAATTGGATGAAAAACTAGCTGATTTGAACATTAGAGGTCCAAGGGTATCGGTATTCGGGGCTGGGTATCGATACAAATAGGCAAAATTTGGCCTGAGTATCGATACACGGGAATGCGTACCGATATGGGCACATGGATTTTGGTTGGGGTTTCGGTACACGAGTTTGCTTATCGATACTGGTTTTGGCTACTAGAATTTGAGTTTTTTTGGAAATCATGGGCGGTACCGATACGCGTAAGAGGCGTATCGTTACCCTTTGGAAAATTAGCCTATATCAAAACTTCGTCACGCGTATCGATACCGATGGTCGTTAATTCAGTTATTCTGATGCTTTGGTTTTATATTATATCATTTTAGTCCCAGGTTTGTCATGGATTCAATTAAATGAGTTTGAATGATTGATTTGAGTTGGAAATGGACATGTATGCTTGTAATCTGATTAATTGATGATTGGTAATACTAAAATTAAAGATGTCCTCGCAGATTTCCAATTTTACAAATTGGTCCCTAAATGGCGCTTGTATGCAATTGGATGTCAATTCAACGGCCGATTGAGTTGAAGATTCATCCACTGCTAGCATGAACACCATATAACTAAAAGATGTAACTAGACAAGATAAAAAAAACTTAATTTCTTTGGGTTTGTTTTAGCAAACCCTATGTGGCTCGCTCGGTTTGGTCTAATGTCTAGACTGGTCAAGGGGGTTACAGTTTATATATAACATACTTTATACATTATATGTATACATTCATATTACTGTTATATATATATATTATGTTTTATGTCTTAATGTAGGTTATATATTATATTTTATTATATCCCCTTATTATTATTATTATATATGTGTATATGTAATATTGTTTGTCGTTTATTTATTTCGTTTATGTTACCATTTCTTAGGTTAGCATTTATGTTTTGTTCATACATTTAAATTGTCACGTTTATTTACTGTATTGTCTAGTTTAGTACCCGAGGTCCCGATATCCTAGTGAGAGTGTCATCCCGAGTCTTTGGGCGTCATCTCCTTTGGTATTGTGGGTTGCAAGCTAGGTTATGTTCAAACCGTATGATCATGCATCCATACATTTTAGGGATTAGATATTAAATTAGATCAAATTTTAAAATTTTCTTAATAAATACGATACGAACCTTTAGGTACCAATTTTTGGGCGTAGTGGGGGTGCGAAACCTTCCCTACTCGTAACTGACTCACGTACCCGTTTGAATCTCTGGTTAGTTTTTTTTGTGTCTGGTCTACCTTATCTAAGTGACCGATGGTGACTCCCTCTAGTTTTATTTAAAAATATGATTTTTAGAACCCCCCAAAAATCATTTTTTTTATAAAAAGTGGGACACATAGGATTTTTTAGTCGCTACAGAAATTCATAAATGAATGCATGAAACATTAATATGGGGAAAAATTAGTCCATAAATAAGGGGGAAACATGTTCTTTAAAGAGCTATCACTAGGATTGGACTTAATTACAAGAGAAAACAAAATAAACAATTAAAAACTCTTCTCTCTTGATCTTTATGCCTGAATGTCCATCCGCTTATTCTTCAAGTGTCATTGGCTTGTATTTATAGTGAAGAAGGAGTTTGTGGTCGTTTATAACCATTGTGGAAGGTTTGGAGCCATTGGGAAACTTTAAAATACAACATCCAATGCTCACCTGAATATAAGTTTCGAAACTACTCAAAGAGTTTTGAAACTCTTTGAGTCAGATTTGAAAAATTGACCGTTGGAGCCTAAAGTTTTGAAACTTATACAAAAGTTTCAAAACTTGAAAACTGTCGGGAATTAGAAGTTTGGAAACTCTTGTAGGAGTTTCGAAACTTCTATAAGAGTTTCAAAACTTCTGGCAAAGTTTGGAAATTCTGCTCTCAGAAATTTCAAGAATTAAGTAGTTTTGACTTTATGAAAATGTTTTAAGTTGATGAATGAGTCAAAACAATTAGAAAACATTTTTAAACATATTTTTCAAGTTTTATGAAATTTGAATTATTTTTGAAATGTTTGAATAAGTCCAAAAAAAATTTCTCTTAAAATTTTATATTAACATATTTATCTCAACAATCTCCCCTTTTTGGTATAACGAAACACCTTGAATTTTTTTTGAAAAAGTTCCCCTTTAGAAAAATAATTTTTGAAAAGAGAATATTTTAGAGAAAATATTTAAGCTCCTCTTTTTTTTCTTTTTGACATCAAAACTTTCAAACTCATCTCTTCGCCTTTTTGTTATATTAAAGATAATTTATTTTTTAAAGTTCAAAAATAACAATAGAGAGTAAGTTGATTCTTCTTGAAAAACAAAAGCTCCCCCTTAAATAAAGACATTCCATTTAAATTTGGCTCAAAAGCTTTGGCACTTAAGAAAATTATTGACTTTCAACATATGATAAAGAGATTTAAAATAACATGAAATTCAATGTATCCAAGTCTTTTAAAAACTTTATACATTAGCAAGAATTAACATGTTAAAGACACATATGCACAAAGCCTCAAAGAATGTTATGCACTAAAACGATTTTCACAATCAAATTTGCATAAACATTCAAAAAATCATTAAAAATAAGCAGCCAAATTATATAATAAAAAATATTAAGCTTAGATTTTACCCATCTTTAATGTGTGAGCATGCCACCTTTGCAATTGAGAGGGGGATAGATGGTTCATCATCAATCCTTAAGCATGATGTCGATTGGGTTAGCTCTTCAAGGTCGGTTGAGTGTAAAAAAAGGTTCGAGCACTCTAAGGATCTTCTTAATGATTGTTAGACAGACGATTGAGCCACGTTCTGATACCAATTGTTAGGATCAAATACATCAACTGATTCTCGCAGATGAAAGGTGTGAAGCTCTCCTTTGAAATTGGAAAGAAAAAACTGAAATAAAAATGACAATTTGGCACGATCGATTTTAGAATGGTTCGACCTTCTCAACCAAGGTCTACATCCACTACCTTAGCATCCACACTAATAATTTCCTAATTCACTCATGAATTGTTTCCTTTTTACAGGTTCAAGAAGATAACCTTTACATTCCTATCTTTTCAAAGGCTAAGATAGAATATCTCCTTGCTTTTTATAAGGCTCGACTCGAACCTATCCCTCAATTACGAGGTTTTGACATTTGTAAACTTAATACCTCTCTAGATGGGTGTTTACACATTTTGGCTCACTAGGAATGGACTTAATAACAAGTGAAATAAGAAAATAAACAATTAAGAACTCTTCTCTCTTGATCTTCAAGCTTGGATGTCCATCTCTTATTCTTCAAGTGTCATTGGTTTGTATTTATAGTGAGGAATGAGTTTGTGGCCGTTTATAACTGTTGGGGAAGGTTTGGAGCCGTTAAGAAACTTTAAAATAGAGCATTCGATGCTCACCTACACATAAGTTTCAAAACTACTCAAAGAGTTTCGAAACACTTTGAGTCAGATTTGGAAATTTGACCGTTGGATCTTTAAGTTTCGAAATGTATATAAAAGTTTTGAAACTTGAAAATGTATAGAATCAGAAGTTTGGAAACTTGTGTAGAAGTAAAGAAACTTTCGTAAGAATTTGGAAACTCTTGCAGGAGTTTCGGAACTTCTATAAGAGTTTCCAAACTTCTGGCAAAGTTTGGAAACTTTGCTCCATAGATTTCAAGAATCAAGTAGTTTTGTCTTTATGAAAATGTTTTAAGTTGAGGAATGAGTCAAAACACTTAGAAAATATTTTTAAACATATTTTTCAAGTTTTATGGACTTTAAATTATTTTTTCTACATTTGAATAAGTCCAAAAAAAATTTCTCTTGAATTGTTATATCAAAATATTTATCTTAAAACTTTTTGTTTTGGAATGCCTCTATTGGAAGGGCCATTGCTCTTATCCCCTTTCTAGTGTAAGCTACTTGGTCCTCTCGACTGATGAACCCATATCGATTTAGTTGATGTTCTCTTCCGGAATATGTTGGGCCCTTAGTTTTTAGACTGAAAGAAGATTCTTAGGATAACATGGTGAGTTTGGCACCGGAGCATCTTGACTCCAAGCCCCAATTAGATGTAGCTCCTCCGAATTAAGTGGGTTGTACAACAAATTTTACTAATAGAAAAAAAGATAAACATAAATAAATAAACAAATATGTGGTTTAAAATATATTGCAAGAATGAGTTTAATTTTTCTAAATGATTAAAATGTAGAATAAGACATGATCAATTAGTTTGGCTTTATTATTATTCAATGAAAATATGGAGAGAATTTTCATTCATGGAGTTGGTTTTAGTTCATGACGTAAAACCAAGCTGTGATTGACGAGTTGTGACACGTATACGAAAAATGCATTTTTATTTTCAAAATATAAATACCATGTAATTTAAAAAAAATAATTCAATTTTTTATTAGTGCTATATTTTGAAAAGTGACTTGAAAAGAAAATACTCAAAAGTTCTATAGAAAAAATGAAGTGAAAAAGTATATGAAAAATTTTAGAACAGGCAACGCATATCGCTGAACACCACTAATATAATACACCGTTGAATATCATTAATTTTTAATGATTTTAAATAATTTTTAAGAATCTCAAAGGCTCGACGTGCAATTAATCGTATTTCATGTTGCGGAATACAGTCGTCAGATAGAGCAAAATTGCAACTGATAATTTGAGAAAATAATAATGAAGATAAAAGAGACATAGATTTTACGTGGAAAACCCCTAAATAATATAGGGTAAAAATCACGGACAAAGGTAGAAGAATTTCACTATGAGAAAATAGGAATTACAACTTCTCTCAATCTAACAAGGAGAAAACAATGACAATTCTCTCTTGATAAAAAGGAGAAAATAACTCTATATGAAAACTCTCTAATTTCTCTAGCATTGAGAGGATGAAGAATGATTTTGGGATGGCTTTGAATTGAAATAGAG
Source organism: Hibiscus mutabilis (assembly GCA_019671005.1). Classification (NCBI taxonomy): domain Eukaryota; kingdom Viridiplantae; phylum Streptophyta; class Magnoliopsida; order Malvales; family Malvaceae; genus Hibiscus; species Hibiscus mutabilis. The sequence continues at coordinate 29,265,008 of CM033729.1, forward strand.
AGGCTTATTTATAGTTGAAGCTTCAATGGCAAACTTGTAAATACCTTAGAGCTTCAGGGGCAAAATGGTCATTTTTCCATACCAATTTGCAATCCAATTTGCTTCAATTGCAGCACTTTTGATAATTTTTCCATATGGACCAAAAAGTGCAAAGCAATTTGCACCAGAAGGTGTTATGCAATTTGCACCAAAATAATCTTCTACTTGAAGATTTGATTGAAACCATCATATCTTCAAACCATTCTTTCTACCTTGTACCATTCATGTTGCTTATGTCTCTAACAGGCCACAAGAGGGTCGACACCTAGCAAACTTATCAGTATTAATTGCCTTTGTCATGAAATCTGCTATGTTGTCGTTGGTATGAATCTTCTGCATATTTGCCGTCCCTTCTTCCACTTTCTCACGGATGAAGTGGTACTAGACCCGAATGTGTTTTGTTCTTGAGTGAAAAGAAAGATTCCTTGCAAGATGCAAGCCGCTCTGACTGTCACAAAATAAAGAGACATTCTTTTGTTTGTGCCCTAGCTCCTCCAATAGCATTTTCAACCATATTGCTTTTTTACTGGCTTGTGTAACTGCTACATATTCTACCTCCATTGTTGACGTAGCCACAATCGATTGTAGTTTTCAAACCTAGCTTACAGCTCCACCAGTAACTGTAAACACATACCCTGTAGTAGATTTGCTTTTATCCAAATCTCTTGCATATTCAGAATCGACATACCAACTAATAAGAAAGTCTGATCCTCCGTAACATAATACAACATTTAAGGTCCCTTTGATGTATCTCAGGATCCTTTTCATAGCTTTCCAATGTTCTTTGCCTAGATTCGCCATGTATCGACTAACCACTCACATTGCTTGTGCAATGTCTGGTCTTGTACAAATCATAGCGAACATTAAGCTTCCCACTGCTAATGCATACGATACTCGAGACATCTCCATCCTCTCTTTTTCACTACTAGGACTCATATCGGAGGATAATTGAAGTTAATAATAAGATGGGTAAAAATTGGCTTACAATCTTGCATACTGAATCGTGACAAGATCTTCTTCAAGTAATTCTTTTGTGAAAGCCAAATCTTCATATTACTTCTGTCTCGGTGAATTTGCATCCCTAGAATCTTGTTTGCTGATCCCAAGTCCTTCATTTCAAATTCCCTAGCCAGTCGTGCCTTTAATTCTTCAATATGATCTTTGTTGGGACCTGCAACCAACATGTCATCTACATACCACATCAATATATCAAAATCGTTTTCACCAAACCTCTTGAAGTAAGCACAAGGGTATGTGTTAAGTCTGTTGTATCCAAGGCTCATGATGAAGGAGTCAAATCTCTTGTACCAATACCTCGACGCCTGCTTTAGATCGTACAAAGATTTGTTCAACCTGCAAACCAAGTTCTTTTTTTCTTTTTCTTCAAAACCTTCAGGTTGAAGCATATAAATCTCTTCTTCAAGATCTCCATGAAGAAAAGATGTTTTAACATCTAGCTGCTCTAGATGTAAATTCAATGTAGCACACATTGCTAGGACTACCCGAACTGTTGTTAATCGAACCACTGGAGAAAAGATTTCATTGAAATCAATACCTTCTTTTTGAGCATATCCTTTGACCACCAGTCTTGAACAATACCTCTCCACTTGATCATCACCATTTCTCTTGATTTTGAAGACCTATTTGTTACCAATTGGCTTCCTTCCTTGTGGTAGTGGCACAAGGTCCCATGTATTATTTTTATGAAGGGCTTTGATTTCTTCTTGCATTGCTGCCATCCACTGTGAAGTATCTGTATTGTTCATTGCCTTCTGAAATGTTGATGGCTCACCTTCCTCTGTTAAAAGGCAGTATGCAATATTACCTTCTATAACATAATATAAGTGCCAAATGGGACGTCTTCTCACACGATTCGATTGATGAGTTGTTGGAGCTTCAGATCTCTCTGGTTCTGGTTCCTCGTGCTCTGGTTCTGCTTCAGAACAATCTCTCTATTCAAACTCATTTTCAACATATATCTGTGTAGTCTCTTGCTTATGTTTTTCAGTGCTGTCATCTTCTTCCTTTCTTTGTAGCTTATCTCCTACAAAGATAACATCCCTGCTGATAGTCACTTTGCGGGCAGTGGGATCCCACAAGTAATACCCCTTTACTCGATCAGCATACCCCAAGAATTTGCATTTTTTGGATTTCAGATCTAACTTTGAAATTTCTTGGGCATTGTACATCACGTACACAATACTTCCAAATACATAGAGGTTTGAATAATCAACTGGTTTACCAGTCCACATCTCCATCGGTGTCTTCAACTCAATTACAGTTGATGAAGCTCGATTCACCAAATAACAGACGATATTGACTACTTCTACCCAGAAAGTTTTCTCTAGGTCTACAGCTCTCAACATTTCTCTTATTCTTTCTAACAGAGTTCTGTTCATCCACTCTGCCACTCTATTTTGTTGAGGAGTGTATACTACTATGAACTATCTTTTAATGCCTTCTTTTCTGCAAAAATCATCAAATTTATCACTTGTATATTCACCTCTATTATCTGATCTGAAATAGTTGATCTTATTTCTAAAATCAAGTTCCACTCGCGCTTTGAAAACTTTGAAGGGTGAAAACACACCTGCCTTCCTCTTGATAGGATACACCCAACATCTCCTAGAGTAGTCATCAATGAATAAGACAAAATACTTTGCTCCACCTAGGGATGTAACTGGTGCTTGCCATACATCAGAATGAACCAATTCTAGAACAACCTTGCCTCTAGAATTTGATGTGTTGAATTTTAATCGATGATGCTTACTTGTAATACAATGTTCACACAAAGGAGGTGATACCTTTGTTAAACCAGGAAGTAGCTTTTGCTCCACAAGGACTTTCATTCCTTGTTCTGACATGTGTCCAAGTTTCTGATGCCATAACATTGTAGAATTTGAACTACATGGGGCAATAGAAGCTTCTGCCTCTTGCATAGTCTCTCTCTTCAGCATATACAAATTCGCAACTATCTTCTCACCTTTCATCACCACAAGCGCTCCATAGAACACCTTCATGATTCCTTTTCGTGTTTCAATCTTGCTTGCATTATTATCCAATAATATGTAGGATAATAAAATTTTCTTCAAGCCTTTCACGTGTCGCACATCTCAAACAACTTTGATTGTTCCGTCGTCAATTTGATGGTTCCAACGCCAATAATCTCCAAGGCATGATCATTGCAGCTGTACACAGATCCTCCCGAGATAGGTTTATAATGATGGAACCATTATCTTCTTGAGGTCATGTTATATGTGGCTCCCGAGTCAATAAGCCATATATCTACAAATCTTTTCTACCTTCCATGGCTATTGATGCTTTACAACAAAGAGCATCTCCATCATCTGAAGTGTTTGCCATATTTCCTTGAGGATTGGAGTTTTTAGGTAAACTCCAACAATCCTTCTTCAAGTGAACCTTCTTTCCACAGTTGTAGCACTTTAAATTCTTCTTACTTCTTGACTTTGATCTACCATGATTGTGACTGCTACTTTGGCCACGTTCTTTTGATCTTCCTCTCATCACCTCTAAGGCTTTTGCTTGTTGCAAATTTCCTTGTATGTATTCCTTGTTCTTGTGCCAATTTTCTTCTTCCAGAACAACAGCTGCAACATCATCGAAGACTAGATCACTGGTAAGGTTATTGTTTGTCAAGTTGATGATGTGTGAATAATACAAATCAGGTAGACTTTGAAGTAGAAGTTAGCATGTTCTTGTGGCTCTATTTTATAGCTTAGAGATGTAAGCTGAGAAAATAGAGTATTCAACGTGTTTAAGTGCTCTGTCACTGAAGTAGATTCTGACATCCGTAGAGTGTACAATTTCCTCTTAAGGAAAATTTTATTGTGCAGCGATTTGGCCTCATATAATTTTGTGAGGTGATCCCAAATCTCCTTGGCTGTCTTCTCCTCCTCAATGCTCGATAGTACTTCATATGCTAATGCTAAATGAAGGTCTGCAATAGCATTTTCGTCCATCTCGTTCCATTTCTTGTTATTTGTAAAATCTGTCGGCCTTTCGCTGATAGCCGCTAGACATCCGTTTTTCCTTAGGATAGTCTTTATCTTCAATTTCCACAGTGAGAAATTTCTCTCGTTGAACTTTTCAACATCAAATTTCATTGCCATAGCTTCTATTTCAGATAGCTCCCACTATTTTACTATTTAACTTGAATAGTGCCCACCATCTTCAATGAATGAGTAATATCTAACTTACTTTCTTATGATGGAGGATCCACTTTTTAGTGGCAAGCAACAGAGAATACGATAAGTAGATATACACACCCAAATTAGGCTCTGATACCAATTGTTGCGGAATACAGTCGTCTGATAGAGCAAAATCGCAACTGATAATTTGAGAAAATAACAATGAAGATAAAAGAGACACATATTTTATGCGGAAAACTTCTAAATAATATAGGGTAAAAAACACGGACAAAGGTAGAAGAATTTCACTATGAGAAAATAGGAATTACAACTTCTCTCAATCTAATAAGGAGAAAACAATGACAATTTTCTCTTGATAAAAAGAAGAAAATAACTCTATATGAAAACTCTCTAATTTCTCTGGTATTGGGAGGATGAAGAATGATTTTGGGATGGTTTTGAATTGAAATAGAGAGGCCTATTTATAGTTGAAGCTTCAATGGCAAACTTGTAAATACCTTAGAGCTTTAGGGGCAAAATGATCATTTTCCCATACCAATTTGCAATCCAATTTGCAGCACTTTTGACAATTTTTCCATATGCACCGAAAAGTGCAAAGCAATTTGCACCGAAAGGTGCTTAATATTTCAAAATAAAATTAAAATAAATTATTCCATCAACCATTTTCATAATCTCATTCATGGTCTTACCCAATTAAATAAACTCATATAATCTTTATTTACTATATAATATTTTTTTTATAAATTAAAATTTACAAATCATCAACTTCTTCCTCATACTTCTAGTATGTTAATGAATGAAATTATTAAAATCATGCTACTATTGTTGGTCTGAATTTGGATCAAATTTCCTCAGGACCATTGCGAACATAGATGTATTGTTCTTCTCTGCAATTGATATTCCAGACTCCAATCTACAATTGATATCGTTAGATCATCGCCGAACATATATGTATTGTTCTTCCCCTTGACCATTGCGATTTTCACTTATCACCATTGTCATCTCTTTTGTTTTCTTATAAATGAAAAACACAGCAGAAAGTGACGGGGATGAATGTTTTATTTTCATCAAAGATTAGGCTGAGATTAGAACAGTGAATTCATTAATAATAATTTTATTTTTGTATCTTTTGATTCGTGATTTAAATATTTTGAGTGTTTTTTTTTATTTTTAATGATTTCATTCATTAACATATTAGAAATATGAAGAAGAAGAAGATGATTTATAAATTTTAATTTATAAGAAAATATTATGTGAAAAATAAAGATGATGTGAGTTTATTTAATTGGATAGAACCATTGATGAGATTGTGAGAATAGTTCATGAAATAATTTCTTTTAATTTTATTTTGAAATATGATTAATTCGATGTTGAGCTTTTGAGTTTTTTAATAATTATCTAGAAGCCATTAAAAATTAATGGTACTCAGCGATGTATTGTGTTAGTGGTGTTCAAGGTGTGTGTCGCTTGTTCTAGACTCATCCAAAAGTGTAATATATTAATTTAAAACGTCAAAAGCTATTTTTTATGAAAAATATTATTACAAAAAATGTTTTTCAACATTTTCTTTATTGTTTTTAGTAAAAAAACACTTTTAATTCAAAAAACTGGTTTTCGAAAAAAATAAAGAACTGGTCCGAAACATTATTTGGCAGCAGGAAACGAAAGTAAAAAATGAAAAAAAGAATTCAAAAATTCAATATTTTAGTTGAGACTTTAGTTTGAACTTTGGGTAGATGTTTGCATTAATGGATTCAAAATGATGAGTTATTATTTGATGAAGCGTTAGTAAAGTTTTCCCAGACTTCTAAAACTATTTAAGGGTCTTAAACCTAAACCTTAAAACCTAAACTTTAAGCCAAAAAATCTATTTCTAAACCTTAAAATCTAACTACAAATACTAAAACTCTACTACTAAATCCTAAACCATAATCTCTAAACCCTAAAAACTAGGTGCTTGTAGAAATTTTGTTTCCACCACCAGTGCTTAGAATAATAATCCTTCAAATGATAGTGCAACATAGTCAATCCACTTGAACTTAGAAAGACCCTTTAGATTAATGAATAAACAAATCATATATTTCAATTAACCTCTTTATGTTTTGTCGATTGAGTCTAGCTAGATTGGCAGTATTGTTGGTACCATATATGATAGAATGTAAGATCGAGCATATTTAAGCGTTCAATATCCTTTAGTTCACAAGTAAGAGAAGTCTATATAGTATAAAAATTATACACCAAATATTATTTTTTTTGTTTTTATCACAAATCTCTCTCTATTCTTTTAACTCATAAAATTAAGCTTTTGAATCATAAATTTAAATTTTAAATTTTGAATCATAAATTTAATAAAAAGAATACATTTTTAAGTTAACATGATAAGGAGTGCTTTTAGTGAATGTGGAATCGCGAATCAAGTTGCTCGGAAGCAATTTTATACGCTAGACTCGATCAAACAAGGTATGAGCAATTTTCTTGAATTTCAAGGGAAACTAGTCAGGCTTTTCTTGAAAATTCTGAAACTAAGATGCAAAAATCAAAGAAACAAAGGAGAGATGGTTAAATAGATGATGGATAAGAAGAAAAAAACTATAAAAGATTAATAAAGATAAGTAAAAGGATAGAAAGTTCAAATATAAAAAGTTCAGCTTTGAATTGAATGTGTAACCACCTTGACCCGGTCTAGCCGAAAGACTGAACCGAGTGAGCTACATTAGGGGTTACCGAAATAAACCCCGAAAAGACTACAACTAAAACGGTCTATTTTTTATTTTATCTTGTCTAAATGCATTATTAGGTCCTATAGTGTCTATACGAGTCATGGTTAAAATTGCAACTCAATCGGGTGTCATTTCAACATCCAATTGCTTAGATTTAGCTCACAGGGACTAAAATAAAATTTCTAGTTTTTATAAGGGCTTTCATGAATCTTAAGTTACCAATCCTTAATTAGTCATGTTACATGCCTTCAGGTTAAATCTCAACTTAAAATAATCATTCAAACACATTTAATTGCATAATTAAGAAATAGGGACCAAAATGCAAAGGTTTCAAACTTCAGATTGCATCTCAACAGATTTAACGGTCTGCGTACTGGTACGGGTAACATGCATTTCGATGCGGCAAAAAAAGACAAAGGCGTACCGATATGGTCTTTAGGTCTATCGGTACGGGCTTGTATATTTTGAAAAATTAAATTCCAGTAGGCAGACATCGTATCGATACGGTAACCTGTATACCGAAATGAGCACTATTTCACAGCTATGAATACCGATACGGTTACCAAGCGTATCGGTACACCTAAACTATTTTGAACATTCTGAGCCTGGATGAGTCCTCGCGTACCGAAACCTGAGGGGCCTATACCGCTATGGGGCGACATGTAATGACCTCCATTCAACCTCTAATCATCATATGGCATCATAAACATTCAATCATCACACATATCAATATAGATTGAGGCTAAACTAAGCATGGCATATTCAAGCAATCACCTATGATCATGATTTCTACCCAAGCATGCTTAATGTCTCCCAACCCCTCAAAACCACATACCAAAACAAAACATCAAACCAAACTATTACAAAAGGGAGTAACTCAAAGCACATCTCCCAAAACAACCTGGTCACATTGCCTTCTTATTACTACTTAATATATATAAAACCATACTTTGTAAAGTATCGGCCCTTGGATCCTTGCTTGCCCACGGGCTGCCCGAGGAAGCTATTTCTCTGCATTGACGAGGAAAGAGAGCGTAAGCTATAAGCTTAGTGAGGAAAATCGTAAAACACTCATCAATTCATTTAAAACCATTTCTATCAAATCTCATGTATTTATCTTATGGCAAAACATCTTATGCTTTTCATAGCATCTCAAATATGCACATTTAAATCATTTTCAACACATGTATCATGGATTCAATCTCTACCTTAATTTAAGCTTCACACCACAACACCTTTACAAAAGCATAAAGAGTAACACATGTATAAATATCATTATACAAACATAATCCATTTCACATGATACATTATCTCATATATTGGCTTTCAAGCGATTCAAAACCAGCGACCTTTCATTTCACAAAAATTATCGGATACACAGATTTCTCAAGTGGTTCCCACAACCACTTCACATACATACCTCAACCGGAGTAATGGCACACTTGCCCATCTTAACGGTTCAAACTGGAGTAACGACACACTTACCATCTCTACGGTTTGGATGTATAATCCACCAACGGTAGTAAACAGAACATTTACCCACCTCAACCGTGGCGGTTCTTATGTTGGAGATTACGAACACTTAACACCCCTAGACAAACATGAATCGACTTTTTATAGTGCACTCTAAACCCTATGGCATGCCAACTATATCCGATATCATTTTAAACACAGCCACTTGCCAATATATTCAATAAACAACATTACCTCACTGTTTTACAAATGCATCAAATCAATCTAGAACAAATACATTAAACCCTATATTTTATCAATCTCAAAAACACATTTATAAACCATATGTCAATCTCATGAATCATCATCTATGATCATTTACCACATCTTTCGCTTTCAAAACATCCATAATACACTGAGTAGTTAAAACCAACAACATGTGCATGAGATTTCATTTTGCAAAATCGAAATCGAAAGAAATCTCAACCAATGCATACTTCCAAGCTTAGATAAGTGTATCAAACTTTATCTAAACTCCCACAGCTCCTTTTCAAACCTTTTAACAGCAGTGAAACACTTTTCCACTCACCAACAATCCAACGCTTGCTTGCCGATGCGCGAATCAAGCTTTTGAAGCTTTTGCGGCTTCTTCAGAAGCTAAAGGATTCAACTCCCATGCTTTACGCAATCAAAAACAGAGGATTAAAACACATCTCTGTAACACAAACCTCCAGCAACCAAAAAACACAACCTCAACTCCCAAGAATCCACTCAACACCTTCCTAAAACCATCAAGAACACCACCAAACCTTACCTAAACAAAGCCTAGCCAAAACCTAATGATTCTAACACCTCATCAACATCAATTAACATCCAAAAACACTTTAAACACATCCTTATACCTCCAACAACAGTACAACAACAAGATCAAGCAAAAACCAACTATATACAACCTAGAAAACTCACAATTCACATAGTTTCGGGATTACATTGATTAATCAACTCTTTCAACATTAAAATAATCCAAATTGAGATATAAATCAATTAAATCCATCACCAAAACAGATCCAATTTAGTTTCCAACAAATTTTCAAGAAAACTCAATTAATCAATAAATCCATATTAAAATCATAATTTCTTAACATAAATCAAAAACAAAGGATCAAGAACTTTGGAATTTCAATAAAGAACCTTTAATTAGAGGAGAGAAATGAAAATCACCTCTAATTGTTGATTTCTCCCTTAATTGGGCTTTGATGAAATCCAAAGAGATTTTGCAAAGGAATTTGAAGAAATCAATAAGGAATCAAAAAGGAAACCAATGGAGATTGATTCCTGGAGATTTTTGAAGTAGAAATCCTAGTTTGGTTGTTAAGAAAGTTGAGAGAAAAAGTTTGGAGAAAAGTAGTTACGTAAGAAAATATTTTTATCTAATTAAAGATCATTTTAATAAATCCTCTATTTTCCAATTATTAAACCTTTTAAATATACTTTAAAAATAGCCTAAATTAAGAGAGGAATCTGTTGTAAAATATTGGGCAAATAGCTCCTTAAAGATTCCAAGTTTTGACCTTTTTTCGGTTTAGTCACCAAAAACAGTTTTGAAAACTTTCAATTTAGTCACTAGACTAAAATATCTTAAAATCAGATTTAATTACCTAAAATTGACTTTACCAAATTACTTAAAATATTAATTAAGTAATTTAAAACATTTCTCCATATTTTATTTTATCCCAAAATCAATTTTATAAATTTATTTTCTCGAAACTATTCGAATTACCTAAATCGGTTCTCTCGAACCCCTAACCCGATCCCGCCCACATCAGGCTCAATTTCAGGGCGTTACAACTCTCATTCTCTTAAGAAATTTCGTCCTCAAAATTTACCTGATGGGAAAAGATGATGTAGCTTCCTCAAAATTTATTTTCAGGGCATTACAACTATCCCAGGTAGTTTCCTTTACACCGCGGTGCCGCCACAACACCTTTTCCAACTCTATGGTTTTTGTGTGGAGAACTTTTCTAATCGAATCTAGAATTCTCATCGGTTCCTCATCATAGGTCAAATCCAGATTCAACTCAATCTCCTCAACAGGCATTATATGCAACGAATCTGATCTATACCTCTGAAGCATCGACACATGGAAAACATCACGTATCTTTTCTAGCTCAACCAACAACCTCAATCTATACGCAACTGGACCAATGCGCTCCAACACCTCATACGGTCCAATAAACCTAGGGCTCAACTTGCCCTTCCGTCCAAACCACATCACCTTGTTCCAAGGCAAAACCTTCAAGAACACACGATCACCAACTGTATACTCAATTTCCCTTCGCTTCAAGTCAGCATAAGACTTTTGTCGATCCGAAGCTGCTTTCAACCGATTACTAATAAGCTTTACTTTTTTATTGGTATCCTTCAACATATTCGGCAAAGAAACATACTTCTCTCCTGCCTTCGTCCAACAAAGTGGCGTACGACATTTTCTACCATACAAAGCCTCGTATGGTGCCATCTGGATACTAGCTTGATAACTGTTATTATAAGAAAACTCCACCAATGGCAACTACTTTTCCGACGATCCCTAAAAATCTATGATGCAACACCCAACATATCCTCCAACACTTGGATAACACGCTCAGACCGACCATCTGTTTATGGATGATACGAGGTACTGAAGTTCAACTGTGCACCCAAGGCCCTATGCAAACACTCCCAAAACCTCGCTATGAAATGTGGATATCTATCCAACACAATAGACTTTGATACACCATGCAACCTCACAACCTCAATGATGTACAACTCAACCAACTTATCCAAAGTATACATCGTATGCACAGCCAGAAAATGTGCACACTTCGTAAACCTATCCACGATCACCCAAACAAAATTTTTCTTTAACGGCGTCAAAGGCAAACCAGACACAAAATCCATGGTGATTCTCTCTCATTTTCACTCGAGAACCTTTAATTGTTGCAACAACCCCGAAGGAAACTGATGTTCTGCCTTAACACATTGACAAACCATGCAACGAGCTATAAAATCCATAACATCCTTCTTCAAACCAACCCAGAAATACTCTTTCTTTAGATCCTGATACATCTTCGTACTCCCTGGATGCATAGAAAAAGGACTCGAATGTGCTTCAGTCAAAATAGTATGCCTCAACTCTTCATCAATCGGCACCACAACCCGAATCTTAAAGCACAAAACCCCATCCTTATTAAAACCAAAATTCGTCTGATTCCCATCCAAAATATCCTTAACGTGAGGCACCAACGTCTCATCATACGGTTGCTTCTCTTTTATCATCTGCAACATCGAAGGCATCACTTACAACTCCGCTAGCAACCCACCATCACGTGTTAAGCTCAACCGCGCAAACATTGCCCTTAACTTCACCGCAACCTTTCTACTCAAGGCATCCACTACCACGTTCGCTTTCCCCGGATGATACTCAATCGTTAGGTCATAATCCTTAAGTAACTCTAACCATTTTTGTAATACCGCAAAATTTTGCTTAGTGACCAAAATGAATAAAATAAAAGTTTGGTGACCAAAATGTAAAATTTAAAAAGTTTGGTGCCAAAGTATAAAATTAAAAAATTTTAGGGACTAAATTGTAATTTTAAAAAGTTATGTATTTGGTCCCATAAATGAATAGTTCACCCCAAGAGTGGCATTTTCATGATACACGAATTTTTGATACAGAGTTTGTATTAAGAGCTATAAAGCATTAAAGTTCGAGAAAATTTCTAGATATTTGATCGAAATAAAAAATGTTAAGCGTGCTCAGAGCAAAGTAACATTAGGATGGGTGACCTTATGGGAAAGTCTCATGTCAGTAGTTGAGACTGATAAAAAGGAGAATTAGTTCGAGTTGAAATTTTATTTTATGGATATCTGATCAAGGATTAGTAAGAGAAATTTATCCGATAAAGAATTTGGGTAAATTATCAGTATATTGGATCGAGTCAAAATTTCAAGATTTTGATTTTTAAAAAATTATGGAATTTTTTGTATGTCAAAAATATTTACATATGAAGATCAGAATTATGAGAATTTCAGATTTTACCCGATAGTTGGAAAGTGGAAAAATCGTAGAAAGTGAATATTGGGTAATCGAATCGAATTAAAATTTTAAAGATAGTTCCAAGGATTATGAAAAACTCATAAAATATTATTTAATGGATTTTTTGTTACATTATTTGGATTCTAACTATATTTAGTTATATGGTGATGGAATGCCAATTTTCAAGCCTTGTTAGTAAATAAAGTATAGTTGGAGGGCAAATTGGACATTTTCCATGGATGGCATTTTTGAAATATTTTGAAATGTTGAGGCCATTTTTTAGAAAATAAAAAACAAATGGATTTAATCTTGGCCCTTGGTTTAGGATAAGATTAAATTTAGCCATTGGATTTGAAGGCTAAATTAGTAATTTTACTAATTAAATGAATTTAAAATTCATTTAATTATCACATGTGAATTAAAAGGATAAAAGATGAACTAATTTGTTCATCTTTCTTGGGATATTTTCGAAACACAAGGGGGAAAAGGAAAGAAAATTTTCTTTGGCAAATTTGAAGGTTTTAAAGTTAGAATCAAGGTATGTTGCTTTGAAATAAATTGATCTATGCTTCATGCTCTTTCTTTTAATAGTAATATTGTATGCTATTATGAAGAGTAGTTCATGTTCTTGAAGAGAGAGAAATTGGAATTTCATGAACTATGTTGGAATTAAGGCTTGATTTAAGTAACTCAAGTGTTGTAAACATGAAAACAAGCTTGAATTTAATTTAATTATATGTTCAAGGTTATAAACCCTAACCCTAGAATTTGGGGATTTGGTTAGGGAATTTAATAAAGGATGGAAATGAATGATTTATGATATTAGAAGCCTTAATTTGATGTTAGAATAAAAATTTTCCCTTAGGAAGAATAATGGACCAATTCAGTTAGAATTGGAAATAAAGGGGAAATTATTGTGTAAATTATTCTAGCATTAGAAATGATGAGATTTTGATCAAATTAGCTTGATTTGATAATTTAGGACGAAAATGAAAATATTGGAAAGTAAGGCATCATTATCAAAGAAGGATATATACACAATATCGGTAACTACATCTTTGATGTATTTTGATATTTTTTAGTTGGAATGTATGAATGAATATTAGCTCTTTTATACTATTTTAGATGTGAATTATAATATTAACATCTAGATAAGTGGTTAATATATGATGTTGGATTTTATTAGACTTGATGCTAGTTTAAGGAAATTGCTAGTAAAGAAAATCGGGTAAGATTACAAAAAGAAATAGAGTAATCAAAACGATTTTTGTTTTAGGCAGTTTTTAGGCAGCTCTGTTAATCGTAAAGTGTAGTTATAAATTGCCAAGTTGCTGCCTGAAATTGGGGTCTATCTGATGGATTAAAATTTGGAAATAAATTTTACGCGATTAAGAGGAAAAATTTGAAATCGACATTTTGATTTGTACGGATAGCATAAAATGTGGTTTAAACATCATGTGACACACTATATTAGTATTGGGTAATAAGTACTGGTAAGGGTGTTACATTTAATGGTATCGGAGCTACAGGTTTAGCCGGTTCTGGATAGTAAATGAGTCTCTGTATAAAGTCAGAGTTATATACATACCACTAGGATATCTAAAAATTACTGATATTGTGTAGGATTATGATGATGCCTGTTGTTGAGTAGATTACTCCTTACTTATTTTAGATAATCGTGACATGAACAGATGTCGGGTCATCGAGAATCCTGACAGGCTGTTGAGCAGGATGTGTCTGCTTGAAGCGGAAGTAATGAGGTGAATCAGAATCCACCTCAGGTTCAACAAAATGTATAGCAATTGGCTTAGCAGAATGTAGAGCAACATGCTCAAGAACAAAGAAATATGCAGGTACAAGATCAAGGCTTATTTTTGCAGTCTTTGGAGGCAATCCTAAATCGGCAGGCACCAGTATCAGTCCCAAAGGAATTAAGGAAAATTAGGGCACTAGAATTCTGGGGTGATACTGATGCAGATCCTATGGTTGTCGATTATTGGTTAAATGATATAAAGATCATATTAAATAGGATTCCTTATGATAATCAAGGAAAATTAGAAGGAGTAGTATCCCTATTGATGGAACAAGCCAGCGTATGGTGGAACGTGATAACTACACAAGTACCTCCAGAACGGATTACTTGGGAATTCTTTCTACAAGAATTCAAGGAAAAATATATTGGAGATGTATTTGTCGAGGAAATGAGACAACAATTTTTGTAGTTGAAACAGTACGATAGATTAGTTTATGAATATGAATGCGAGTTCAATAGATTAAACCAATTTGCAACTGAATTTCTTCCAATTGAGAAGTCCAGAATAGACAGATTTACAGTTGAGTTGGATCTTTAATATAAAAAGATTTTGGTTTCTCGTAACTTCACTTCTTTTCAAGAAGTGGTAAATTGAGCCAAGGCCATGGAGAAAGTTGACCTTGAGGAAAAAGGTGAGAAGTAGATTTAGACCAGAAAAAGGTCTGGAGGTTCATTTGATGTATCATCATTTAAATGCAGTAAAGGAATACCACAACAGTATCCTACAGCATCTGCCTCTTTAGTTAAGAAGGGCTATGCAGGAGGAAAATCGAAGCAATCCCAGACGAGTACTATGGGTACTTGAGATTCTGGAATTCACCCTATTACAGAATACGAGCATTGCAGCAAAAGGCATACTGGTCAGTGCTGGTTGACTGGGGCATGTTTCTATTGTGGGCAAGCTGGTCATATCAAGAAGCATTGTCCAGAACTTCACCCAAATCAGCCTATTATAGCACATTAGGCTGGTAAAGGAAATAAAGGTAGTAACCCGGGAACATCTGCATTTATGCCTAATCGAGAGAGCAAGGCTACAACTCGGGTATACCACATCAAAACTGTTGAGGATCAGGATGATACAGAGATCGTAGCAGATATGATCGAACTCTTTGGCGGACCTATCTTTGCATTGATTGATCTAGGCTCTACTCATTCTTACATTAGTTCTAAAATAATACTCGAAAGAAATATCCCAATAGAACCAATTTTGAATAAAGTAGTTACCGTCAATCTAATAGGACAAAGTGCCAAAATGAGTCGAATATGCAAGAAATTTCCTCTAAAGATTCAAATAGTAGAATTCCTTGCTGGTTTTATGGAAAATATAAAAGGGTTATTCTTGAAAAAGCCAGATGGTTCAAAGATGGTATTTGTAGGTGAAAGACTGGATAATCTGAACAATGTGATTAGTGCTTTAGAAACAAAAATTTATCTAGAAAATGTACCAACGGTACAAGAATTTCTAGATGTTTTCTAGATGAATTACCGAGATTACCTCCAGATTGAGAGGAAGAATTCAGTATTGATGTAATTCATGGAATAACACTAATATCGATAGCACCTTATAGGATAACTCCTACAAAGCTTAGAGAATTGAAAGCTCGGTTACAAGAATTATTAGACCGAGGTTTTATACGACCTAATTTATCACCTTGGGGAGCCTCAGTCCTATTTATATAGAAGAAGGACAGATCAATAAGATAATGTGTAGATTATCGTTAACTTAATGAAGTGACGATCATGAATAGGTATCTTTTACCGAGGATTGATGATCTCTTTGATCAACTTAGGGGAGCAACCGTGTTCTCTAAGATTGATCTTCGATCGGGGTATCATTAATTAAAGATCAAGAAGGCAGATAGACCAAAGATAGCTTTCAAAATCAAATATGGGTATTATGAGTTGTAGTAATGCCCTTCAAACTTACAAATGCATCGGTGGCATTTAAGGATTTAATGAATCGAAACTTCTAGCTGTATATGGAATCGATTTGTTGTAGTATTTGTTGATAATATATATTGGTTTATTTGAAAACAAAGGAGGAGTATGATACTCATCTTCAAGTAGTTCTCCAGATCCTACGAGAAAAGAAGTTGTATGAAAAGCTATCAAAATGTGAAATTTTGGTTATTGGAAGTAATTTTCTACGGGCATATAGTTTCAGCCGAAAGAAATTGAGTTGAACCTTAGAAGGTTCAAGTAATCCTTGAATGGAAAATTCCTAAGAATGTCTCTGAAGTAAGAAGTTTCTTAGGATTAGTTGGTTATTATTGGCAGTTTGTGATTTTTTTTCAATGATTACCTATCCGATAAACAAGCTGTTAAGAAAGGATATGCCTTTCATTTTGAACGGAAAGGTAAACTCAATCCAAGGTTCATTGACCTTTATGAAATACTAAAGAGAGTTGGATTAGTGGCATGATAGCATTGCCACCCAAGATGAATCAAATTCATGATGTATTTCATGTATCCATGTTAGAGAGGTATAGATCACATATTTCGCATGTCATTACACCGGAAGAAATTGAAATTTAACCGAATTTGACATACGAAGAAAAACCTGTGAGGATCTTAGCTAGGGAATAAAAGCAGTTGAGAAATAAAAAAGGATCCCTCTAGTCAAAGTTTTATAGAGAAATCACAAAATAGAGGAAGTTACTTGGGAATTCGAGGAATCAATGAAAAAAATGACATTCGTATCTTTTTGAACTTAGTACATAAGGAAAATTCGAGGACAAATTTTCTTAAGGGGGAGAATTGTAATACCTCAAAATTTTGCTTAGTGACCAAAATGAATAAAATGAAAGTTTGGTGACCAAAATGTAAAATTCAAAAAGTTTGGTGCCAAAGTGTAAAATTAAAAAAGTTTAGGGACTAAATTGTAATTTTAAAAAGTTATGTATTTGGTCCCGTAAATGAATAGTCCACCCTCAATAGTGGCATTTTTGTGATACACGGATTTTTGATACGGAGTTTGCGTTAAGAGCTATAAAGCGTTAAAGTTTGAGAAAATTTCCAGATATTTGGATCGAAATAAAAATTGTTAAGCGTGCTTAGAGCAGAGTAGAATTAGGATGGGTGACCTTATGGGAAGGTCTCATGTCAGTAGTTGAGACTGATAAAAAGGGGAATTAGTTTGAGTTGAAAATTTATTTTATGGATATCTGATCAAGGATTAGTAAGAGAAATTTATCCGATAAAGATTTCGGGTAAATTATCAGTATATTGGGCCGAGTCAAAATTTCAAGATTTTGATTTTTAAAAAATTATGGAATTCTGGATAGTAAAAATTTCAAGATTTTGATTTTTTACAAAATTATGGAATATTTTGTATGTCAAAAGTATTTACATATGGAGATCAGAATTATGAGAATTTCAGATTTTACCCGATAGCTGGAAAGTGGAAAATCGTAGAAAGTGAATATCGGGTAATTGAATCGAATTGGAATTTTAAAGATAGTTCCAAGGATTATGGAAAACTCATAAAATATTATTTCATGGATGTTTTATTACATTTAGTTGGATTCTAACTAGATTTAGTTAGATGGTGATGGAATGGCAATTTTCAAGCCTTGTTAGTAAATAAAGTATAGTTGGAGGGCAAATTGGACATTTACCATGAATGGCATTTTTGAAATATTTTGAAATGTTGAGGGCATTTTTTAGAAAATGAAAAACACATGGATTTAATCTTGGCCCTTGGTTTATGATAGGATTAAATTTAGCCATTGGATTTGAAGGCTAAATTAGTAATTTTACTAATTAAATGAATTTAAAATTCATTTAATTATCACATGTGAATTAAAAGGATAAAAGATGAACTAATTTGGTCATCTTTCTTGGGATATTTTCGAAACACAAGGGGGAAAAGGAAAGAAAATTTTCTTTGGCAAATTTGAAGGTTTTAAAGTTAGAATCAAGGTATGTTGCTTTGAAATAAATTGATCTATGCTTCATGCTTTTTCTTTTAATAGTAATATTGTATGCTATTATGAAGAACAGTTCATGTTCTTGAAGAGAGAGAAATTGGAATTTCATGAACTATGTTGGAATTAAGGCTTGATTTAAGTAACTCAAGTGTTGTAAACATGAAAACAAGCTTGAATTTAATTTAATTCTATGTTCAAGGTTATAAACCCTAACCCTAGAATTTGGGGATTTGGTTAGGGAATTTAATAAAGGATGGAAATGAATAATTTATGATATTAGAAGCCTTAATTTGATGTTAGAATAAAAATTTTCCCTTAGGAAGAATAATGGACCAATTCGGTTAGAATTGGAAATAAAGGGGAAATTATTGTGAAAATTATTCTAGCATTAGAAATGATGAGATTTTGATCAAATTAGCTTGATTTGATAATTTAGGACCAAAATGGAAATATTGGAAAGTAAGGCATCATTATCAAAGAAGGATATATACACAATATCGGTAACTACATCTTTGATGTATTTTGATATTTTGTAGTTGGCATGTATGAATGAATATTAGCTCCTTTAAACTATTCTAGGTGTGGATTATAATATTAACATCTAGATAAGTGGTTAATATATGATGTTGGATTTTATTAGACTTGATGCCAGTTTAAGGAAATTGCTAGTAAAGAAAATTGGGTAAGATTACAAAAAGAATAGAGTAATCAAAATGATTTTTGTTTTAGGCAGCTATGTTAATCGTAAAGTATAGTTATAAATTGCCAAGTTGCTGCCTGAAATCCGGGTCTATCTGATGGATTAAAAACTGGAAATAAATTTACGCGATTAAATAAAAATTTAAAACTGACATTTTGATTTGTACGAATAAAATGTGGTTTAAACATCATGTGACGCTCTATACTAGTATTGGGTAATAAGTACTGGTAAGGGTGTTACAATCTTCATTGCCTAAGGTTTAATTCCTTCTGTGACATCAAATACTTCAAACTTTTGTGATCCGCGTACACAATACACTTCTCACCGTACAAATAATGTTGCCAAATCTTCAAGGAAAACACCATTGTAGCCAACTCAATGTCGTGCGTAGGGTAGTTGCACTCATACACCTTCAACTGCCTAGATGCATAAGCTACAACCCTTTCTTCTTGCATCAGCGCACACTCTAAACCCACATAGGATGCATCACTATATATGACAAACTCCTTCCCTGACTCAGGTTGAATCAAGATTAGAGCTTGCGTCAAAGGTTCCTTCAACTTGTCGAAAGCTTGCTGCCCAGGTTTCGTCCACTCAAAACTCACATCCTTCTGCAACAACTTCGTCAAAAGGAGTAGCAATATTTGAAAGCCCATCTACAAATGGTCGGTAATATCCTTCTAACCCTAGGAATCTATGAACTTTTGAAACAGACTTTGGTTGCTTCCAATTCACAATGGCCTCGATTTCTGCAGATCCACACAAATATCCTTAGCCGAAACAACATTTCTAAGGAAAACCACCTACTTGATTCATAAATCACGTTTACTTAGCTTGGCATAAATCTTGTTGTCCAACAGAACTTGCAACACAATCCGCAGATGTCGTTTGTGATCTTCTTCGGTACGAGAGTACACAAGAATGTCATCAATGAACACTACCACGAATTGATCCAAAAACTCATGGAACACCATATTCATCATATCCATAAACGCTTCCGGTGCATTTGTCAAACCAAACGGCATCACTAGAAACTCGTAATGCCCATAACATGAGTGAAAAGTTATGTTAAGCACATCTTTGTCCTTTACCTTCAACTGATAATATCCTGACCGCAGATCAATCTTGGAAAACACAATAGCACCCCTGAAATGATCAAATAGATCATCAATCATCAGCAAAGGATACTTGTTCTTAATCGTCAACTTGTTCAGTTGTCGATAATAAATTTACATTCTCATCGTGCCATCCTTTTTTTTCACAAACAACACACCCACGATGACACACTTGGCCTAATGAACCCACACTCCAGCAACTCTTGCAACTGAGCCTTCAACTCCTTCAACTCTTTCGGTGCCATACGATACGGAGCAATCGATATCAAAGCCGTATTCGTGTACGTCTCAATGCAGAACTTTACTTATTTATCCGGTGGCAGACTAGGAAACTCTTTCGGAAACACTATTGGAAAATTGCAAACTGTGCAAATATCCTAGGCACGCACTTCCTTCATATTCGGGTTCATAACATAAGCTAGGTATGCTTGACCCCCACATTCTAACAACCTACGTGCCTCCAAAGCAGAATCCACATTTGACATGAACTTTACATTCTCGTCCACAACCATAATTTCATAATCCTCAGCAAATTTCAAAGAAACTCGCTTGGCTTCAAAATCCATTGCAACTTTGTGTCGAGACAACCAATCCATACCCAAAATCACATCGAAACCGTGAAATGGTAACTCCATCAGATCAGCCTCAAACACATACCCTTGAACCATCAAAAGACAATTCCTATACAACTTCCTGGCTACAGCCGTCTCACCAAAGAAACTTGTTAATCGCATACCAACATCAAACAACTCTACAGGTAAATCCAACAAACATGCATGCTCGTGCAAAATGTAGGAATGTGTAAAACCAAAATCAATCAAAGATAACAAAGGTATAGAGTGCAAGGTAAAGGTACCTGCAATCACATCGATATCATTCCTCCCGATAAAATGAGCAAAGGCCCTTGCCAGTCCACCCTCCTCTGGTTGAACTGCCATGGTATGTGCTACCACTCTCTAACCATCATCGCTGCGCTGAAAATGTCCACGGCCGCGTCCACGACCCCTCTACACCACAAAAACTGGTACATGGGCAGGACCTTCTCTAGCCAACTACGGACAATCTTTCCTAAGATGACCCCTCAATCCACAGCTTCAATAAATTCCTATAGCACCCCAACATTCCCCTGAATACTTTCTACCATACCTCCTACACTCAGGAACTCTAGCAAAGGTATTATGACCTTGAAAACCATGCCCAGCGCCATTTCCTCCTCGCCTTTGATCCGGACGGTACCTTCTATCTCTATACCTCTTATAACGATCCTTACCAACATCAAACTCCGCACTCATCTTTCAACCTGAAGAACTTCCAAAACAAACAGACAAGCCCAAATTCTATTCTACATCATTCGCTCGAGAAACCAGGACATCAAACTCCGTGTAGTCGATGGACAACATATACGTCTTCACCTCCTTAATCAACCCATAATAGAATTGATCATACCTCTCTCGCTCGTCTAGTACCAACTCGGGAGCATACTTACTCAGCCGTACAAATTGGATCTTGTACTAAAAAATAGACATGTTTCCTTCCTCCAAAGCTATGAACTCCCTATTCTTTTCATCTCTATACCGAGTTCCCAAATACTTCTTCTTGAAAGCCTTAAAAAAGAATTCCCACGTAATATTAGTAGGTTTCATCCCCGCAATCACAATTGTCCACCAACTATAAGCATCACCATAGAGCAATGACACAATACATCCCAGCTTGCGTACATCCGTACACTCCATCTGGCCAAGGATTCTCTCAGTGCTAGAAAATTGTTAACTCATCAAAAGTACTAAATCTTATGCTTATTTCACATTGTTTTTGCTTTCCGTTAAGTGTTTTTAGTTGCATTTAGCCTTAAAATTCTTGCATTTGCATAAGGAGTTAGGAATTGTGTTATGCCAGTGTGAAGGGTTGCTTTGTTAGCATTATTACAGGCTCAGGAAAGAAGGACAGGTTTGGCAGAGCAAAGCAACGCAGAAAGGAAGGAACGCCGAGTTGCTGTTGGCAGTAATAGACTGAAAATTACCGATGCATCGGTTGGCAGCGAAGAGGAGTTTGATGCCCGGCCAAGTAGCTGTTAGACCTTGATGACGTCAGCCCTAGGATTCAAATATAGGATCAGATGATCACATCCCTTATCCCTTGAGCATTCAAAATTCAATTTTCAAGGCTTATCCTAGGTTATCATTGTACGCCTATTTAAAAAACTCAAGCAAGCACATAATTGACATTTCACCAATCATCAACAATCGGCTTGGAGAGGCTGCACCAAGGAGACATGGTTCGACCAGCTTGACTGAGAGCCTAGACCTTGAAGGGCTGCATCAATCGACACCCTTCTAGCCTATTCTCTTTGTATAGTTATTTTTATTTTTAAATGATGACGTTGTTAGAAAACGATGAAGGTTTTTGGTTTGATACCCTCACCATGAACTAATTTAATAGTTGGTGGTGGGGGATGTTTACGTTAAACGTTGTTTCTATGTTTTGTTTTTAATAATAAAAAATGCCTTGGCATTGTTTCCACTATTTGGCATGTTCTTCAGTTTTCTAAATTCTTTGCCAAGCGACTGCTGGCATTGTTTGCTTATTGCACCTTAATATCTTAAGAGACTTAGAGGGCAACGATCCATTGTTAGATACTAAGGTAAGATGCTTCGACGGAAGATGTTCAAGTAGATGAACTTACTTCGGGAGTGAGTCTACCCATTAGGAGTATAGAATGGGACTTAATCAAATTGATTTATGAAAAACTTCATTATAGAGATATAAGGGTTTTTACATGGTTAATTTCGGGCATTCCCATCCACAGTGGCAATGCCAACTTTGAATCTGTTCGGCAATAATATCAAGGCAGAAAATTATTAAAGGATGGCATGAAAAGTATGAAAACACAGGCATCCCTTGACAATTCTCATCACTCATTTAAACTCTCCTTGTGCCAATGATGTTTCCCTTTTATTTTTTTTTCTTTTAAACTATTTTCAAAACCCACTTCAAATCACCAACACTTTCCCTTTGACAAGTAAACAAGCAAGGCAAACAAACTCTTCGCCAATCCTTATGGGATCGATAACCAGCTTACTATTGTATTACTTGCAGACCATGTATACTTGTATGCAAAAGACTTTATCTTGGCACTGTTTTCATACATTTCTAATACATTTTCCACCCTTTTTCCAAGCACTCACACAGTCGAACAAGTTTTTGGTGCCATTGTTAGGGATTACAACGGAGTTTTTGTTTTTAAAATTTTTACTTGTCTTCTTTTTATTTTTGTTCTTTATTTTATTTCTTTGTTTTGACCGGTGTATGACAAAAAATTGTCATGCGGTGGAAGATTGGCTATACGATCTGAAAATTGAAAGAACCCTGCGAAGTTTAAAGAAAAAGATTCAAGAGATGGCTCAACAAGGCAATGGAGCAAATGGTGTGTTAAACAATGAGGAAAATCCACCCAATAACATTAGAATAACACCAGTTCCTGTTGCCCCAACTGTTAATGTGTAGGAAGAGAGACCTATTAGAGAACACTCGGTACCAAACATTTACAATGTAACGCCCCAGTTTTGGGCCTAGCGGTTTTGAGGCTTATTAGACGGTCTAGTGGACCGGGTTAAAGATTCGAGTCAGATTCAAGATCGTATATTTTTTGGTAAGATAAAAATATGGAAAAATGGTTAAAAATCATCTTTTAATATATGACTAATATTGGTGAAATCAATATTGGAAAACAAGGTTTGGAGGAGTGACATTTTGGCTAGTGACCAAAATGCAATTTTTGAAAACTGGTTTTAAAGGTGACTAAAATGAAAAGGGTCAAATTCTTAGAATCCTTAAGGAGCTATTTTACCAAGTTTTTGCTGGTGATTTCTCCCTTCAATTAAATCATTTTAACATGTGTTTTAAAGGATAATTAAAAGAGATTTTAGATATTAAAGTTGGTTATTTGGTTTTAATGAAAATTGACGTAACTTTTCTCTCAACTTTTCTCTCCACTTATTTTCTTCCAAACACTCAAGTTTTCAGCAAAAACCAGAGGTGAGAGATCAATTTTACTTAGATTCTTGATTTACAATTGATTATTCAACTTTGATTTACAAAACCTTATTGAAATTTTTTGTTTTCCCAATTTTAAACAAGCCAATTGAGGGAGAAATCACACAATAGGGGTAAGGTCCATGATCTCCTCTATTGAATGGTTCTTTATTGATATTCCCAAGTGTTTGATCCTTGATTTATAGTTTGTAATATGATTTTGTGTTTTTTATATTGAATTAATTGATTTAATTGGGAGAAATTGATGAAAAAGAGAAAGTTTCAAACTGGATCTGTTTTCCAGTGTTAAGGATTGATTTTAAACATATTCTAGATGTATTATGATGTTTTAAATTTGATTTTAACAATGGAATCCTGAAACTCTTGAATCTCTAATTGTTTAGGTTGTTAGAATTGTGTTTTTGTGGAGTTATGGTGGTTGTATGATTTCTGGAAGTGTTTGGATGTTTTGATTCTATTTTTAAGTGTTCATTGATGATATTGAAGGAGTTTAATTACTATTTTATGGCCGGGTTGTGTTTGGAAAGGATTGGATGATGTTTTCTGTTGTTGTGGTTAGGTAATTGTGAGGAGATTGTGGAAGTCCGTGTAGATTTGTTGTTGTAGTATTTTGAATGCATTGAGATGCATTAATCCTCTGTTGTAACATGGCTAAAATAGGAGAGATGGATTTGGAGGTGTCCGGTGAGGCTTTGGAGGCTTCAGACGCTTGTTTTCGCGCCGGCGAACCGAGGTTTCACGTATCGGTGAGTGGAAATGGTTTTAAAAGTCTTTCAAAGGTTTGAAAGTGGTTTTGGAAGTTTAGGATAAGTTTGAAACACTTACCTAAGCTTGGAAGTATGTTTTAGCTCATTTGCTCTTTAATATCGATTCGGATATGAGCATATGCGATTCATGTTTTAGTCATAAACATGGTTGGCTTTTACTTACTGTAAATGCATGATTTTAAGTACATATGCAATGTTTGAAAAGTATGCTAAATGATAGGGAGCATTGGTTTTGATTCCGGTCGAGAATATAATATTGCTATGGCAATGTGATTTGCATATGTGGTGATTTTATGTAATACATTGTAAAACAATGAGTAAATGGTTTTGTAAATGATACATTGGCTATGTGACAAGGTGATAAAACATTCAGATATAGTTGGCATGCCATAGGATAAAGTGCACTATAATATGTTTAAAATCGATCGTGGTTAAAGGGTTCTTGAGGTATAGCGATCGGCTACAATGACTATGTGGTTATCGCTTGGGTTGAGCTGTCGGTTCCCCTTGTTGATGTAAAACTTGCGGTTGGCAAGGTGGTTAACTCATGCGGTCGGCATGGAGTAGTCTTAATGACGGTCGGTCATTAAGGGATATCCGTGTATCCGATGTGTAAAGTTAACGGTCAGTTAACTAAGGATTAGCGGTCGGCCAATCAAGGATAGTGGTCGACTATCTGGGGTCACTATTATTGCCAATATATGAGAATTCTATTGTTGAATCTATTTTTAAAGCTTTGGAATTTAAGCAAGGTTTTGTATTTAATGCTTTGGAATTCAAGCATGGGTTTGTATAAAATGCTTTGGGGGTTTAAGCATGTGGTATATATTGTTTTGCATATGGTGGATATGTTTGATTTGAATTGGAATCATTGAAAATTGATGTTGGTAAATGATACATGTGTACGTTTACTCTTTAAGCTTTGCACATGGTTGTTATGCATGGGAAGGCTTAAATTGAGGTTAAGCAATGGGATTTGCTGTTGATTAATGATACATGTTGCATATGGTTTAATATACTGGTTTGAAAAGATGTTAGGTGCATGGTTTTAAAGGCATGATAATGTTTAAGTGATGTTTTACAGGATTATTAAAATCAGATTTTAATGTAATGTGAGAAATGGTTTTAAATGCATTGATGGTATTTTTCTTTTGAGCCTTCCTCACTAAGCTTAGTTTGCTTAAGCTCTTTTTGTCCATCAATGCAAATGATTAAAAACTTGAAAGGCAGCAAGAAGCAAGGGTTCGGTACAAGACTTGGTAACCAAAGTATGTTTTGAACTAGACTATAAGTAATAAGGGCAATGGGGGTTTCAGTTGTTATTTGGGGGATGTTTTGTTGAACTCCCTGTTTGAGCAAGTTTGTCTGGTTGCTCTTGAGTTGTAAATGGCCTTTATGGTTTTTTTGGGTGATGATATGAAGTTTGGTGTTTTGCTTGAATGGTTTTATAGGAAGCATGCCTATAGATTTAATTTGATGCATGATACCGTGAAATGATGTTGAAATGGTGATGTTATGTGGTAGTTTGATTCTAGATTCTATTGGTTGTATGTTAGGAGCATGTTAGAATGTTTTGGTATGGTTGAAAGCTTGTTAAACCAGTAAAAATGGACATTTTAGGTCTAGGCGTACTGGTACGGGTGTCTCTATTTCGGTACTGGTAAGCCGTTTTATGCTTAGCGTACCTGTACGCAGGCAACTGTTTCGGTACAGGTTAAGGCAAAATAAGCCAGCGTTTCAGTACGCGAGTACCCGTTTCGATACAACACAATGTTTTATTTAAGGATGTTTCGATACGCGAGGGGTATCGAAACTGATTTTGACTACTGGAATCTGGGGTGTTTGAGTCAAGGAAGTCGTACCGATACACATGTACTCGTACCGATACAGGTGGCAGTTAAGTTGGTTGTATAGAATATTCTAATTTTTTGTTTTCTTACGTTTTGGTCCTTGAATGTCGTGGACACAATTAGATGAGTATGGATGATCGTATTGAGCTGATTTTTGACATGTAAGCATGAAATATATAATTAAAGGTTCGTAACCTAAAATTGGGAAAAGTCTGTATATATTGCTTAATTTACAATTTAGTCCTTAAATTACGTTTAGGTCCAATTGAATATCGATTCGATGCCCAATTGAGATGAGTTCTCACCTGTGAATAGTATGTGCATGTAGGAAAGTAATAATGCATCTAGACAAGATAAAAGAAAAAAGTGGATGCACTTTAGGTTTCATCTTCCCGATTTACTTCGGTAAACCTAATGTAGCTTGCTCGATTCGGTCTTGCGACTAGGCTGGGTCAATGAGGTTACATTTGGTGGTATCAGAGACAAGTTTGCGATAATTGGGAGTTGGTATGATTAATGTGATGTTATTGTGAGTTGGACTCTGTTGTTTGCTATGCACGGTGATTGTAAATGCACATTGATTGATTTATGCCATGTTGGGGGAAATTTGGGAAACCCATTGCCTTATTATTATAGTTTGAAATGTTATGATTTTGAAATGGAAGTCTTGGATCCTTGCTTGAAGCTGGCCTGATTATTTTTGTTTTGAAATGATTATCATGCCTAGAAAACGTGTTATGTTACGACCGAGAGCAGAAATGAGAACTAGCGTGATATGATGCGTTGATTAAAATGTTATTACTTTTAGCCAGCTTCAAGAAAATTAAGTTGTGTCTCTGATACCAGTGATATGATGCCTTGATTGAAATGAAAATGGGGAGATGGATCCGGAAGTGTTCGGTGAAGCTTTGGAGGCTTCGAACGCTTGTTTTCACGCTAAAAAATTGAACTTTTGCGTATCGGTGAGTGGAAACGGTTTTAAAAGTCTTTCAAAGGTTTGAAAGTGGTTTTGGAAGTTTAGGATAAGTTTGAAACATCTACCTAAGCTTGGAAGTAAGTATTCCCTCCTTTGCTCTTTAATATCGGTTCGGATGTGAGCATATGTGATTCATGTTTTAGTCATAAACATGGTTGGTTTTTACTTACTGTAAATGCATGATTTTAAGTACATATGTAGTGTTTGAAAAGTATGCTAAATGCTAGGGAGCTTTGGTTTTGATTTCGGTCGGGAATATAATATTGCTATGGCAATGTAATTTGCATATGTGGAGATTTTGTGTAATGCATTGTAAAACAGTGAGTAAATGGTTTTGTAAATGATATATTGGCTATGTGACAAGGTGAGAAAACATTCGGATATAGTTGGCATGCCCTAAGATAAAGTGCACTATAATATGTTAAAAATCGATCGTGGTTAAAGAGTCCTTAAGGTATAGCGGTTGGCTACAAGGACTATGTGGTTATCACTTGGGTTGAGCAGTCAGTTCCCCTTGTTGATGTAAAACTTACGGTCGGGAAGGTGGTTAACTTGCGATCGGCAAGGCGGTTAACTTGCGGTCGACAAGGTGGTTAACTCATGTGGTTGGCATGGAGTAGTCTTGATGACAGTCGGTCATTAAGGGAGATTCGTGTATCCGATGTGTAAAGCTAAGGGTCGGTTAACTAAGGATTAACGGTCTGCTAATCAAGGATAGCGGTCGACTATCTGGGGTCACTATAATTCCAAATATATGAGAATTCTATTGTTGAATCTATTTTTAATGCTTTGGAATTTAAGCATGGTTTTGTTTTTAATGCTTTGGAATTCAAGCATGGTTTTGTATAAAATGCTTTGAGGGTTTAAGCATGTGGTATATATTGTTTTGCATGTGGTTGATATGCATGATTTGACTTGGAATCATTGAAACTTGCTGTTGGTAAATGATACATGTGTACGTTTACTCTTTAAACTTTGCATATGGTTGTTATGCATGGGAAGGCTTAAATTGAGGTTGAGCAATGGGATTTGTTGTTGATTAATGATACATGTTGCTTATGGTTTAATGTGCTGGTTTTAAAAGATGTTAGGTGCATGGTTTTAAAGGCATGATAATGTTTAAGTGATGTTTTAAAGGATTATTAAAATGAGATTTTAATGTAATGTGAGAAATTGTTTTAAATGCATTGATGGTACTTTGCTTTTGAGCCTTCCTCACTAAGCCTAGTGTGTTTACGCTCTCTTTGTCCATCAATGCAGATGATTAAAAACTTGAAAGGCGGCAAGAAGCAAGGGATCGGTACAAGACTTGGTAACCAAAGTATGTTTTGAACTAGACTATAAGTAATAAGGGCAATGAGGGTTTCAGTTGTTATTTGGGGGATGTTTTGTTGAACTCCCTGTTTGAGCAAGTTTGTCTGGTTGCTATTGAGTTGTAAATAGCCTTTATGGTGTTTTTTGGTGATGATATGAAGTTTGGTGTTTTGCTTGAATGGTTTTATAGGAATCATGCCTATAGATTTACATTTGATGGATGATGTCGTGAAATGATGTTGAAATAGTGATGTTATGTGGTGGTTTGATTCTAGATTATATTGGTTGTATGTTAGGAGAATGTTAGAATGTTTTGGTATGGTTGAAAGCTTGTTAAACCAGCAAAAATGGACATTTCAGATCCAGGCGTACTGGTACGGGAGTCTCTGTTTCGGTATTGGTAAGCCATTTCAGGCTTAACGTACTGGTACGCAGGCATTTGTTACGGTACATGTTAAGGCAAAATAAGCCAGTGTTTCGGTACTTGTGTACCTGTTTCAATATGGGACAATGTTTTATTTAAGGGTGTTTCGATACGCGGGGGGTATCGAAACGAATTTTGGCTACTATAATCTGGGGTGTTCTAGACAAGAAAGCCATACCGATACACGTGTGCTCGTATTGGTCCCTGAATGTTCTGGACACAATTAGATGAGTATCGATGATCATATTGAGCTGATTTTTGACATGTAAGCATGAAATATATTTAATTAAAGGTTGGTAACTTAAAATTGGGAAAAGTCTTTGTATATTGCTGAATTTGCAATTTAGTCCTTAAATTGCATTTGGGTCCAATTGGATATCGATTCAATGCCAAATTGAGATAAGTTCACACCTGTGAACAATATGTGCATGTAGGAAAGTAATAATGCATCTAGACAAGATAAAAGAAAAATGGACACTTTTTAGGTTTCATCTTCCCGGTTTACTTCGGTAAACCTAATATAGCTTGCTCGGTTCGGTCTTGAGACTAGGCCGAGTCGAGGGGGTTATAGACAATTTGATGCCAGGACTAATTGGTACCGAGGTAAATACACCCAATTTTGAACTCAAACCGGTAATGATACAAACACTTTTGAATATAGGACAATTTGATGGAGCACCTACTGGAGATCCAAGGCAACACTTGAAGCAGTTCATGGAAGTTTGCCAGCTATTTCAGCAGCCAGAAGTATCAGAAGATACAGTGAAGCTAAAGTTGCTTACATTTTCCCTAAAAGATAGAGAAAAAGCGTGGCTAAGTTCTTTGCCACCTAGTTCTGTCACCTCATGGGGAGATCTATGACAGAAATTTTGTCACGATTCTAGCCACCTAAACTCACCGCCAATCTAAGGGGTGAGATCATCACATTTAGGCAGGTTGACGATGAGACCCTATATGATGCATGGGAGAGATATAAAGATCTTTTGTCCCATACATGGATTCCAGAAATAGACCCAAATGGAGACCTTCTACAATGGACTTAATGCGCAAACCAGAACAGTTGTTGATGCGTCGGCAAATGGCTCACTGTTTGACAAAAACTATATAGTGGCAGTTAGCATCCTTGAGAGGATTTCAATCAACAATTTTGAATATCCTACTGCCAGACTTGGGACCGACACTAAAACTGGTGGGGAATTACAAACAGATGAGCTCACATCCATTCATGCTGAGATTTCCAATCTTACTAGCATGGTGAGAACTTTGCAAAAGAGGATCATCACATGAAAGATTGGCCTGCCAACCCTGAGTCGGTAAATTTTGTTGGCAATTTTAATTGTAATCCAAATTCCAATACTTACAATGCAAGATGGAGGCAGCACCCAAATTTAGCTTCAGGGAATCAAAGAAGCAACCAATATAATGCCCAACAGCAGAACAACAATGCCAAGCGTCAGAACAATGCCATGCAAGGAGTCAAATAGAATGCCATGACACAAAGGGCACAAAACAATTTTTATGCAGGGCAAAGGAACAACTAGGAGACTTTTACAGAATTCACGGAGAGGAATGATGCAACTGTCTTTTGTTTGGCAGCATCGATGCGAAACTTTGAGGTACAAATTGGACAGATTGCCAATGCACTCAACAATAGACCCCAAGGAGCTTTGCCAAGCGATACAGAGGATGTCAAGCAAAACCATAATGAACAATGCAAAGTTGTGACTCTACAGAGTGGCAAACAATGCGAGGCTGAGACATCTGTCAAGCAGCCAAATAGTTGCCAAGAGAAGAAGAAACTACCAGTAGATGAACCAAAAGAACCAGAGAAGAAAGAAGCGGACATAAATAATGCCAGACCTTAGTCGGATGCTAGCAGAACCTTGGCAAACCCGGTAGAGCCAGCATATGTTTATCCACCTCCACCGTTTGCACAAAGACTACAAAATCACAAGTAGGATAAGCAATTTAAGCGCTTATTGGAAGTACTTAAACAATTGCAAATCAATTTACCATCGGTGGAAGCTCTCGAGCAAATGCCCAACTATGTCAAATTCATGAAGGACATCTTGTCCAAAAAGAGAAAGCTAGGTGATTTTGAAACTGTAGCTCTCACTGAGGGATGCAGTGTAGTGATACTCAATCATTTGCTGCCAAAGTTGGAAGATCCAAGAAGTTTTACTATTCCTTGTACCATTGGCAACATATTCATCGGTAAGGCACTATGTGACTTGGGAGCCAGCATCAATTTGATACCAATGTCTATTTTCAGGAAGCTTCGCATAGAAGCAAGGCCTACCACGATGACACTTTAGTAGGCGGACTGATCATTTGCACATCCTAAGGGTAAGATTGAGGATGTGTTGGTAAAGGTAGATAAATTCATATTCCTAGCTGACTTTATTATCTTAGATAATGAGGTAGATTTAAATGTCCCAATTATATTGGGAATACCATTCCTTGCCATAAGTAGAGCCTTGATTAATGTTCATAAAGGTGAGTTAAATATGCACATGAATGATCAACGGATTACATTTAATGTGTTTCAAGCTTTGAAATGTACAGATGAATCAGACGAATGCCAAGCAAATGATAAGATGGAGTCCATTTTTAAGGTGGATGTGGCACAACTGTGCCAAGATACTGATGATGATGCTAGTGAAGGTGAAACGAGTAAGGACATTGAAGGAGTAGCCTTAGTAGAAGTAAGCCATTTTGGACAACCAGAACCATTAGAGTTGGCTGGCAGAGAGATCATGGCACCAAAATCATCCATTGAAGAGCCACCCAAACTGGAGCTCAAATCACTGCCAGACCACCTCAAGTATGCTTACTTAGGTAAACACTCAACCTTGCCGGTGATCATTGTTGCTGATCTCACTAATGATCAGGATGAACGGTTGCTGGAAATTCTAAGAAATTATAAGCAAGCGTCGGGATGGACCTTGGCTGATATATGAGGAATAAGCCCAACCATTTGTATGCACAAAATCATCTTGAAGGAATATCATGGGAAGACCATTGAGGATCACAGAAGATTGAACCCGAGCATGAAAGAGGTTGTTAAGAATAGGATTATCGAGTGGCTAGATGCCGGGATAATCTATCCCATTTTCGATAGCTCGTGGGTCAGCCCAGTGTAATGTGTGCCAAAGAAAGGTGGCATGACCGTAGTTCAAAATAGCAACAATGAGTTAATTCCTTCCAAGATCGTTACATGATGGAGAGTGTGCATGGATTATAGGAAGCTGAACAATGCCACCAAGAAAGACCATTTTTATTGCCCTTCATTGATCAAATGTTGAACAGATTGACAGGTCAGGCATATTACTATTTTCTAGATGGTTATTCAGGATATAACCAATTTCCATAGCTCCAAAAGATCAAGAGAAGACCACGTTCACGTATCCATATGGGATGTTTGCCTTTAGAAGAATGTCATTCGGGTTGTGTAATGCCCCGGCAACATTTCAACGTTGCATGATGTCCATTTTTTCCGACATGATTGAACAAAATTTGGAAGTATTCATGGATGATTTCTCAGTGTTTGGTAAAACATTTGAGGAATTCCTTCAAAGTTTGGAGCAAGTCTTGAAGAGATGCATTGAAACAAACCTAGTGTTGAACTGGGAAAATACCACATCATGGTGAATGAGGGTATTGTTCTCGGGCATAAGGTAACCAAGAAGGGATTAGAGGTCGACCAAGCAAAAATTGAGGTAATCAAGCAATTGCCACCATCGACAAGTGTAAAAGGTATAAGAAGTTTTCTGGGACATGTACGTTTTCACCTTCGTTTCATTAAAGATTTTTCTAAAATTTCTAAACCTTTATGCTTGCTTTTGGAATAAAATGTCACTTTTGCATTTGATGATTCTTGTTTAAGAGCGTTTTAGGAAATTAAGGAGAAGTTGATCAATGTGTAACACCCTCAACATTTATTCAATATCCGAATACACATTAAAGATGTTACTAACTGATTTACACTAATTTTCAGACTTGTAAATTTTTTTATATCACTACACGATAAATGACTGATAAAGTTTAAAATTATTTAAAGCATCTTTTCTAATATTTTTATTTCCTCAAACTAAGTCATGTTTCTAGATCATATATCCACGTTAACTTGTAAATAAAGTATAAAAATTTAATCATACAGAATAGCTACTTATTTAATTTCTATACATGCCCCACTAGACTAGGATATGGTGATACTTACTGGTAATACAGACTAACTCGATCCAATGATGTGTAGCTCCTCCTCTGCTATCTAGTCCGAAGTACCTACGTGTGATGCAAAACACACGTTAAGTATAACTTAGTGCAGCATAACCATAACAATGCAAAATAATGATTATCAATAACTCATCCCTGCAGATTTACAAGCGATTTCCAATTACAGTAGATAACATTTTAATCATGTATAGTTTATTCAACCAATATAATATTCAAATCATAGAATTCAATCTGTCTTACCAGTCTTGTGTACATTAAGCTTTTTAGCTTAACAACTTGCATAAATGCATTTCAAGTATTATAGCCAAAGTATAAAATCATGCCATCTGTAATGCGAGAATAATCACGTGTCATGATTATCTTAAGAATCATGTCATCATTGTTCTATATTCATTAGGTATTCACATGCATAGTAATTTCTTTAACATAAACATGTTTTCAATATGATTCATATCATCTATCAATTCTATCACAGAATCATGATATCAATGGTTCATGATCATCAAATAGTCATGCTTTTATCACGTAATCATTTGCATATCATATTCTTTAACATAGCCATACTTTTATCATGCAAACATTTGCATATCATTTCCTTTATCATAGTCATAATTTCATCATGCAATAATTTGCATATCATTTCCTTTCTCATAGTCATACTTTCATCATGCAATAATTTGCATATCATTTCCTTTATCATAGTCATACTTTCATCATGCAATAATTTGCATATCATTTCCTTTATCATAGCCCAAAGTACAAAATCATGTGATACCATGGTATGCGAGTCATCATGACACCGTAGTGTCTACGATGCCGTAGCGTCTGCATCGCCGAAGCGACTAAGATGAGTATGTACTCGAGGATGGTCTTTGCTCCTCATATTCAAGGACGCTCTTTGCATCACCGTAGTGTTTGAACTCAACACCGTAGAGTCTATCTCGACCCCAAAGAGTCTATCTCAACCCCAAAACATCTATCTCAAGCCTGAAGAGTCTATCTCGCACCGTAGTGCTATGACACAGCTTCTAGGACTCTATGGATATCCAACTATACCAAAGATTCTCATGTGAACTTATGGTATACGAGTCCGACAAAGTAGTGTCTACAACGCCTTAGCGTCTAATGATGAGTAGTACTCGAGGACGCTCTTTGCTCCCCATACCTTCAGTACCATAGTGCCTACTTTATATCAGCACTGTAGTGTCTACATTAATCCCTTCAGCATCGTAGTGCCTACTTTATCTCAGCACCGTAGTGCCTTCATTAATCCCTTCAGCACCGTGTGCCTACTTTATCTCAGCACCATAGTGCCTTCATTAATCCCTTCAGCACTGTAGTGCCTACTTTATCTCAGCACCGTAGTGCTTGTTCGCAGCTACTATGACTCTATCCAATTATACCAAAGACTCTCACACTAGTACTTGGGCATAATAATATATTATTTTCACTTTGAATATCCAATTCATCAATATTATCAACCATAATTTGATAATGAGCATTTCATACCCAAATTATGAAATATGATTTATCGTAGATAAATCATTATGCCATATCCATGTATCACATATGCCATTTACATAACTTTGATCAACATATATTTTCATTGATTTCAAGGTTCGCTTATTGCAAGTTTTCCTCATATCACATATATAAAATAAATAAAAATGCACTCATTCATATCACATATATAATAAATAAGAATGTACCCACTTGGGCCATTTATTAGCATGCCTCATTAAATTCTACTCGATCCCTTCCTTTAAAAAAACTTAGAACCTTCTTTGATTCGGACTTGACTTGATTAATCATATGAATAAGATAAAATATTTGTTAGATTCAAATCTAACAATACTTTAAACACGTTGTCTAATATAATCATTCGAATATAAAATTTCCAAATATTTTTCCTTTCTTCCTTGTACTATTCAAAAACTCATTATGGTCCCTAGTGACCAATTTGAAATTCTATTAACTCTTCCAAGCTTGCTAACTTACATTTAAATACAAAATGTTCCAAATTCCATTTCCTGACAGCATACTCTACCTTCAAAGGTTTACTTGTACAGGTCAGAATACACACCATATCTAAATTTCCTTTATACTGAAGAAACTAGATTCGATAATGATTCTAACGGTATAAGCCACATAAATTAATAAAATCTACAAAAATTATGAAAATTCTTCAAATTCCCATCACAGTTATGTTCTAACCAAAAACTGCTCTGTAAATTTTTGACCTTCATTCGATTAAAAATTCATATCTTTTAACTCGGAGCTCGAAATCAGTTTACGTTTGTTGGAGACGAAACTAGACGAGCAAATCTTTACATCGATATAAAATTCATCATCTAAACATTTTTGTAGAATTTATGGTGAATTTTTGAACTCACTGCCAAAATTCAATCTTCTACATAGTTTCGATAATTAACTTATAATTCATACTAACTTCTTCTTATTTTTCTACTTGTCAATTTAGTCCCATCACTTGTTTCAGACCACCAATTCATCATCTTCTTCATCAAATAATTATTCAAAATAATTCTCTCAAATTTTCTTTCTTTGCCAAAATAGTCACTAAAATGCAAAGATAAGGATTCAAACTTCTTAACTTTGCAACTTAGTCCTCAAATCAAAATTACTACTTTAATTCTATTATTTTAACTAAAAAAATCAGATTTAATCCCCATCCTAGAATTCATTTCCTATTTGGTCACTTAATTTTGACAAATTGTCAAAATGGTCACTAATTCGATTCAACATCGGTTTAGCATTCTAACATCAATTTCACATCTCCAACATCATTAATTATATAAATATACTCCAATTTCATAAAATTCAAATTCGGTCCCTTAATTCGGAAACATGTCGAATTGGTCCCAAAGTATTCAAATTTTAATTCTAACTTTATACAACATATTCGATTCATAAAATTTCATAATCATAATTTTCATAAAATTTCCCCATTATTCATCCATGTGGCCGAATTGGTCACGTGGCTTCTCTAGGCTCATTTTTTATCCAAACAACATTCTAACTTGCTTAAACAAATTTTCCAACATATATTCTTAATTTCCAAGAATTAACATTTAAATCCCCAACTTATTCCTATTTGCCAAATTTGAGTGTCTAAACTTCTCAAGGACTTTATTTTAGTCCAAATGCCATAATCATGCTTCTAAATACATAATCTCTTCAAATCCATCACTAAAATAACTTTCACAATATTTCCCTAATTTACCAAGCATGCTAAAATAATCACTTAGAAAACTAGTTATGGGTTTTTCATTCTAGCATCAAAATCAAACTTCCAATATCATCAATCTTTCATTTTCATCATCAATTTCAAAACCCTAAAGAAAATCCCAAATTTTAGGGTTAGAGTTCTTAACTTCATCATAAAATTAAACACAATCCAAGCTTATTTTCATCAAAACAACATTGAATTCATGTAATTCAAGTCCTAATTTCAACTTAGCACATAAATTCTCTAATCCTTTGTCATCAATAATTCAAGTAGTTCTTCACAACACCATGCAATATTGCTACCAAAATGTAGAGAATTGAATGCAGAACATATTATACTAAAGGATCATACCTTGAATCTTGCTTTAAAGCCTTCAAAATTGCCAAGAAATATTTTATGAATTTTCTCTCCCTTTTCTCCATGTATTTTCGAAAGTGAAGGAGAAGAAGATGAACATTTTGTTCATCTTTTTCATATTTTATGCCACATGTATATATTAATTTGAATTTTTTATTCAATTTAATCCTTATTCCAAAATTAACCTTTAACTAAATCATAATTCACATATTGTCATTCTTGTTCAATTTCAACCAATTTCCATTCAACTCTAACCAAATTAGAGTAATGCTTTCACATGAGAAATTACCTTATTTCCCATGGTACTTTCAAAATATTTCAAAATCGCCATTGTGACCAAATTACCAAAAGTATCCACTTAAATAACAAATTTTGCCATTTTGTAAAAATCCATCTATTCTAGTTAGATCACAATCAACCAATTAATAGTTTATTCATAAAAAAATATTTTATGAATTTTTTGTGACTTATGGTACAACCTCTGAAATTTCGATTCGATCCAATTTCCCGATATCCACTTACTACTTCTACTATGATTTTTCCTTCACCGACTATCAAATAAATTCTAAAAATTCCTTATTTCCATATCTAGAAGATAAATAATATTATCAAATAAATATTTAAATTCCTTATTTCCATATCTAGAAGATAAATAATATTATCAAATAAATATTCCATATTTATGAAGTCAAACGTAAAATTTTGACTCGGTCCAAATATACAGATAATTCCCTGAAATCTTTATCGAATACAATGTAATACCCCTTTCCCGTATTCATAGATGAATACGAGTCAGAGATATCACAAAACATTTGTAAAACCCTCTACATTTGTAACTCGGTAAAATTTTATTTATTTAAAAATGTTACAATGTATTTAGTTTTTATTTACAAATCTAGTTATTCGCGTAAAGTTTAAAAGTAATATTTCCATCTTCAAATCGAATTTATTTTCAGGCACCAACTTATCAATTTAATTTGTCTTGATATAATTAATAAAACTGCATGATTTAAAATTCATCCAGATACCAAATAAAATACAAATTCTATCAGAGCAGACATACCCTTTTAATATACATGCCAACTAGTAAATATCAAACAGTATCAAAATATATCTTACTGATATTGATGTACCTGTTATTGATTGATGATGTCCGTATATGCTCCTTACTCCAACCATTTCTTCTTTCCTACTTGTAAAACAGATACACGCTAAGTATTTACTTAGTGAGGCAATAATTCAAATTTAAGTGGAATTGTCATAATATCAATCTCAATATTAATTATTAGTAATTCATATGATCACCTTACCATTACATGCTCATTAACATAATTAAATATGTAATAGCATATATGTATATCAAAGTGATAAGGTTAGATCTTACCAATTTGGTGTCATTTCCATCCGTAAGCTTTCAATGCTTACCAATACCTTTTTCCAACCTTGTCTGCAAGATTTCAAGCTTATCATTCTATTTTTTTTATTTCAATTCAGTTTACTTAGCCCAAGGTATCAAATTAAGAGATTCTATGTACACGAGTCATCCTCCCATTCCCAACCTTTCTTGAGTATGTATATTATTTTCACTCTACCGTGAGTGCTTATAACCGAAGTGCTTCTGTATACTTACCGGAGTATACAATATATCCCTCATTGAGTAGTGCTTAGCACCCGTAATAAGTTCGTATACTCAAACCATGCATGAGTATACTCCTCAATGAGTATTTATAAAATTTACACTTTACCTGAAGTGCTTAGAATCTTTATACAAATGTTTATGACTCTATGGCTAGCCAACTATACCTTTGAACCTCTATATCATACTTGGGCTTTATATCATCAAATATTTCATCCATGGCAATGTATATCAATTTATATTAACATGAAGCAGTTCATAACCGAATAACATTAATAGTAAATCATCATCAATAACTACTGATCACTGCATTTATTTTCAACCTTTGACATATTTAAAGTATGTCAAATGTATGATCAATGACATAATCATCATGACAATATATAAACCAGGTAGACTCATCGCAAGTCTTACATGTGATGTATAAAACATCTATGGATAATGTTATGTATGCATTGCACTCACCTGGGCCATGTATTAGTATGCCTCACTAAGTCCTCTTCGATCCTTTCCTTCATTGTACCTTGAACATCCCTTGATTCGAGCTTAACTTCATAATTCAAATAAGTAAAATATTTGTTAGATCTCAATCTAACAATATGTTACATATTGTCCAATATAATCATTCGAATACAAAATCTCCAAACATTTTCTTTTCTTCCTTGTATTGTTCAAAAACTCATTATGGTCCTTAGTGACCAATTTGAACTTCCATTAACCCTTTTCAAACTTACTAATCAACCTTAGATACAAAGTGTATCAATTCTTATTTTCTGGCGGTTTGC
Organism: Hibiscus mutabilis; assembly: GCA_019671005.1. NCBI lineage: Eukaryota > Viridiplantae > Streptophyta > Magnoliopsida > Malvales > Malvaceae > Hibiscus > Hibiscus mutabilis. The sequence goes on from CM033729.1 coordinate 29,304,665, forward strand.
AGTACCTCCAAAGAAATATTTCTATAAAATAATCTACATCTCGGAATTCAATTACGTTTGTTCTGATAGAAACTAGATTCAATAAGCTTTTCAACCATATAAATTAATAGCCCAAATTCAACTTGTACGATTTATGGAGAATTTTCAAAGCCGATTTCCAGTATTAAATTTCGGAACAGCCTGCTATACTGTTTTCTGACCTTTCACCACTTAAAAATTCATACCATTTTACTCGGAACTCGAAATCAGTTTACGTTTGTTGGACACAAAACTAGATGAACAAATCTTTACATCGGTATAAAATTCACCTTCTAACCATTTTTTTAGAATTTATGGTGAATTTTCAAAGTTACTGCCATAAACCAGTTTTTCTACACAACTTCCATAAACAACTTCAACTTTTATACTAACTTCTCCTTACTTCTCTACTTTTCAATTTAGTCCAATCACTATCTTTAAACCACCAACTCATCACATTCTTCACCAAATAATTATTCACAATAATTCTCCCTAATTTTCCTTATTTACCGAAATAGGTACTAAAATGCAAAGATAAGGATTCATACTTCTTAACTTTGCAATTTAGCCCTCAATTCAACATTACTACCTTAATTACATCATTACAACTAAAAATCAGAATTATTCCCCATACAAAACTTCCATTTCGATTTCGTCACTTAACTTTGACAAATTGTCAAAATGGTCACTAATTCAATTCAACATCAATTTGGCATTCTAAATTCATTTTCTTATCTCTAACATCATTAATAACATAAATACACTCCATATTCTAAAAATTCAGATTTGGTCCTTCTTTTCAATTTGCCGAAATGGTCCCTACACAATTTAACTTCGGGTTTTGCTTCCAAACAACAATTCAAGTTTACTTGATCAGTATTTCAACATCACAAACCCTAAATTAAACTTGAATCCATAAACCCTAATCATCTTCATAATAATCAAAACATGTAAAACTTAAATCCCAACTCAATATCATGATTTTTAACATCATACTAGCTTGATTTCAACTTGAATTCAATCATGGAATCATAAAATCTCAAAAGCCCCAATTTGATCCATAACCCCTAATTTCTTTCTCATGTAAATTCTCATCAATCAAGCATGGATTCCATGAATTATTGATATCAAAAGATAGAACTTGAAGAGTAGAACAACTTTGTAGTTGAAGAGATTACCTGAAAACTGAGTTTCGGGGCTTGAATCGAGCTTGGAAATTTTTTTCTCTTTCTTTCCCTAGACCTCACGTTTGTTGCTGGAAAAGATGAACATTTGGTTCATCTTTTTACCATTATTTTACACATATATCTATTAAATGAATATTAAATTCATTTAATAGTGAAATTACAATTTTGTCCTTTTTATCCAATGGTTGAGATTGATTTTATCATCAATCAAGGGCCAAGATTTAATTTACATTTTCTCTTTCCAAAATTACCCTTACAACTTTTTAAAATATTTCAAAATTGCCATTTGGGCCAAATGACCAATTTTCCCTCCAACTAGTTTTTATTTACTAGTTTGCCATTCTTGTAAAAATTCAACTGAATCTAGTTGGAATCCAACCAACTATAATAAAATATTCATAAAGTAATATTTTATGAATTTTTCCATATCTTTTGGATCAGTCTCCAAAATTTCCATTCGATCCAATATACTGATAAATAATCCTTTACTCAGAAATAAACTGTAGAATTCATCTTGAATCGAACTAAAAATATTTCCAACACTTGGAAATAACTTTTATAACCTTTCTCTATCATATGGTAAAATTTCAAAATTTTCCAGTTCGACCCGGGTATACGAATTCCACTTAAACTTTAATTGTGATTTTCCCAATAATCGAAGTATCAGATCGAACCAAAAATTCCACATTCGATTCACACCCTTAGGTGATCTATTTATTTATGAAATAAAAACCCTTAACTTTTGGGAAATTACAACTTTATTCCCCAAACTTTTCCAAAGTTTATACTTTAGCCATAAAATTTTCAAAATTTACATTTTGGTCACTAAGCTTTTAAACTTCAATTTCTATTCTAATTTTCCTTGGTATTCAACCAAACTTTAAGAATACCTTATTCAATTCACTATCTATCACATGATACCTTTAAACCTTAGAAATTTCCTTTCCAAAACCCATAATTAAAGAAATCCCAACTTTCGCATTTTTGTCATTTTAGTCACTAAGTTAGCTTTTAAGCTATTATCTTAGTACTAAATGACCCTTAATCAAATTAGTAAATGTTGGGGTATTACAATTCTATCCCCCTTAAGAAAATTTGTCCTCGAATTTTCAGCACGCACTTGATTCAAAAGGTGAGGAAACTATTTTCTTATATTTTCTTATTATTTCTCTCAAATCGTTTATTTAATCTTATGATTTTTTTGTCAAAGAACTTTAACAAACATGATTGTCTTGTTTTCTTAGTTCTTTGACTTCATGTGCTAGGATCTTTACCAGTTCTTTTTCATAGCTTAAATCTGGCTAAATCTCTGTTTTCTCCGGAGTAACATGTGATGGGTCTAATCAATATTTCCAGAGCATCGATACATTATGAATCTTGTTCATTTCCAAAGATAAAGCTAACTATTAAGCTTAACTATCAGACTAACTCTTTTCACAATTTCTTATAGCCCAATAAATTTTGAACTTAACTTTCTCTTTGTCTAAACCATAACACCTTCTTCCAAGGTCAAAATTTTAAGGAATACTTTATCCTTAACTTCATATTAAATATCTTTCCTTTCAGGGTCAACATATAGTTTCCATCATTGATATAGAAATTCTTCCTTGATAATACAAATATCTATCAAACCTAACTTCCAAGTTTTCAGTTTCACTCTTTTCCACTTGTTTGAACCTTGACAACATTTCTCATCCTTTCTTTAGAGATATCTTATTTAATCCAATATGGTAAATTTTATTCTTAACTTGACAATCAAAACACCATCTTCTTTTAATACAAATCTTGCATTCATAACTCTTAAGACAACAATTGTCTTTCGACTGAGAGTGTCAGCTACCACATTAGGTTTTTCTGGATGATAGTCAATGACCATATCATAATTCTTTGCGTCAAGTTCAACTCTGTTTTAGTAAGCATATACTTTAAACTTTTATAACCTATATAAATATAGCATCGTTCACTGTATAAATAATGATGCTATATCTTTTAAAGCAAATACAACCATTATCTTAAGTTGTATCAAGCATAGACCATTACTTTTCCTTTTTGCATAAGTATGCATCCCAAACTGTTATGAGAAGCATCTCTATATACTACATAATCTTTACCCGATTCTGGTTGTACTAGTACCGTGGCTTCTATTAAGACCTCCTTTAATGTCTCAAAGTTTTCTTGGCATTTATCTATTCAACTGAATGACATTTCTTTCCTCAATAGCTTGGTCAATGAGGAGGCAATCATCAAGAAATTATGAACCTCTAAAACATTCTTCAGAGGTTTCCATTCAACTATAATTTGTACTTTCTTGGGGTCTACTCTTATTCCCACTGCCAAATCCACAGATCTAATAAAACAGCCTTGACAACCAAATTCATACTTTAACAATTTAGCATATAACTTCTTTTCTCGAAAGGTCTGAAAAACAATGCAAAAATGGGCATCTTATTCTTCCTTTTTCCTTCGAATATACCAAAATATACTCAGTGAACTCTACCAAAAATTGGTCCAAGCAAAATTAAAATACCTGGTTCATTAGGCCTATAAATGCCGTAGGCATCATCACGAACTCATAGTATTCATACCGAGTCCAAAAAGCTATCTTTAGAATTTCTTCTTCCTTGATTTTTTTAACTAATCAAAAGATCATCAGTCTTCAGAAGAAGATATTTATTCTTTACTATTACCTTCTCGAGCTGATAGAAATCAGTCTTTCTCTTCCACAATTAACACTGGTGTGCCCTCAAGATGACACACTTGACTTTATAAAACATCGACCTAACATTCCTTGCAATTTGTACCTTTAAATCTCAAAGTTTGGTCGAAGCCATTTTATACGGGGCCATTATTTTAGGCGCAATACCTGGTATCATCTTTATTTTGAATTTCACTTCTCAATCTAGAGGTAATTCCGAGTAACCCATTTGGGCATACATCCAGATATTTTTGGACAGTCGAGTTATTTTCCAATTTAACTTCAACAGCCCGAGTATCCACTATATTTGCTAAGAAAACTTAACAACCTTATAACAACAATTTCCTTAATAAAATAACTGAAATTATATTGGATAAGGGATTTACCCTTTTATCAATTGCTACTATTTTTGTACCTTCCGTGTTTTTCAATACTAATCACTTTATGCGACAATTCATAATGGCCTGATAGGAAGGTAACCAATTCATGCCCACAATCATCTTAGACTCCTCAAAAGATAATTCCATTAAGTTTATCGAGAACTCTATTTCTTATGTTTTTATCGAGCAATTCCACATGTTCAGCTCGCCCTTATATTACAAACCAACAAATTCGTGACCGCTATATTACTTGAAATGGGTTCTATAAGGATATCTCATTCACCATTCAACTTCGTACTTATATACGAATGTGTAAAGCTAGGACCCATCAACATCAATATAGGTTTATCCAAAAAGATGAGATGTACCTTCTATGATTTTCGAATCATCCCAATCTTTATCAGTCATGACGTTATAAACTCGAACTGATATGTGCAATCCTGGCAATGAAGCAAATTCAGATGGTTTTCTAATCTAGCTTAAATCTCGGAGCAACAAAATAGCTTCATCCAATTTCTCGGTATCCGTCCAGTGTAATCTTAGATTATCAGTTACAAATCAACAATCACTGGACTTTAATCTACTTTTCCTTTCAATTAAGGTGTTTCTAAACTTTTCAGTTCCTTAATCCGGCACAAGCACTTCTTGTTGTACCAGTGCCCCTTTCTTGTTCAGATTTATCCAAAGGGTTATTATTAACCTTATTGTTACTACTCTTGATTCCTTCCAAAGCTTCCAATTTACCAGTTCATCACGCTTTCTTGACTCAAATATTTCTTATAATTCCTCCCAATTTACATTAGTAAGGAGCGACATCAATCAAATCGTAAAAATATCAGATCAATAATATTGATATCCTAGTGGCATGTATACTCTTTTTAACATAAAACCATTTTCATTTAGGCCGAGAATCGGCTAAACCTGTAGCTCTAATACCAATAAATGTAATACCCCTTTCCCGTATTAATAGCTAAATACGAGTCAGAGATATCACAAAACATTTGTAAAACCCTCTACATTTGTAACTCGGTAAAATTTTATTTCTTTAAAAATGTTACAATGTATTTAGTTTTTGTTTACAAATCTAGTTATTCACGTAAAGTTTAAAAATAATATTTTTATCTTCAAATCGAATTTATTTTCAGGCAGCAACTTATCAATTTAATTTGTCTTGATATAATTAATAAAATGCCTAAAAACTGCCTGATTTAAAATTCATCTAGATACCAAATAAAATACAAATTCTATTAGAGCAGGCATACCCTTTTCATATACATGCCAACTAGTAAATATCAAACAGTATCATAAGATATCTTACTGATACTGATGTACCTGTTATTGATTGATGATGTCCGTATAAGCTCCTTACTCCAACCATTTCTTCTTTCCTACGTGTAAAATAGTTACACGCTAAGTATTTACTTAGTGAGGCAATAATTCAAATTTAAGTGCAATTGTCATTATATCAATCTCAATATTAATTATTAATTATTAATTATTAATGATGCATATGATCACCTTACCATTACATGCTCATTAACATAATTAAATATGTAATAGCATATATCTATAGCAAAGTGATATGATTAGATCTTACCAATATTGGTGCCATTTCCATCCGTAAGCATTCAATGCTTATCAATACCTTTTTCCAACTCTGTCTGCAAGCTTTCAAGCTGATCATTCTATTTTTTTTATTTCAATTCAGTTTACTTAGCACAAGGTATCGAATTAAGAGATTCTATGTACACTAGTTATCCCCCCATTCCCAACCTTTCTTGAGTATGTATATTATTTGCACTCTACCGGGAGTGCTTAGCACCGAAGTGCTTCTGTATACTTACCACAGTATACAATATATCCCTCATTGAGTTTTTATGAAATTACTCCGAAGTGCTTAGCACCCGTAATAAGTCCATATACTCAAACCATGCATGAGTATACTCCTCAATGAGTATTTATAAAATTTGCACTTTACCTGAAGTGCTTAGAATCTTTATACAGTTGTTTATGACGCTATGGCTAGCCAACTATACCTTTGAACCTCTATATCATACTTGGGCTTTATATCATCAAATATTTCATCCATGGCAATGTATATCAATTTATATTAACATGAACCAGTTCATAACTGAATAACATTACTAGTAAATCATCATCAATAACTAGTGATCAATGCATTTATTTTTAACCTTTGACATATTTAAAGTATGTCAAATGTATGATCAATGACATCATTATCATGACAATATATAAACCAAGTACACTCATCGCAAGTCTTACCGGTGATGTATAAAAAATCTATGTATAATGTTATGTATGCATTGCACTCACCTGGGCCATGTATTAGTATGCTCACTAAGTCCTCTTCAATCCTTTCCTTCATTGTACCTTGAACCTCCCTTGATTCGAACTTAACTTCATAATAGAAATAAGTAAAATATTTGTTAGATCCCAATCTAACAATATGTTACATATTGTCCAATATAATCATTCGAATACAAAATCTCCAAACATTTTCTTTTCTTCCTTGTATTGTTCAAAAACTCATTATGGTCCTTAGTGACCAATTTGAACTTCCATTAACCCTTTTCAAGCTTACTAATCAACCTTAGATACAAAGTGTATTAATTCTCATTTTCTGGCAGTTTGCAGTACCTCCAAAGAAATATTTCTATAAAATAATCTACAACTCGGAATTCGATTCCATTTGTTCTGAAAGAAACTAGATTCAATAAGCTTTTGAACCATATAAATTAATAGCCCAAATTCAATTGTACGATTTATGGAGAATTTTCAAAGTCAATTTCCAGTATTGAATTTCGGAACAGCCTGCTATACTGTTTTCTGACCTTTCACCACTTAAAAATTCATATCTTTTTACTCGCAACTCGAAATCAGTTTCCGTTTGTTGTACACGAAACTAGACGAACAAATCTTTACATCGGTATAAAATTCACCTTCTAACCATTTTTTTAGAATTTATGGTGAATTTTCAAAATCACTGCCATAAACCAGTTTTTCTACACAACTTCCATAAACAACTTCAACTTTTATACTAACTTCTCCTTACTTCTCTACTTTTAAATTTAGTCCAATCACTAGCTTTAAACCACCAACTCATCACATTTTTCACCAAATAATTATTCATAATAATTCTCCCTAATATTCCTTATTTACCGAAATAGGTACGTAAATGCAAAGATAAGGATTCATGCTTCTTAACTTTGCAATTTAGTCCTCAATTCAACATTACTACCTTAATTCCATCATTACAACTAAAAATCAGATTTAACCCCCATACAAAACTTTCATTTCGATTTGGTCACTTAACTTTGACAAATTGTCAAAATGGTCACTAATTCAATTCAACATCAATTCGGCATTCTAACTTCATTTTCTTACCTCTAACATCATTAATAACATAAAAAACTCCAATTTCTAAAAATTCAGATTTGGTCCTTCAACCTTTCAATTTGCCGAAATGGTCCATACTCAATTTAACTTCGGGTTTTGCTTCCAAACAACAATTCAAGCTTACTAGATCATTATTTCAACATCACAAACCCTAAATTAAACTTGAATCCATAAACCCTAATCATCTTCATAATAATCAAAACATGTAGAACTTAAATCCCAACTCAATATCATGATTTTTAACATCATACTAGCTTGATTTCAACTTGAATTCAATCATGGAATCATAAAATCTCAAAAGCCCCAATTTGATCCATAAACCCTAATTTCTTTCTCATGTAAATTCTCATCAATCAAGCATGGATTCCAAGAATTATTGATATCAAAAGATAGAGCTTGAGGAGTAGAACAACTTTGTAGTTGAAGAGATTACCTGAAAACCGAGTTTCGGGGCTTGTATCGAGCTTGGAAAATTTTTCTCTTTCTTTCCCTAGACCTCACATTTGTTGCTTGAAAAGATGAACATTTGGTTCATCTTTTTACCATTATTTTACACATATATCTATTAAATGAATATTAAATTCATTTAATAGTGAAATTACAATTTTGCCCTTTTTATCCAATGGTTGAGAATGATTTTATCATCAATCAAGGGCCAAGATTTAATCTTCCATTTTCTCTTTCCAAAATTACCCTTACAACTTTTTAAAATATTTCAAAATTTCCATTTGGGCCAAATGACCAATTCTCCCTCCAACTAGTTTTTATTTACTAGTTTGCCATTCTTGTAAAAATTTAACTAAATCTAGTTGGAATCCAACCAACTATAATAAAATATTCATAAAGTAATATTTTATGAAATTTTCCATATCTTTTGGATCAGTCTCCAAAATTTCCATTCGATCCAATATACTGATAAATAATCCTTTACTCAGAAATAAATTGTAGGATTCATCTTGAATCAAACTAAAAATATTTCCAACACTTAGAAATGACTTTTATAACCTTTATCTATCATATGGTAAAATTTCAAAATTTTCCAGTTCAATCCGGGTATACGAATTATGCTTAAACTTTAACTGTGATTTTCCCAATAATCGAAGTATGAGATCGAACCAAAAATTCCGCATTCGATTCACACCCTTAGGTGATCTATTTATTTATGAAATAAAAACCCTTAACTTTTGGGAAATTACAACTTTAGTCCCTAAACTTTTCCAAAGTTTATACTTTAGCCATAAAATTTTTAAAATTTACATTTTGGTCACTAAACTTTTAAACTTCAATTTCTATTCCAATTTTCCTTGGTATTAAACCAAACTTTAAGAATACCTTATTCAATTCACTATCTATCACATGATACCTTTAAACCTTAGAAATTTCCTTTCCAAAACCCATAATTAAAGAAATCCCAACTTTCGCATTTTTGTCATTTTAGTCACTAAGTTAGCTTTTAAGCTATTATCTTAGTACTAAATGACCCTTAATCAACTTAGTAAATTTTGGGATATTACATACAATTTCTCTTAATATTTCTTAATCGGCTATCCATATGAATAATATTAACTCGGAGTATTCCTTTTTTATTTGTCTAAAGTACTGCCATGAAACCTTCCCAGTAGGTCACCCAACCTATGACTTGAGCACGCTTAACTTTACAATTCAATCGAAATTCGATATCTTATGCTCTATTTTTATTCCCGTAATCTATATTGGATTTTTCTCCGTGATCTGTCTAATCCATGTACAGGATAAAATAATTACTGATAAATTCTTCAACACTTGGAAATGACTTTTATAACCTTTTTATATCGTATGGTAAAATTTCATAATTTTTCAGTTCGATCTGGATATCCAAATTCTACTTAAACTTTGAATACGATTTTCCCAATAATCGAAATATTAGATCAAACCAGTAATTCCTCATTCGGTCCACACCAAATAGGTTTTCTATCTATTTATGAAATAAAACACCTAACTTTTTGAGAAATTACAACTTTAATCCTTCAACTTTTCATATTTTGACTTGTACCACCCACGTTTTAGAACTTATCATTTTAGTCACTAAACTTTAACTTTGGATTCCCATTCCAATTTTCCTTAGATTTTAGCCAAACTTTGCGAGTATCCTATTTACCCATTCTCTCCCATATGATACCTTAAAATCTCAGAAATTTCTTTTCCGTAGTTCATAATTGAGAAAAATCCTAACTTTTATATTTTTGTCATTTTAGTCACTAATTAAGCTTTTAAGCCCTTATCTTAGTACTAAATGACCCTTAAACAGTACTGTAAATTTTGGGGTATTATAATTATCCCCCTTAAGAAAATTCATCCTCAAATTTTTAAAACGTACATGCTTTAAATAGTTTCGGGTACTATTCTCTCATTTTCTTCTTGGTCTCCCAAGTTGCCTCATCCACTTTATGGTTCCTCCAAAGGTTTTTGACCAATAGAATTTTCTTATTCCTTATTCTGTTTAATTCCATAGGCTAAGATTTTCATTGGTTCTTCATCATACGTCAAATATCGGGTTATAGTTCAACTTCCTTTCCCACAATCCTGTGTTCTCAATAATTTAGGCCGTAACTTATCTTCAAAGATCAGAACAGTTCAATCTAACTATTTTTTCTATTAAAAATTTATTTTCTTTTCTCTTCACCATGAACTGGTCCAAGTAGGGTTGAGACACCCTATTCATCAAATTCTTATATGTGGCAGAGCGTTTGTAAGTCCAAACGGCATCATTAAGAACTTGTAGTATCCATAACGAGTTCTGGGTACTATCTTCGGTATATTTTCTTCTTTAACTTTTAATTGATAATAACCCAATTAAAGGTCGATTCTTTAGAAACCCAACTACACGTCGGTACTGGTCAAACAAATCCCCAATCCTTAGTAACAGATTATTTATTCTTTATTGTTACCCTATTTAACTGTTGATGATCTATACTTAAACGTAAAGAATCATCTTTCTTCTTTACGAATAATACTGAAGCATTTCATGATAACTCACTCGATCGAATATAACTCCAATCTAATAACCCTTACAGTTGAGCTTTCAGTTCCTCTAACTGGGTTGGTGCCTTTCTATAAGGTGCTATCAATTTCTCCTTTATTTTCGAATTAAACGTCAATATCGAATTGTACCTCTTAATCTGGAGGTAATCCTAGTAATTTATCCGAAAACACATTTGGAAATTTCCTTATAATCGGAGTATTCTCTATCTTCTTATAATTATTGTACCAGTTCTCTATTAGACAGATAATTCATTCTGAATAGAAATTAACTATCACCTTTATTTCACTGTATCCACTATGGGTCTTTTTTTAACCCTTAAAAATTCGTCAACTGACGAAATCTAGCAGCATCTTAATTTTCTTATATCCATGAGAGTCTCATTCATACTATTGAGGAGCTACACAAAGGTATACAAGAATTATATCACTAGCATCACATCCTAGAGGCATGTACACTTTAGCAAAATCATATTGGACTCGGTTTAACCTCCAGAATCGGCTAAACCTTTGCTCTGATACCACTAAATGTAACACTCTCAACGCATATTCAATATTCAGATACACATTAAAGATGTTACTAATTGATTTACACTGATTTTCAGACTTGTAATTTTTTTTATATCACTACGCAATAACTGACAGATAAAGTTTAAAATTGTTTAAAGCATCTTTTCTAATATTTTTAATTCCTCGAACTAAGTCATGTTGCTAGATCATATATCCATGTTAACTTATAAATAAAGTATAAAAATTTAATCATATAGAATAGCTACTTATTTAATTTCTATACATGCCTCACTAGACTAGGATGTGGTGATACATACTGATAATATAGACTAACTTGATCCAATGATGTGTAGCTCCTCCTCTGCTATCTAGTCCGAAGTACCTATGTGTGATACAAAACACACGTTAAGTATAACTTAGTGCAGCATAACCATAACAATGCAAAATAATGATTATCAATAACTCATCCCTGCAGATTTACAAGCGATTTCCAATTGCAATAGATAACATTTTAATCATGTATAGTTCATTCAACCAATATAATATTCAAATCATAGGATTTCTTCTATCTTACCAGTCTTGTGTACATTAAGCTTTTTAGCTTAACTACTTGCATAAATGCATTTCAAGTATTATAGCCAAAGTATAAAATCATGCCATCTGTAATGCGAGAATAATCATGTGTCATGATTATCTTAAGAATCATGTCATCGTTGTTCTATATTCATTAGGTATTCACATGCATAATAATTTCTTTAACATAAACATGCTTTCAATATGATTCATATCATCTATCAATTATGTCATAGAATCATGATATCAATGGCTCATAATCATCAAATAGTCATGCTTTCATCATATAATCATATGCATATCATATTCTTTAACACATCCATACTTTTATCATGCAATCATTTGTATATCATTTCCTTTATCATAGTCATACTTTCATCATGCAATAATTTGCATATCATTTCCTTTCTCATAGTCATACTTTCATCATGCAATAATTTGCATATCATTTCCATTATCATAGTCATACTTTCATCATGCAATAATTTGCATATCATTTCCTTTATCATAACCCAAAGTACAAAAATCATGTGATACCATGGTATGCAAGTCATCATGACAACGTAGTGTCTACGACGCTGTAGCATCTACATCGCCGAAGCGACTGAGATGAGTACGTACTCGAGGACGCTCTTTGTTCCTCATATTCAAGGATGCTCTTTGGTCTTTATACTCGTACATTTTGTGCTATGTAACACCGTAGTGGTTGAACTCGACTCCGTAGAGTCTATCTCGACCCCGAAAAGTCTATCTCAACCCCAAAGAGTCTATCTCGCACCGTAGTGCTATTACGCAACTGCTAGGACTCTATGGATATCCAACTATACCAAAGCTTCTCATGTGAACTTATGGTATACGAGTCTGACACCGTAGTGTCTACAACGTCGTAGCGTCTGATGGTGAGTACGTACTCAAGGACGCTCTTTGCTCCTCATACATTCATCACCTAGTGCCTACTTTATCTTATCACTGTAGTGCCTACATTAATCCCTTCAGCACCGTAGTGCCTACTTTATCTCAGCACCATAGTGCCTACATTAATCCTTTCAGCACCGCAATGCCTACTTTGCCTCAGCACCATAGTGTTGGTTCGCAGCTGCTATGACTCTATCCAATTATACCAAACACTCTCACACTAATACTTGGGCATAATAATATATTATTTTCACTTTCAATATCCAATTCATCAATATTATCAACCATAATTCGATAATGAGCATTTCATACCCAAATTATGAAATATGATTTATCGTAGATAAATCATTATGCCAGATCCATGTATCACATATGCCATTTAATATTTATGTCATTTACATAACTTTGATCAACATATATTTTCATTAATTTCAAGGTTGACTTATTGCAAGTTTTCCTCATATCACATATATAAAAATGCATTCATATCACATATATAATAAATAAGAATGTACCCACCTAGGCCATTTATTAGCATGCCTCATTAAATTCTACTCGATCCTTTCCTTTATAAAACATCGAACCTTCTTTGATTCGGACTTGACTTGATTAATCATATGAATAAGATAAAATATTTGTTAGATTCAAATCTAACAAAACCTTAAACACGCTGTCTAATATAATCATTCGAATATAAAATTTCCAAATATTTTTCCTTTCTTCCTTGTACTATTCAAAACTCATTATGGTCCCTAGTGACCAATTTGAACTTCTATTAACTCTTCCATGCTTGCTAACTTACATTTAAATACAAAATGTTCCAAATTCTATTTTCTGAAAGCTTATTCTACCTTTAAAGGTTTACTTGTACAGGTCAGAATACACGCCGGATCTTAAGTTCATTTATACTGAAGAAACTAGATTCGATAACAATTATAACGGTATAAGCCACATAAATTAATAAAATCTACAAAAATTATGAAAATTATTCAAAGTCTCATCACAGTTATGTTCTAACCAAAAACTGCTCTGTAAATTTTCTGACCTTCATTCAATTAAAAATTCATATCTTTTAACTCGGAGCTCGAAATCAATTTTAGTTTGTTGGAGACGAAAATAGACGAACAAATCTTTACATTGATATAAAATTCATCATCTAAACAATTTTGTAGAATTTATGGTGAATTTTTGAAGTCACTACCAAAATGCAATCTTCTACATAGCTTTCCATAATTAACTTCTAATTCATACTAACTTCTTCGTATTTTTTTGCTTGTCATTTTAGTCCCATCACTTGTTTCAAACCACCAATTCATCATCTTCTTCATCAAATAATTATTCAAAATAATTCTCTCAAATTTTCTTTCTTTGCCAAAATAGTCACTAAAATGCAAAGATAAGGATTCAAACTTCTTAACTTTGCAATTTAGTCCTCAAATCAACATTACTACCTTAATTCTATTATTTTAACTAAAAAAATTAGATTTAATCCCCATCCAAGAATTCATTTCCTATTTGGTCACTTGATTTTGAAAAATTGCCAAAATGGTCACTAATTCGATTCAACATCGGTTTAGCATTCTAACATCAATTTCCCATCTCCAACATCATTAATTACCTAAATATACTCTAATTTCATAAAATTCAGATTCGGTCCCTTAACTCTGAAACTTGCTGAATTGGTCCCAAAGTATTCAAATTTTAAGTCTAACTTTATACAACATATTCAATTCATAAAATTTCATAATCATAATTTTCATAAATTTTTCCCATTATTCTTCAATGTGGCCGAATTGGTCACTTGGCTTCTCTAGGCTCATTTTTTATCCAAACAACATTCTAACTTGCTTAAATAAATTTTCCAATATATATTCTTCATTTCCAAGAATTAACATTTAAATCCCTAATCAAGCTTTTAAATATATAATCTCTTCAAATCCATCACTAAAATAATTTTCACAATATTTTCCCTAATTTACCAGGCATGCTAAAATAATCACTTAGAAAACTAGTTAAGGGTTTTTCATTCTAGCATCAAAATCAAACTTCCAATATCATCAATCTTTCATTTTCATCATCAATTTCAAAACCCTAAATAAAATCCCAAATTTTAGGGTTAGGGTTCTTAACTTCATCATAAAATTAAACACAATCCAAGCTTATTTTCATCAAAACAACATTGAATTCATGTAATTCAAGTCCTAATTTCAACTTAGCACATCTATTCCCTAATCCTTTCACATCAATAATTCAAGTAGTTCTTCACAACACCATGCAATATTGCTACCAAAATGTAGAGAATCGAATGTATAACAAATTATACTAAAGGATCATACCTTGAATCTTGCTTTAAAGCCTTCCAAATTGCCAAGAAAAAATTTATGTATTTTCTCTCCTTTTTCTCCATGTATTTTCGAAAGTGAAGGAGAGGAAGATGAACATTTTGTTCATCTTTTTCTTATTTTATGCCACATGTATATATTAATTTGAATTTTTTATTCAATTTAATCCTTATTCCAAAATTAACCTCTAACTAAATCATAATTCACATATTGCCATTCTAGTTCAATTCCAACCAATTTCCTTCAACTCTAACCAAATTAGAGTAATGCTTTCACATGAGAAATTACCATATTGCCCATGGTACTTTTAAAATATTTCAAAATTGCCATTGTGACCAAATTACCAAAACTAGCCACTTAAATCACAAATTTTCCATTTTGTAAAAATCCAACTATTCTAGTTAGATCAAAATCAAAATATTAATAGTTTATTCATAAAATAGTATTTTATGAATTTTTCGTGACTTATGGCACAGCCTCTGAAATTTCGATTCGATCCGATTTCCTGATATTCACTTACTACTTCTACTGTGATTTTTCCTTCACCGGCTATCAAATAAATTCTAAAAATTCCTTATTTCCATATCTAGAAGTTAAATAATATTATCAAATAAATATTCCATATTTATAAAGTCAAACTTAAAATTTTGACTCGGTCCAAATATACCGATAATTACTCGAAATCTTTATCGGATACAATTTCTTTTAATATTTCTTAATCGGCTATCCATATGAATAATATTAATTCGTAGTGATTCCTTTTTTTTATCAATCTAAAGTACTGACATGGGACCTTCCCAATAGGTCACCCATCCTATGCCTTAAGTACACTTAACTTTACAATTCAATCGAAATTCGATATCTTATACTGCACTTTTATTCCCATAATATATATTAGATTTTTCTCCATGATCTATCTAATCTATGTACAGTATAAAATAATTACGGATAAATTCTTCAACACTTGGAATGACTTTTATAACCTTTTTCTATCATATGATAAATTTTCATGATTTTTCAGTTCGATCTGGAAATCCAAATTCTACTTAAACTTTGACTATGATTTTCCCAATAATCGAAATATCGGATCAAACCAGTAATTCCTCATTCAGTCCACACCAATAGGTGCTCTATCTATTTATAAAATAAAACACCTAACTTTTTGAGAAATTACAACGTAATCCTTTAACTTTTCATATTTTGACTTGTACCACCCAATTTTTAAAACTTATCATTTTAGTCACTAAACTTTAACTTTGAATTCCCATTCCAATTTTCCTTATATTTTAGCCAAACTTTGCGAGTATCCTACTTTACTCGTTCTCTCCCATACGACACCTTAAAATCTCAGAAATTTCTTTTCCACAGTTCATAATTGAGAAAATCCTAACTTTTATATTTTTATCATTTTAGTCACTAAGTGAGCTTTTAAGTCCTTATCTTAGTACTAAATGACCCTTAAATAGTACTGTAAATTTTGGGGTATTACATAATGCCCCTATAGTCGTGGCACCAGATTGGAATGAGCCGTTCAAGCTCATGTGTGATGCCAGCGATTATGCCATCGGAGCAGTATTGGGACAACGACATGGAAAAGTTTTTATATCATCTACTATGCCAGCCAGACACTAAATGGAGCTCAGCTGAATTACTCCACAACCGAGAAAGAATTTCTTGCAGTTGTATTCGCTTTTGATAAATTTAGATCTTATTTAGTTGGTAACAAAGTTGTGGTGTATACAGATCATTCAACAGTAAAGTACCTTTTGGCAAAGAAGGATGCCAAGCCCAGACTAATTCGATGGACGCTTCTACTATAAGAATTTGACCTCGAGATCCGAGACAAGAAGGGCAGTGAAAACTTAGTAGGTGACCACCTATCACGTCTAGAGCATCACCTTCAAGATGGTAAGAACGCTGCCATAAGAGATGAATTTCCAGATGAGTATTTGCTTGCAGTCAATGCTGTGCCATGGTATGCTGACATAGTCAACTACCTGGTAAGGAATATTCTGCCACCAGATCTGGCAAACATTGCCGAGAAAAGATTCATGCGAGATGTTAGGCAATACTACTGGGACAAGCCAATATTGCTCAAACAGTGTGCCAACCAAGTGATAAGACGGTGTGTGCTAGAGGACGAGCAACATAACATTTTGCAATTATGACATGCCGCACCGTATGGAGGTCACTTTGCTGGGATGAAAATTGCTGCCAAGGTGTTGCAGTAAGGATTCTTTTGGCCCACACTATATAAAGATGCCCATATCTATACCAAGGCATGTGATCGATGCCAGTAGAGAGAAAACATCTCTGGCAGACACCAACTGCCGCTCCAAAACATCATGCTTGTGGACTTAGTTGATGTATGGGGATAGACTTCATGGGTCCATTTCCTCTATCATTTGGTAACTTATACATCATCGTGGCTGTTGACTACGTTTCAATATGGGTTGAGGCTATTGCATTACCAACGAATGATGCCAAGGCCGTTGCCAAGTTCTTGCACAAACACATTTTTACTTGATTTGGTGCCCCCAAAGTGATTTATTCATGATGAGGGTACCCATTTTAAATGCAATCTAATCTCTAAATCTTTGTGTAGATATAGAATACAGCAAAGGATTGCCACAGCATACCATCCTCAAACAAATGGGCAAGCCGAGATTTCAAACAAGGAGATCAAAAGTATCCTTGAAAAGACTGTAAATTCATCTAGGAAGGACTGGTCTTTGAGACTAGATAACTCCTTGTGGGCTTACAGGACAACTTTTAAAACACCACTGGTACTTCACCATTAAGACTCGTTTTTGGAAAAGTATGCCACCTACCGGTGGAAAAGGAGCACCGTGCATATTGGGCAATCAAGACGCTTGATATGGAATGGAGAACTGCTGGAGAAAAAAGAATACTAGACCCAAATGAGTTGGAAGAGTTTAGAACACAAGCCTATGAAAATGCCATACTCTACAAGGAGAGGACCACACACTGGCATGACAGTACGATAATGCCAAGACAATTTGAGGTAGGCCAACATGTTTTGTTATTTAACTCAAGACTTAAATTGTTTCCAGGCAAGCTTAAGCCAAGGTAGGTAGGCCCTTTTGAAATTGTAAAGCCATATGTCCATGGTGCTGTGGATATTAAAAATTTAAAGTTAGGAGAAATTTTCAAGGTAAACGGTCAGCGGTTAAAGCACTATTTGGAAGGAGATTTGAGGAATGCTAAAGAGGTTATCCTCTTGGCAGGGTTACCGTAACATTATTGTTGCGCGTAATAAGTGCTCCGCAATTGTGCAAGTGTACACGTTGCAAGTTATAGTATAAAAGATATAGTCTCCACAGGGATTGGTGCCACTTCAAGAATCTAATCTCTTGCACTGTAAAAAGTAAAAGAACACAAGTAGGTGATTGTAGGAGTTTAACTAACAACTAAAACTAGAAAGCAATAAAGTAAAAGAAGATGTAATCAAATGAGAAAGAATAGGCCAGGTTATCGTGAGTTGAGGTGTGATAGCCGATTGGATCATCTTGGTAAAAGAGTGCAAGGGCAACTCAGTTGCCGTGGAAACTTGCACATTGGGGTTGCCTTGGCAACTAATCGATGGTTGCCTGGGCGACTATCTGGGCAACTACTTGGGCATCTGGGCAGCAACTTCAAGGTTTGGCGGAGAGTTCTTCAATGGTTTCTTCTTATCCCTAAGTTGAAACTCTAGCTATTTGTGCATGCCTTGATAATACATCCCTGCGTGAATCAAAGGTGAAAACCAACCAATCTTGCGCTCCTCTTAGTCGTTGAAATCCTTAACTTATTCCTAAGCCAGATTAATCTTCACCATCAATAGATTGAATAAAGATCATACTCATTCGTTTCTTGAATCTAACTCTCCTGATATTAGATAAATAGATGAAGTTACGAGATCCTCTCCCAATTCACTCGTAAACAAGAATAAGAACCAAGAATGAGTAAACCTTGAATAGAAAGTGCAAACTCTTATTACCTAAACAAAATCCAATTGTTTCTCACAACCATAAGACACAATAACCTTAGCCAAATAGATTTAGTTCATGGCTAGGTTCCAAAGAAACACAAGATAAAGAATTCCTAGCATAAACCTAATTGAATAAGAAAGAAAAAGATGAAGAATGGATTGAGCTTTGTCGAAATCTCCCTTTCCCTTGATCTTGTCGAAAATTCTCTCCTCTCTCTCCCTTTGGAGTTGACGGCATGGTCTTGAGTTTATAGGGCTAGGTCAAAGTCTTTTTTGAGGACAAAGTTAAGTTGGAATTAAATTATCTTTAAAGAATATAATTCTTTATTATATTTAAATTCCTTTCTAGAACTTCTCCTATCTTCTTGGGATTTAATTTCTCTTTGACCTCTTCATGGAAATCAAACACCTTTGGGATTTAGCTTTGTTCCACGTCATCTTGGGCTTATCTAGTCATCGATTTTGACTACCATATCATCTTATTCCTTGTCGAAAATTGCCTTGGCAACTTGCTCGGCATCTCCTTCATGCATTGCCCTGGCAACTGGTTCCAGCCTTGCTTTGGCAAGTGATTCTGCACACACACACAAAAACACACCAACACAACATCTTTTCCCACAAAAACCACCAAGTTATGTAATCAAGCTCAACAATGGAAAGAAACATGAATTAATGCATGAATGACTAATTATGCAATTAATATGAGCCTAAGTCTAACAATAATATGAGTAAAAAGGGTAATAAAAATAGTACTTTTGAACACTTATCACACCCCCAAACTCGAACTGTTGCTTGTCCTCAAGCAATGCAAACTAATAATTACCCGCCAAGACTTCAATTTTCACAAACTTAGCTTTGAACTTGATTTCAATTCTCAGAACCGGGGCACAAAGTATGATTGGCTTTTCATTTTTTGGAAAACTTAGGAGTTACTTGGAATCAAACTATAATGCTTGTGAGTGTGTGAGGAGTTGTGTGCAAGTTGATTTTTCGGGTTCTAAGCCAACAAGAGGTTTTCAAATTACTTCATTGGGTTCTTTTAACATGTTTGAACTAGATCCAGTTTCGGGCACCTCTAGTGTTTTGTTTTTAGTTTTCTTAAGTTAATTAATTTATTCGACTAGAGCCAATTTTGGGCACCTCTAGCAATCAATTTTAGCACATACTAGAGCCAATTTCGGGCACCTCTAGTGATCAAATTTTTTATCACCTACTAGAGCCAATTTCGGGCACCTCTAGCATTCATCCAATTTTTTATTCTAATCCCCCAACTTTTTAACTATCAACCTAAGTTCGCTAGAATTCCTTAAATCAATCAAGCCACAACAGTGTTTCATCAAGTTTAGCATCATAGTACGATTCTAAGTGTTTCCATGTTTATCCTAGAATAAAAAGTTCTATCAATTAAGTACATTGGCAAAGTCATCATCGGATATTCATCAAATCTAGGCAATTCTTGTTCCAGCTAAAAGCATGTCAAGCAATTTATGTATCCTAAATGCAATACTTAAGATGAATGCAACTAAACATGGTAACTAACTAATAACAATCCCCCCCAAACTCGAGTGAGGCATTGTCCTCAATGCATGCAATAAAGAAAAATAAAAATAAAGAAAAGTAAAATGCAAACGATGAATTACTCCGAGAGTTTGTCGTCATGGATGATTAGTTTCCTTTTGGTCAGTGTCTTGATTCTTTTGCTTGAACGTGTTGGTTGCTTCCTTGTTACCGATGGTGGAATCGATCCTTGTACGGGGTTGTCCTCATCATCAATGTCATTAGCTTTTCGCTTGGAGGATTCGGTTGGTGCGGTCTTTGTTGGTGCAATGGAGGACTCGTCCGAATTTAAAAAATCAGGCAATGATTTCGTACGAGTTGATTCGGGCATAGGTGTTTTACCTTTGGCTTTTGTAGTGGTTGTCGGGACATCTTTGGCTTTTGCTGCCATGGCACCTTCAGGGTTGGTTTCCGTTACATCTGCTTGGGCATGTGCGGTGTAGGTTGCCGTGGCATCATCTGTTTCGGTTGTCGTGGCGACTGCTTTATTGGTTGCCGTGGCAAGGATCTCAGTAGGAAAGATTGGGAATGGCACGCGGCTGTCTGGGTACTTTTCCAGGATGACTTGGGTGATGGCATTGTTGTGTTCCTTCATGTACTGCATGAACATTAGTTTCCGATCTTCAATTTGCCTAAGGCGGCTCACCAACGGTTCCAAGAGTGCTTCAAAGTGTCCCGGGGTTGATGGCCGTGTTGCCCGGGCATTAGGGGTTGCCGAGGCGGTAAGGGTTGTCGTGGCAATTGGAGGCATTGAGGATTTTACTAGTGCCTTTCCCATTAGCTTTCAGATTTGTGCTTAATTCTAGCCGGACTTTGGTAGGGCCTTTTCATCGGTGGACTCACTTGGGACATGCATCTCCTTGCAAAGATTGGAAATTAAGCAAGGGAAGAAAAGAGAACCCTTGTTTTTTGAGCTACATACAAAAATCTTATCACAAATAAATTTTCCAATGTTAATAATGCGATTATGCAAGATAGAATGTATGAGCAAAATATCAATGGTAGTATTGTGTGTGGTGGGCATTAAAGAAGTTTTAACAAACTTATTCCATAGTTTTGCCTCAGGTTTAAGCTGAAGGTGATTTACCGTGCCCTTGTATTTATCGTCGTTCCAATGAGTTCCTGGTAGAGTGAGTTCTTGAAGCACCTTGTCGAGTTGTTTGGGTGTGATTTGATCAACAAAGGCTTGATGCTCGTCATTCTCAATGTAGAGCCCGTAAAAGGTGTTGATGTTTTCGGGGCTTATGAGTATAGCTTTGTCACGAACAAAAACATAAGGATTATCCGGGTTAGGTAAGTGAGCATAGAATTCTCTTAC
Source organism: Hibiscus mutabilis (assembly GCA_019671005.1). Taxonomy (NCBI): domain Eukaryota; kingdom Viridiplantae; phylum Streptophyta; class Magnoliopsida; order Malvales; family Malvaceae; genus Hibiscus; species Hibiscus mutabilis. The sequence continues at coordinate 29,326,586 of CM033729.1, forward strand.
CCATGAGATGTTACCCGGTTCCGATTGGTGGCAAAAGATTTGCCACTTTTGATGTGCAATCTTTTCGAAGATGAATGGTTCAAGGCCGAAATCTTTATGAGAGTTGGAGTATTCAAAGCCTTGTTCTTCGCAAATCTTCCGGCTTTCAAACTTGGCGTGAAATCTTTCTTGAACCACCGGTGTAGCAAACTTCTTGTATCTTGGTTCTTTGGAGGAACTTGGATGAACCAAAAATTCAATTTTGGATGCCATGGATGATCTTGGTTGTGAGTTTGGTAAAAACAAAGAAAACAAAACAAAATAAACTAAAGAGTTGCAAGATGAAAAGTAGGAATAGGTTTCTTGGAAGTTAAGGGTGATAGGTTATATAGAAAAGATATGTAGTAAATATGGTGGGTGTGATTAATTTTGGAAAAAGAAGAAGAAAGGGGTTTTGATTTAGGGGAAGGGTGACGGCTAGGGGGTTTATTTAGGGTAAGTTGGAGGCTTTATATAAGCCTTAGATTTAGCGCATTAATTTCCTTGTTGAAGAAGTTTCCTTCTTGAATCAAAATTCCTCTTTATCTTGAACTCTTTTCCTACAATTCAAAGACAAATCAAATAAGGATTAAAATTAAAGATAAACTAATAAAAGAAAATAAATAAAGATGTGTAAAGAAATTCTTAAACTTAAAAAGATAAATATGAAAGAAAGATGTAGTTCTAATCTTAAAGAAATCAAATAAATCTAACCTCAAAAGAACAAATAACCAGAAAAAAAATTAACTAGTTCGAGATAAATATATATATCGAAAGGAGAGCATGCTCATGCATCTCCTAAGGTGACCACTTCTTTGTTACGTTCCACATGGGCACGTTGTAGTGCTTCAATCTTTGTCCATTAACTTTGAATTCATGTTTGTCAGTGATGGACTTGATTATTACGGCACCATGGGAAAATGGTTTGACAACTTCGAATGGTCCCGACCATCTTGATTTCAGTTTTCCCAGGAAAAGTTTTAGCCGAGAATTGAATAAGAGAAATAGTTGCCCTGGCATGAATTGCCGCGGCAATAGTTTCTTGTCATGCCATTGCTTTGTTTTCTCCTTGTAGATTCGTGCATTGTTATAGGCGAGTGCACGGAATTCTTCTATCTCGTTGAGGTCCAACAAACACTTTTGTCTGGCACTTTCCCAATCCATATTCACGGTCTTGATTGCCCAATATGCCTTGTGTTCGATTTTCGCCGGTAGATGGCATGTTTTGCCATAGACAAGTCGGAAGGGAGACATACCTAAGGGTGTTTTGAATGCAGTGTGATATGCCCAAAGTGCGTCATCTAGTCTTACTGACCAATCCTTTCTAGAGGGATATACAATTTACTCGAGTATACCCTTCAATTCCCAGTTGGAAATTTTTGCTTGCCCATTGGTTTTGTGGGTGAAATGTCATGGCAATCTTATGAGATACACCAAAGCGTTGTAACATCTTGGCAATGAGTTTGTTGTCGAAGTGCTTGCCTTCATCACTGATAATTGCTCTCGGCATCCCAAACCGTGTAAATATATTTTTCTACAAGAATCGTTACACGGTCTTGGAATCGTTGTTGGGAACTGCAGCTACCTCAATCCATTTAGACACATAGTCGACGACAAGTAGAATGTAGAGGTTGCGGAATGAAGATGGGAAATGTCCCATAAAATCAATCCCCCATACATCGAACAATTCCACCTCGGTGATGTTTTGGAGCGGCATCTCATGTCGTTTAGAGATATTGCCTGTCCTATGGCAATGATCACATTGCTTGTAAAATTCTTGGGCATCTTTGTACAGTGTTGGCCAATACAAACCGGATTGCAAAACTTTGGCCGTGGTTCGTGTTCCTCCAAAATGTCATTCATAGGGTGAAGAATGGCATTGTCGGAGTACATTCTGCTGCTCCTCTTCAGGGACACATTGGCGTATAACCTGATATGCACATTGTTTAAACAAAAGAGGCTCGTCCCAAAAGTAATGCTTAGCATCATGACGGAACCGCTTCTTCCCTTGGTGAGTAAGACCATAAGGTAAAATACCATAAACAAGGAAATTCACTAAATCTACGTACCAGGGTATTGCCCAGGCATGTGCTGTCGTGGTGTCTGCTCCCAAAATTGTCGAGGCGTGTGCGTCTAGAGTTGTCGAGGCATATACATCCATTGTTGCCGAGTCGTGCGTATCAGTGGTTGCTGCGGTGTCGAAGGTTGCCGAGGCATGCACATCCATGGTTGTCGAGGCGTCGGGGGTTGTCGAGGCGTACGCGTCAAGAGCTGCTGCGGCATCGAGGGTTGCCGAGGCAACTAAAAGTTTCTCATCTGGGAGTGCATCGCATATCTCTAAATCCGCGTCCTCCTCCCTATTGCGTTCTAAGCGTGATAAGTGATCGGACACTTGATTTTCTATTTCTTTCTTGTCCTTAATTTCAATGTCAAACTCTTGTAAAAGTAATATCCAACGAATCAAACGAGGTTTGGCATCCTTTTTAGCAAATAGATACTTAATTGCCGAATGGTCCGTATGAACAATTACCTTTGTACCAATCAAATAGGATCAAAACTTTTCAAATGTGAAAACTACGGCTAGTAACTCTTTCTCCGTTGTTGTGTAATTCACTTGAGCACTATTAAGAGTTTTACTAGCGTAGTATATCACATGAAAGGTCTTACCTGTGCGTTGGCCTAGGACTACTCCTACCGCGAAATCACATGCATCACACATGAGCTCAAAAGGTAGCGTCCAATCTAGTGGAATGACAATGGGTGCCGAGGAAAGCTTTTCCTTTAGGGTTTCGAATGCTTGGGGTGCAAGAATCATCAAAATTCAAGACTTTATCCTATTCAAGAAAATTTCACAAGGGATTAGTAATTTTAGAAAAATTATGAATGAACCTCCTGTAAAAACCTGCATGTCCAAGAAAGCTTCAGATTCCTTTAACCAAACTTGGTGGGGGTAATCTCTCAATCACGTCCACCTTGGCTTTGTCTACTTCAATTCCCTTGGATGAAATCTTGTGGCTGAGCACTATTCCTTCATCTACCATAAAATGGCACTTCTCCCAATTAAGGACTAAATCGGTTTCTTCACATCTTGCCAACACCTTCTCTAAATTGCTGAGGCAACTGTCGAAGTCATTACCAAAAACAGAAAAATCATCCATGAAGATCTAAAGGAAGTCTTCGACCATGTCAGAAAAGAGTGCCATCATGCATCTTTGGAAGGTTGTCGGGGCATTACACAATCTGAACGGCATCCTTCGGAAAGCATAAATACCGTATGGGCATGTGAAGGTTGTCTTTTCTTGATCTTCTGGTGCTATGGCAATTTGATTGTAACCTGAATAACCATCAAGAAAACAATAAAAGGGTTTACCTGCAAGACGGTCAAGCATTTGATCAATAAAGGGTAATGGGAAGTGATCTTTCCTAGTGGCTTTGTTTAGCTTTCGATAATCCACACAAACCCTCCAACCGGTCACATTGTACCAGACTTACCCATGTACTATCAGAGATAGGGTATATAATGCCGGCGTCAAGCCACTTGATGATTTCTTTCATTACAACCCCTTTTATGGCATGATTCAGTCTCCTCGGGGCCTCAATCGAAGGTTTGTGATCATCTTCCAACAAAATCTTGTGCATGCACACTGCCAGGCTAATTCCCTTTAAGTCGACAATTGTCCACCCTATTGCCTTCTGTGTAGCATCAACATTTTGATCAGCTTCTTTTCCTGCTCAGGTTGTAACTTAGAGGAAATAATTACAGGCAATATTTTATCGGTTCCCAAGTAAGCATATTTTAATTGCTCTGGCAACTGTTTCAACTCAAGAATCGGTGGTTTTTCAATATAGGGCTTTTCGAGCTTACCTTCCTTACCTGAGTAATCCAGTGGTTCAAAGTATGTAACTGGTCGATTGACTAACCAATTTGCCTCTTGTTGTTCCTCATCGATCGATTCTTCATTCTCCTCAGGTTCCTCTTGATCGACAATGTAGTTGTTGAGGTAACTAAATTCCTCGTCGAAGTTAAACTCTACCGTGGCATGAAGAATTTGGCATTCTTCCGGATCATCGGCATGCCTTAGTGTTTGGAACACATTTAGTTTAACTTGCTGGTCATTCACCCTCGTTGTGAGTTCTCCCTTTTCAACATCGATCAAGGTTCTCCCTATTGCTAGGAAGGGTCTCCCGAGAATGATAGGTGCATGTTCATCTGCTTCACAATCCAAAGCAATAAAGTCATCGGGAAAAATAAATGTATCAACTTTTACCAGTATGTCTTCGATCTTTCCCTCTGGGTGCACATAGGATCTGTCGGCTAACTGTAGAATAACTGTTGTAGGTCTTGCCTACCCGATTCCTAGTTTCTGGAAAACCGATTTAGGCATCAAGTTTATACTTGCTCTAAGGTCGTATAATGCTTTCCCGACATAGTGGTTTCCAATGGAACAGGGTATTGTGAAACTTCCGGATCCTTCAGCTTGGGTGGCATGTGATTGTGCAACATGGCCATGCATCCCTCTGTAGCGGCAACTGTTTCAAACTCTCCTAGCCTTGTTCTCTTGGACACAATGTCTTTAAGAAACTTGGCATAGTTCGGTATCTGTTCAATTGCCTCAACCAATGGCAAGTTGATGTGGACTTGCTTTAGGATATCAAGGGACTTCTTAAATTGAAATTATTGCTTTTGTCGCTTCAACCTTTGTGGGAATGGTGGTGGAAGTCGGATATCTTCGATCCTTTCATTGGTCTGGAACCTGATTGATGGCATTGTTGGGGCAACTAAAGTTGCGAGGCATTGTCAACTGGGGTTGCCATGGCATGTCTGTCGTTGGTTGTCGAGGCATCCTTATCACCGGTTGCCGAGGCATGCTTATCGCTGGTTGCCGCGGCAATTCCTGGTTCAACATCTGAGGCTTTGCCGCTGAGTTCATCTTGATCTTTTTATGGAGTTTTGTTTGATGAGCGAGCTTGAGTCTCTTTAAGTTGTTGTCCACTTCTAGTGGTGATTGCCTTACATTGCTCATGGCCAGTTCCTCTTGCGACTTCAGTACCGCTAGGTAAACCTCCTTGCGGTCTAGTATTCAGGTTTTGAGCAAATTGTCTGACTTGATTTTACAATGATTTGATTGCCGCCTCTTGGTTTTGCAATCTCATCTCTGTCCTGTTAATAAAAGCATTAGTTTTTTTTATGAAGTTACTATTCTCAGCCATATAAGATTCAGTTTTCAACATAAAAGCATTGAGAGAATTTTCTAAAGAACTAGATGTTGTCAGTTGTTGCTGCGGCACTAGCTGTTGTCAGTTGTTGCTGCGGAAACTGTTGCCGTGGCATATTCTGCTGGAATCCCAATGCTTGTTCATTCTGATTGTTATGGTTTAGAGCATTGTTGGGATTACTCCATGAAAAATTTGGGTGCTTCTTCCAAGCTGGATTGTATGTATTGGACATCACATTGTTGTTTCGGTTGTAATTCCCCACATAAAAGCTGGATTCTGGATTCTGCATACATTCAGAAGAATCATGATTACCACCACATAACTCACAAAAGTAATCCATTACCTTGACCTTATGTGTGTTGTTTGGTTTCTGCATGTTCTGGACCATCTTGGTTAGAGTGGCCAATTGTGCCGAAATTGAATCTGATGATCCCAGTTCATGTATTGTGGCTTGGTGTCTAACTCCTCCTCTTCTAGTATATGGGAATTGATAATCATTCTTGGTAAGCCTGTTTAGAATTTGCATTGCTTCCTCCGGCGACTTATCTAGGAGTATGCCGTTTGCCGAGGCATCTAGCATCATCCTTGTTGGTGTATTCACAGCATTGTAAAACATTGTTACTTGTGTCCACACTGGGAATCCGTGTAGGGGGCATTTGTGTAAAAGTTCGCTATATCGTTCCCAAGCCTCGTACATGGATTCATCATCTGCTTGCCGAAAAGAAGTAATTTAGTTACGAAGCTTATCATTCAAATTTGTAGGATTAAATCGAGCAAGGAAATCTTGACAAAGATCGGTCCAAGATCCTATTGATCCGGCAGGAATACTATTCAACCATGCTTTTGCCCTATCCCTCAGTGAATAGGGGAATAATTTTAGTCGTAAAACATCGGGGGTGACTCCTTGTCTTTTGAATGAATTGCAAATCTCGAGGAAAGATTTAAGATGTTGTCGTGCCTTTTTAGTTGCTGAGCCGCCAAATTGACCAATTGTGTTGATCATATTGAACATCACCGGTTTCAACTCAAAGTGGTCGGCTTCAATTTCAGGTGTGACAACTGCTGGATTAAGTCCTTCAAGATCTTCTTCAAGATAGTCTCAAATAGTTCAGTTTCGCGCAAGAATCACTCCTCCTCCTGCTGGAACATCTTGATTCATATTGTCGTCTTGATTAGCCATTGCTACTCTTAACCTTCATCTGAGTCTTTGCAAGGTTTGTTCGATTTCTAGATCAAAGGGATATTCTGGTGTAATCGGTATCGCTCTGGTCATATACCAATCCAAAACCAAAGTTTGTTAACCCTTTGAATCTTAAACAAGAAAAATAAAATGTACAATAAAATAAAAACAAAGTTGCTACTGCCAATCCCCGACAACGGCGCCAAAAACTTGTTGCGCGTAATAAGTGCTCTGCAATTGTGCAAGTGTACACGTCGCAAGTTATAGTATAAAAGATATCGTCTCCACAGGGATTGGTGCCACTTCAAGAATCTAGTCTCTTGCACTGTAAAAAGTAAAAGAACACAAGTAGGTGATTGTAGGAGTTTAACTAACAACTAAACTAGAAAGCAATAAAGTAAAAGAATATGTAATCAAATGAGAGAGAATAGGCCAGGTTATCGTGAGTTGAGATGTGATAGCCGATTGGATCATCGGTGGCAACTTGCACAGTGGGGTTGCCTTGGCAACTAATCGATGGTTGCCTGGGCGACTAGTTGGGCAACTACTTGGGCGTCTGGGCAGCAACTTAAAGGTTCGGCGGAGCGTTCCAATGGTTTCTTCTTATCCCTAAGTCGAAACTCTAGCTATTTGTGCATGCCTTGATAATACATCCCTGCGTGAATCAAAGTTGAACAACAACCAATCTTGCGCTCCTCTTAGCCGTTCAAATCCTTAACTTATTCCTAAGTCAGATTAATCTTCACCATCAATAGATTGAATAAAGATCATACTCATTCATTTCTTGAATCTAACTCTCCTGATATTAGATAAATAGATGAACTTACGAGATCCTCTCCCAATTCACTAGCAAACAAGAATAAGAACCAAGAATGAGTAAACCTTGAATAGAAAGTGCAAACTCTTATTACCTAAACAAAATACAATTGTTTCTCACAACCACAAGACACAATAAACTTAGCCAAATAGATTTAGTTCATGGCTAGGTTCCAAAGAAACACAAGATAAAGAATTCCTAGCATAAACCTAATTGAACAAGAAAGAAAAAGATGAAGAATGGATGGAGCTTTGTAGAAATCTTCCTTGCCCTTGATCTTGTCAAAAATTCTCTCATCTCTCTCCCTTTGGAGTTGACGGCATGGTTTTGAATTTATAGGGCTAGGTCAAAGTCTTTTTTGAGGAGGAAGTTAAGTTAGAATTAAATTATCTTTAAAGAATATAATTTTTTATTATATTTAAATTCCTTCTAGAACTTCTCCTATCTTCTTGGGATTTAATTTCTCTTTGACCTCTTCATGGAAATCAAACTCCTTTGGGATTTAGCTTTGTTCCACGTCATCTTGGGCTTATCTAGTCATCGAGTTTGACTACCATATCATCTTATTCCTTGTCGAAAATTGTCTTGGCAACTAGCTCGGCATCTCCTTCATGCATTGCCCTGGCAACTGGTTCCAGCCTTGCTTTGGCAAGTGATTTTGCACACACACACAAAAACACACCAAAGCAGCATCTTTTCCCACAAAAACCACCAAGTTATGTAATCAAGCTCAACGATGGAAAGAAATATGAATTAATGCATGAATGACTAATTATGCAATTAATATGAGCCTAAGTCTAACAATAATATGAGTAAAAAGGGTAATAAAAATAGTACTTTTGAACACTTATCAAGGAGAAATTTTCAAGGTAAACGGTCAACGGTTAAAGCACTATTTGGAAGGATATTTGAGGAATGCTAAAGAGGTTATCCTCTTGGCAGAGTTACCGTAACATTAAAAATTTAAAGTCGGGAGAAATTTTCAAGGTAAATGGTCAGCGGTTAAAGCACTATTTGGCAGGAGATTTGAGGAATGCTAAAGAGGTTATCCTCTTGGCAGAGTTACCGTAACATTATCACCAGGTTTTGAAATTTTTGTACATAGTAGGTTAGATGTTTTTCTTTTCAGTGATTTTCATTTCTTTATTTTTCTTATTAGTTTTAAAATTTTCTTTTTATTTTGATTTTTCTGCGTTGAGAGGTTTTCTTTGAGAATGTGCAGATTTAGTGTGCCAGGCATAGTGCCGAGACAGGGACTTGGCAAGAGACGATTGCAAATTGGGAGAATTATGTGTGCCAGATACAATGCCAGGGCAGGGGTTTGGCATGCCAAGATTGGAAATTTGGAAGAAAAAACATTTGCCCTAGCTTGGTGAAAAGTCGGCCCATGAGAAAGTGAAAATAGTCTTTAAACCTTTACCCTAGCCGCCCAAATTGGATAAGTTGAAATTTAAATTCAACTCAAACCCTTATCACATCGTCTTTATCACTTAAGCCCTTTTTTATTTTTCCCATACACGTAATTACCCATCATTACCCCTCTTAAATCGTTCACTTTAATATCTCTATTAAAACACTCAACCTTTTTACTTTTAACCTACCCTAGCCGTTCAAAGAGTTAAAGACCCTTCACTTTTCTTTTGTTTTTCTTTATCACGAAAGAACACAAAGATTCATTCTCTTCTTTTTCTTTTTCCCCAAACCAATCAAGCTTTCAACTTGTTTCCATGGCTTCCTCATCCAGCGCCCTTCAAAATCTTTTTCAATGAAGAGATTCACAAAAAGTATGAAGCGAACTTTGCCTCTAGATCATTTTGCTATGAGAAGCACTTTGACTTCAAAGATAAGCCAATCGTGGGATTTCCATCAGACTTCATGGCGGTCGTAAACAAGCACAAGTGGGAACTTTTCTACCAACAAAAGGGAGAGGTCTTTGCGAATATTGTATGGGATTTTTATGCCCACTTGGCCACCAAGGATAACCCTTTCTTGATGATTCGAGGCACATGCGTGCGTTTTTATGAGGGTTATATCAACATCATGTTCAAATTGGGGGATGCCGAGGAGGAACATCCGGAGTATGCCGAGTCAATGACTGCTACAAAGAGGAAGAAATTGTTGGCGGATCTGTGCTAACCAGGCAAAGAATGGATTGAGTCTGCAAATAGACACCGAACAATCAAGAGACTGGCACTAAAATCTCAACCAAAAGGGTGGACCCATTTTTTGAAGGCAAATCTGATGCCAACCACCCACAACGAAACGGTGTCGAAGGAATGACTGGCACTACTGCACTCAATCATTGTTGGCCAGAAAATCAATGTCATCCAAATCATAATCGAGGAGACATATAAATGTGTTGGTAAGCCTAAAGGCAATTTGTTCTTTCCTTTGTTAATTTCTAACATTTGGATGAGGCATGTTGTGCCCAAGATTGCCTCAGACAAAGGCCAAGAAATTAAGGGCACCACAATCATGCCGGCCCTATGGAGACAAATCATTGCCACCGAGTCAAAGGACAAGGGAAAGAGAAAAGCAAAAGAATCAAGGCCAAAGCCCAAAGTACCGAAGGCAGAGCTTGACGCCCCCATGATAGCTGATTCCGTGGCATTGCTCTTCTAGATCCACCATTTCCAGGAGATAATTCTCCAGAAATTAGAGAGAGCTGAGGAGCAAAATGTAAAACTGTGGTGGTAAACTCATGCCAGGGATGTTTCCATTAGGGAAACCCTTCAAATATTATCCCTGAACTTTCTGCCAGCCTTCCCAGATTTTCCTGTAAAAATCTTTGCCAGCGATGATGCCATGCCAGCTAGTCCCCAATCAGTTCATACCCCGACACACTCAGATGCCACTGTCCCAGTCTCGCAGTTCAAGTTGAATCTGTTAAGTCAGAAATACCACCAGAGTCGGAAGAATAAATTCAAAACAAGCCTACCACAACACCTACTACCCCAACCTTGTTTGCCACCACTCATGTCTCGTCGGAGCCAGTGCAAATTATCAAGTTGGAGCTTCCACTATTGCATCAAAGCCAAGCATGAAAGGAAGGAAAAAGTGGCCCCTTATCGTGGGACATTTATCAAGAGAAAAACCCGTGTCACAAGAGAGGAAGTCTCTATAGGGGAGCCATCTTCTTCCTAAAATCTTTTGCATTTCATTCCTTTGTATATATGTGTTGTTTTCATGTATTGAGGACAATGCTCATCTTTGATTTGGGGGTGTACGTTGCCTCACATTTATGCCATGCCATGCATTCATTTTTACATTTCTGTTGCCATGCCTATATTAATGCCATGCATACTGAACCACTAAAAAAGAAAAAAAAATTGCCTCGGTCAGATTTTGAAGAATGTTAACACTTTGTTAGGCAAGTTTAATGCATTCTAGGGTAGTTTGTCAGATGAAGGAATTTTTTTAATCTTTAGCTGCCTATGCCAGCAAAATAGTAATGTTGGGTCTGCTTGGCAATTGATCTCTAGCTTAGGGAGTTGACTTTCACTTAACACGTAATATGTATCTAGTTCCTAAGCAAACTTAGAATTTTTGAAACTAAGCTCAGAAAAAAATATTATGCCAGGGTAAAAGAAATTAATAAGGCAACAATGCTTTGCCAAGGCAAGAAGAAATGGAACACTCCTTTGCCTTAGAGATAATAGGTAGCCTGGGGCTTGGTGGAACTCCCTTGTTTGTGCTCAGGTCAAAAACTTTAAGGGTATGAGTGTAATGGGTTAGCTTAGTGATGTAGTCTGGACTAACGTGGGGATTCGTTGTATGCTCCCCCTTATTACTCACGTCAAACAGTGCCATGACAGGAACCCTAATTTAATGCCAGTTGAAAAAAAAAGAATAACCCCTTGGCAGGAATAAAAGAAATATTTTGAGTTTAGGTAGTAAATTTGACTGAGGGATTAAACGGATACTTGATGTATATTGCCTACACTTTGTGCACTTGTCATACCCTAGACTAGAGTTATATTGTTGCACTTGAATTTACTACATGCTTGGCATTATTGCACTGAGATATCTGAGGATAGAAATAGAGCTAAATTTTTCTTGCCAGCACGTGTTGGCATTCCGATCAAAATTTTGCCGAGGTACTATTTTCACCATTTTGTTTTTAGCTTATTTGCATTACTTGAGGACAAGAAATTAGCTAGGTTTGGGGGTGTATTAACTCATCAAAAGTACTAAATCTTATACTTATTTCACATTGTCTTTGCTTGCTGTTAAGTGTGTTTAGTTGCATTTAGCCTTAAAATTCATGCATTTGCATAAGGAGTTAGGAATTGTGTTATGCCAGTGTGAAGGGTTGCTTTGTTGGCATTATTGCAAGCTTAGCAGCGAAGGACAGGTTTGGCAGAGCAAAGCAGCGTAAAAATTAAGGAATGCCAGAGAGAATTCCGAGTTGCTGTTGGCAGCGATGGACCAAAAATTGCCAAAGCACTGGTTGGTTGCGGAGAGGAGTTTGATGCCCGGCCAAGTAGTTGTTAGACCTTGATGACGTTAGCCCTAGGATTCAAATATAGGATAAGATGATCATACATCCCTTATCCATTGAGCATTCAAAATTCAATTTTCAAGGCTTATCCTAGGTTATCCTTGCACGCCTATTTAAATAACTCAAGCAAGCACATAATCAACATTTCACCAATCATCAACGATCGACTTGGAGAGGATGCACCAAGGAGAAGTGGTTCGACCAGCTTGACCGAGAGCCTGGACCTTGAAGGGCTGCATCGATCGACCCCTTTCTAGCCCATTATCTTTGTCTAATTATTTTTATTTTTAAATGATGATGTTGTTAGAAAATGATTAAGGTTTTTGGTTTGATACCCTCACCATGAACAAATTTAATAGTTGGTGGGGGATGTTTGCGTTGAACGTTGTTTCTATGTTCTGTTTTTAATAATAAAAAATGCCTTGGCATTGTTTTCACTATCTAGCATGTTCTTTAGTTTTCTAAATTCTTTGCCAAGAGACCGCTGGCATTGTTTGCTTATTGCACCTTAATATCTTAACAAACTAAGGGGGCAACGATCCATTGCCAGATACTAAGGCGAGATGCTTCGACGGAAGATGTTCAAGTAGATGAACTTACTTCGGGAGTGAGTCTACCCCTTAGGAGTATAGAATGGGACTTAATCAAATTGATCTATGAAAAACTTTATTATAGAGATATAAGGGTTTTTACATGGTTAATTTCGGGCATTGCCATCGATAGAGGCAATGCCAACTTTTAATCTACTCAGCAATAATATCAAGGCAGAAAATTATTAAAGGCTGGCATAAAAAGCATAAAAACAGGCATCCCTTGCCAACGATCATCACTCATTTAAACTCTCCTTATGCCAACGTTATTTCCCTTTTATTTTTTTCTTTTAAATTGTTTTCAAAACCCACTTCAAATCAACAATGCTTTCCCTTTGACAAGTAAACAAGCAAGGCAAGCATACTCTTGGCCAATCCTTATAGGATCGATACCCAGCTTACTGTTGTATTACTTGGAGACTGTGTATACTTGCACATAAAAGACTTAGTCTTGGCACTGTTTTCATACATTTCCAATACATTTTCCACCCTTTTTCCACGCACTCACATAGTTGAACTTAAGCTATTCCTCGGCTGCTTCAAGAACCAATCCTCTGAACTCAACACCACCAAGGTTACACAACCACTCCAAAGGTAACCCGGTATTAACAGCTGCAGGCGCCGATGCAGGTACATGCACTCCAGCTATGGCCGCCTGGAAATCTCCTGTCATCGTTTGGACTAACAGTGCCATATCACTAAAAACAAGTGTTGGGGGTGCCTGAGGCACACCTCCCTCTACTCCAACACTAGCAGGAGGATTCAGTGGAGGAGGAGGCAACTCATCATAGTGTTCATCCACCACACTACCCATGTGAGCTCTAGTCTTTCATCTCGGTCCCATACGCGAAAATATGAGTCTAAACATGATAATGCAACAAAACAAAACAAATAGGCCAGCTCGCAGCAGGAATCCAAGTCACTCTTGCTTAAAAACAAAATTATTTAACTCAAGTAGTAATAGGGTAATGTGTCCCAAGTTTAAACACCCCAAACATACCACATATCGAACACAATTCACAAATTCAATCACCGTACATGTCATATATCATATTCAAACAACATCAACCAACCACACAACCATAGCCGCCTCCCAAAAATCATAACCTGTCTCTGATACCACCAAATGTAACCCCCTTAACCTGGTCTATCCGAAAGACCGAACCAAGCGAGCTACATTAGGGTTTACCGAAATAAACCATAAAAAGACTACAACTAAAATGGTCAATTTTTTATTTTATCTTTTCTAAATGAATTATTAGGTCCTAAAGTGTTCATACGAGTCATGGTTAAAATTGCAACTCAATCGGGCGTCATTTTGACATCTAATTGCTCGCATTTAGCTCATAGGGACTAAAACATAATTTTTAGTTTTTATAAGGACTTTCATGAATCTTAAGTTACCAATCCTCAATTGTTCTTGTTACATGCCTTCAAGTTAAATTTCAACTCAAAATAATTGTCCATACACATTTAATTGCATAATTAAGAAACAGGGACCAAAATACAAAGGTTTCAAACTTCAGATTGCATCTCAATAGATTTAACAGTCTGCGTACCGATACGGGTAACATGCATTTCGATAGGACATAAATAGAAAAAAGGCATACCGATATGGTCCTTAGGCATATCGGTATGGGCTTGTATATTATGAAAATCCAAATTCTAGTAGCTAGACACCGTATTGATACGGTAACTTGTGTACCAAAACGAGCACTATTACACAGCTATGATAACTGTATCGGTACGCCTAGGCTATTTTGAACATTTTGAGCCTGAATGAGTCCCCGCGTACCAAAACCTGAGGAGCTTGTACCAGTACGGGGTGACGTGTAATGACCTCTAGGTCCAACATATGACACTTTGCCTTTATCTAACACCCTCTATTCAACCTCTAATCATCATATGGCAATATAAACATTCAATCATCACACATAGCAACATAGATTGAGGCTACACTAAGCATGACATGCTCAGTCAATCACCTATGATCATGATTTCTACCCAAGCATGCTTAATGTCTCTCAACTCCTCAAAACCACATACCAAAACAAAACATCAATCCAAACTATTACAACAAGGAGTAACTCAAAACATATCTCCCAAAACAACCCGGTCACATTGCCTTCTTATTACTACTTAATGTATATAAAACCATAACTTTGTAAAGTATTGACCCTTGGATCCTCGCTTACCCACGCGCTGCCTGAGGAAGCTATTTCTCTGCATTAATGAGGAAAAGAAAGTGTAAGCTATAAGCTTAGTGAGAGAAATCGCAAAACACTCATCAATGCATTTAAAATCATTTCTATCAAATCTCTTGTATTTATCTCATGGCAAAACATCTCATGCTTTTCATAACATCTTAAATATGCACATTTAAATCATTTTCAACACATGTATCATGGATTCAATCTCTACCTCAATTTAAGTTTCACACTACAACACCTTTATAGCAAGCTTAAAGAGTAATACATGTATAAATCGCATTATACACACATAATCCATTTCACATGATACATTATCTCATGTATTGGCTTTCAAGTGACTCAAAACCAGAAACCTTTCATTTCACAAAACTTATCGGATACACGGATTTCTTAAGTGGTTCCCACAACCACTTTACATGCATAACTCAACCGGAGTAACAACACACTTGCCCACCTCAACGGTTCAAACCAGAGTAACGACACAGTTGCCCACCTCTACGGTTTGGATGTGTAATCTACCAGCAGGAGTAAACAGAACATTTACCCACCTCAACCGCCGCAGTTCTCATATTGGAGATTACGGACACTTAACACCCCTCGACAAATATGAGGCAACTTTTTATAGTTCACTCTAAACTTTATGGCATGCCAACTATATCTGATATCATTTTAAACACAGCCAGTTGCAAATATATTCAATAAACAATATTACCTCACTGTTTTACATAAGCATCAAATCAATCTAGCACAAATACATTAAACCATGTATTTTTATCAAACTCAAAAACACATTTATAAACCATATGCCAATCTCATGAATCATCATCTATGATCATTTACATATTTCGCTTTCAAAACATGCATAATACAGTGAGTAATTAAAACCAACAACATGTGCATGAGATTTCATTTTCCAAAACCAAAATTGAGAGAAAGCACAACCGATACTTACTTTCGAGCTTAGATAAGTGTATCAAACTTTATCTAAACCCCACAACTCCGTTTCAAACCTTTTAACAGCAATAAAACACTTTTCCGCTCACCAAAAATCCAAGGCTTGCTTGTCGATGCGCGAATCAAGCTTCCGAAGCTTCCGCGCCTTCCTCAAAAGCCAAAGTATTCAACTCCTCTGCTTTAGTCAATCAAAAACAGAGGATTAAAACACATCTCTATAACACAAACCTCCAACAACCAAAAAAACACAACCTCAACTCCCAAGAATCTACTCAATGCCTTCCTAAAACCGTCAAGAACACCACCAAACCTTACCTAAATAAAGCCCAGGCAAACCTGATGATTCTAATACCTCATCAACATCAATTAACATCCAAAAAAACTTTAAACATGTCATTATACCTCCAGCAACACTACAACAACAAGATCAAACCAAAACCAACTATACATAACCTAGAAAACTCACAATTCACATAGTTTTGGGATTACATTGATTAATCAACTCCTTCAACATTAAAATACATCCAAATTGAGATAGAAATCAATTAAATCCATCACCAAAATAGATCCAATTCAGTTTCCAACAATTTTCCAAGAAAACTCAATTAAATCAATAAATCCATATTAAAATCATAATTTCTTAACATAAATCAACAACAAAGAATCAAGAACTTGGGAATTGCAATAAAGAACCTTTAATTAGAGGATAGAAACGAAAATCACCTATAATTGCTGATTTCTCCATTAATTGACCAAGCTTTGATGAAATTCAAAGAGATTTTGCAAAGGAATTTGAAGAAATTAATAAGGAATCAAAAAGGAAATCAATGGAGATTGCTTCCTGGATATTTTTGAAGTAGAAATCCTAGTTTGGTTTATGAGAAAGTTGAGAGAAACGGTTTGGAGAAAAGTAGTTACGTAAGAAAATGTTTTTAGCTAATTAAAGATCTTTTGAATAAATCCTCTATTATCCAATTATTAAACCTTTTAAAAATACTTTAAAAATATCCTAAATTAAGAGTGAAATCGGTTGAAAAAGATTGGACAAATAGCTCCTTAAGGATTTTAAGTTTTGACCATTTTTTGATTTAGTCACCAAAAATAGTTTTGAAAACTTTCAATTTAGTCACTAGACTCAAATATCTTAAAATCAGATTTAATTACCTCAAATTGACTTTACCAAATTACTTAAAATATTAATTAAGTAATTTAAAACATCTTCCCATATTTTATTTTATCCCAAAATCAATTTTATAAATTTATTTTCCTAAAACTATCAAATTACTTAAACTGGTTCTCTCGAACCCCTAACCTGATCTGGCCCACATCTAGGCCCAATTTTAGGGCGTTACAGAATGACAATGGCGTTGGTGGTTGTTTGTAGAAGATGATAATGGCTTGAGGAATTGAGGAATTTGCCCGCAGAACCCTCCTAGTCACGATTAACTAGGCAACCTCCATGATACGGCGTAAAACTGACCCTCCTACCTGCAATTAGATAGGGAACCCAGATTGTGAAGATCAACAACAATCAACCCATTTGAAACGTTGAATATGGCTTTAACCTAAAGCTAAGAATGAATAAAATAAACAAAGAAATCTGGTCCATTAAATTAAACTTGATCTAACGGCTTGGGAGAAGGGTGGTTGGTTCCTAAAGTATATAAAACCCTAAAAAATCAATTTAAATGATAATAAATACATTGGGTTATGTTCAATTCGTCCAAAGCCTTATATGTTAGGTTTTTGGCTAAATTTTATAAAATCCCATAATAATCTCGTTCTAGTTTTCTACATGCACAGTCTTCAATAAAATGAACGTATCTTGAGTTCCTAACATTGAAATGGTGTGTTAGAAAGGTAACTGAATGACGGTCAATTGTTCAGAAGACAACTCAACCAAAAATTTCCCATATCACATTCGAAAAGTCACCTAAAGTCAACTGGTTTTCTAGACTCAGAAATCAATTTCAACTTCTTGTCTTCAATGCATCTTTCCAGCCCTCCCATGCATGTATCATCCTCTCCTTCCTCAAAAGGATTTGTCCTCGAATATAAAGTATCAAAGGGAAGAAAATCGGGCATGTGAAACAATGTCAACTTCTTGTCTTTAATGTATACTTCCAACCCTCCTATGCATGTATCATTCCCCCACTGATGAAAAAGATTCATCCTTGAATCTGAATCAGTGATGGGGACCAGGTCATCAATGTACCATAGAAGATAAGTCATGTCAAAGGATTCTTGTTTCGTGTCTCTTTTGGCCATGTTGTGTACGAGTTTCTTCTTATTGGCAGTATAATCATTGGTCTCATTTGGGTTATAAGGCAACTCATTTACATCATCGTCGGTATTTTCCGTTGGATGATGATCATTTTCTTTGTCACAACACGGCAGGTCAACATCTTCCCACCATTCTTCAGGATAGAGAATTTCTTCCTTGTCATAGGGCAAAAGTACATTTTCGACAGCCTCTGTACCATGACTCCTCAATGGTTTGTCTACACTATCCCCTTGGACTAGAGATGAGTCTTCTTCCTTTCAGATTTGTACTACTAGAGTCAACATGGTTATTAGTAGGGTTATGAAAAGTGAAAGGTGGAGATGTACCTATATCAACGGATGAGTATGACATCTGACGGGCTATGGATTGACGTAGTTGATGTTCGATTTGAATTGCTTATTCGAAAAAATCCATCAAATTTTCATAGGGTTGGAATTTATTGTTGGATATCTCTTCATTTAATCTGAAATGGAATCATTTTACCATGTCTCGTTTTTTTCAATGATATCAGCTCGGTGCATAAGTACTAGCATGGTGTTGAAGTACTTTTCTACGGACATTGTACCTTGTGTCAATCGTTGAAGCTTTCTCTCGATGTCCTCATAATATTCTGGTAGGACATAATGAATCCTCATGATCCGCTTTAGTTCACTCCATGAATCAATCTGTCATTTGCCATAAAACTTTCGGTCTTTCATTAATATATTACATCAAATAGTAGCATGGTTAGTGAATCCTCTGATAGCTAACGAATAGGTTACCATATCGCAATGCTTATAAACCATATCATCAATCTCGTACTCCCATTCACAATAAGCATCTGGTTCGGATGTTCCATCGAATGAAAGAATGTTATGCGTTGGTATAGCCAAAGAAGGTTTAGTGCGACAACTGTAACACATCCTGAAATTTCACAAAAGAAAGAAAAAACGAACCAAATCTGCATTGTTATTCACCCCAAACAAAGGCTCTAGGAGTCCAAGGAACAGTATGACACCAATTGAATTGAGTTGCAAGGAAGAAGGAATTTATGCAACTTTAGATTTCTACAAACACAAGATACAAGAAGGTGTTAGAAGATGTATACGAATAAAAAGCTAAAACAAAGGAAAACTAATAGTTAAAAATGAAAGAAAATCAGAAAACCCAAAAAACCCTAAAAATTACAGGAACTTAATCCACTTTGTTCGAGGTGTTCCCGATTTCAAAAAATTCTTAAATTTTGTGTGGTGACTCCTCAAATGGTGTAAATCTGATCTAGAAAATTTTAGCTCAAAATTTCGTTCGTTTGGTTTTTGCAAATTTTCTCTTTTTTCAAAATTTTCACCAAAAAGTCAAAATTTTGCCCAAGAATCGGACCGATCTGATACCAAATGATAATGAGTTCTTGTAGTGGATGTGAAATCATGAATCAAGTTGCTCGAAAGAAATCATATACGCTAGACTCGATCAAACAAGGTATGAGCAGTTTTCTTGAATTTCAAGGGAAACTAGTTAGGTTTTTCTTGAAAATTCGGAAATTAAGATGCAAAAATCAAAGAAATAAAGAGGAGATGGTTAAATAGATGATGGATAAGAACAAAAAACTATAAAATATTAATAAAGACAAGTAAAAGGATAGAAAATTCAAATCTAAAAATTTCAGCTTTGAATTGAATGACAATGGCGTTGGTGGTTGTTTATAGAAGATGATAACGGCTTGTGGAATTGAGGAATTTGCCCGAGGAACCCTCCTAGTCGCGATTAACTAGGCAACCTTCGTGATACGGCATAAAACTGACCCTCATACCCGCAATTAGATAGGCAACCCAGAGTGTGAAGATCAACAACAATCAACTCGGTTGAAACGTTGAAGATGGCTTTTAGACAAGTTTACCGAACACTTGCAAACACGTATTCAAAGAATACTAAAATCTCAAAAGGGAACTTCTTATTAATCAATGAAAATCTCCAAAAAAAGAAGAAAGCATCATCCTTTTATAGATAAAGGATGGTTTTAACCTAAAGCAAAGAATGAATAAAATAAACAAAGAAATATGGTCCATTAAATTGGACTTGATCTAACGGCTTGGGAAAAGGGTGGTTGGTTCCTAAAGTATATAATGTTGGAAAAAATGTGACGAAATGGTAACTTTGAGCCATATTACGACAGGGTAAAGGTGGATATTCGAATAATGATTCTATTGGGTCTTATTCTACTCCATGAGACCTTTACAATGGTATCTTATATGCTCAAATTGGTTGAGTGATGAATGAGAAATTGATGCTCAAAGTATGGTAGTTGTGAACTGAGTAAGCAAGTAAAACCTCCTTTATCCCACATTGGTAGGATAAATAACATGGGAAGTGTTTATATACACTTACCCTCTTGGTGGTCATTGAATGACTTGAATGGAAAATGTGCCTCGCTTGCAGACGCAGGGGTGCGGATTGAAGCTTGTCGAACCCATTCGGGTTGGGGTGCACCCGTACAATATGGGCGACACAAATATCCGAACTAGCAAAAATTTCACGAGAAATGTGTCTATTTACATAAGATGGGGAACAAGTTGATATGGAAAACAATTGTTTGAAGGAAATTTATTACCTTCATGATGGCACAAACTAATACTATGTGCATTTACTTAAAAGATGCTATAGAGAACTTATTCTCTATAAGTAGGATGTTGAAACCCAAACTTAACAAATTAAATAATTTGGGAAAAACTCTATGTGAGTAATGATACAACACCCAAGGGTACAATGATTTTGAAGATAAGAATTGAAACTTCAAAAATGTGCCTAACATGTGGGGGAACTTGTTCTATCAACTATTTACCTTAAAAGACAAGACACCATATAAGTTATGGAAGGAAATAAAACCTTCCTACAACTACATAAAAATGTTGAGGTGTCTTGCAAAATTAATGTCCTCATTACCGAAGTAAATGAACTGTATTTTCATTAACTATTTCTTGTGATACACAAGAATATGATAATGAAATCAAAAGAATGACTCATTCTTTGGAAAATATACTTCCTTATATA
The DNA here is from genome assembly GCA_019671005.1 of Hibiscus mutabilis. NCBI lineage: Eukaryota > Viridiplantae > Streptophyta > Magnoliopsida > Malvales > Malvaceae > Hibiscus > Hibiscus mutabilis. Next base: position 29,347,384 of record CM033729.1, read on the forward strand.
ATTAGGAAAGTTGATCCAAGGTCAATGAAATGAACTTTAGAAAATAGTCCATACGTTCAACAAAAGGTTGAAACTAAATCGTTGTCAGGATGACAAAGAAGAGTGTGACAAATATGTGTATGTCAAAATTACCGACATTAGGATATATGATGCTATGTTGATGACATACTTATTGCTATAAGTAATAATGAAATGGTAAATATACCAAAGACTTGTCAAATTCAAGATTGACATGGAAAATATGAGATTGACAGATTTGATTCTGGGCATCCAAATCAAATGGTCACTTAAAGGTCTCATATTGACACAGTCACACTACATGGACAAAAGAAGTTTGGCAAGAATGTTCCCGGCATAGCCAGAACTCCAAATAAATATGAGCCAAAACTTGTTCAAAAGGAATATGCAAATGTCATAGACAGACTAAGTAAATTGTACTAGACAAAATCTTACTTTCACTGTGAGCAGTTTAAGCAGATTCACAAAAAACAATCCAGGGTCAAACCTCTAGATAGCAATTGTGAGACTGATGAGATATCTCAGATATACTCAAGATTATGAATTGCATTATTCCATACGGATTCTTCGATGCTAGTTATCAAAGGCACAAGTGAATATGTTTCACATCGAAGAAAGGAGCTATGTCATGGGATTTCTCAAGACAAACGGTTACAACCAGATTCATAATGGAATCTAATTTTAGCTCTATACAAGTCTGGAGAAAAAGTTAAATGACATTAAAATGTCTTGGAAGATATTCATGAATGGCTAAAGCATGTGCCAAACCAAAAATTGGTAGAGCACAAAGCTTTATATACTATGGTAAGTCGAGGCATATGTGTTGTCGACATAATATCATTAGGCAACTGATCTCAAATAGAGTTATCAAAGGATAACGTTGCGGATCTGCTAACCATAGGATTAAATCGAGATTAAGTTGAGAAAACATCGAAAGGAATATGACTAAAGCCAAGGAAAATTCAAGGCATTATATGAAGGAAAACCCTACCTAATTGACTGTAGATCCCAAGATCTAGGTTCAAAGGGACAACCTAATTGCATAAACTTGTTCGGTCACTGTGGGGTACCTATCCCCAAGTTCGTTCCTATGATGTAAATAGTGATCAAAGTGGGGTAGGCTAAGCTAAAAGCTTTTAGTGACCATTGTATGCTTCGGTGAGCTGAGCAACATAAGTAACCTATGTGAGAGCGGAGTGGGGCCGCTTTAAGGAGACTACTGGGCATAGTCTCTCAAACTCTTGCAGAACCATTCGATATCCATGACCATATGGACATAACCATGAGAACTAAAACTCTTGTCAGAGAGATAGTTGTGTTAAGTATATCATCGTTTACACAAATGGCTGAATAGTTCAAGGACATCACGTCTACTGGTTAGCTAGTAAAGTACATATGCTTTCATAAGGGAAGGTTCAAAAGAGGAAACCTACCTATCCTATGCAGCTATCGATCATAAAACCAAACACCACATTGAGTCAAAATGTTTTTGATAAAATCATCAATTTCATTCATGTTGGGGATTGTTGGAAAAATGTGAGGAAATGATAACTTTGAGCCATATTGTGAAAGGGTAAAGGTGGATATTCGAATAATGATTCTGTTGGGTCTTATTCTACTCTATGAGACCTTTACAATGATATCTCATATGCTCAAATTGGTTGAGTGATGAAGGAGAAATTGATACTCAAAGTATTGTAGTTGTGAATTGAGTAAGAAAGTAAAACCTCCTTTATCCCACATTGGTAGGATAAATAGCGTGGGAAGTGTTTATATAAACTTACCCTCTTGGTGGTCATTGAATGACTTGAAGGGCACACCCAAACGACATGGGTGACGCGAATGCCCGGACCGATCAGGCCCTTCGTGTGGACCTGCAGATATTTTACCCACTTTGAATGATTTTTTCCTAACAAATAAAATATCTTTTTGAATATTCTGAATATAAAAGGGAAACTTCGAATATTAAAAGGTATTGGATTCAATTCATGGAAATATATCCCTTTAAAATAGCAGTATTGACTATTTTTTAATTAAATCAGATTTTGGCCATTAATACGGAATATTTTAATTTCCGTATTTTCCTCCTCCATTCCTCAATATATACCGAGCCATTTTTCAGTTTTTAACAACTCGAAAAATCTTAAAACTATTCGAAATCGCATACTATTTTCGGTGATGGGCAAAGGCAAGGTTCTGTTCGTGATCTCTACAATCGTGCTACTGTTGAAGATCATCCGTTGTTGTATCCTGGGAGTCTGACGACCAAAAACAACTCAAGTACCAAGGAATGGTCAAAATCTGTCTTAAGGAAACTGCGTTCGTGCAGGCCTCAACATGTTTCCTTTTGGTTTGGTTTATTCGAAAATTGTTTAATCTGTATTTTTGTTTATTTTTATTTATAATTCATTTTGGATTAACACTTGTTCCTACATATAAAACCCTAAAAATCAATTTAAATGATAATAAATACATTGGGTTATGTTTAATTCGTCCAAAGACTTATATGTTAGCTTTTGGGCTGAATTTTACTAAATCCCGTAATAATCTCGTATCCAGTTTTCTGCATGCGCAGTCTTCAGTAAAATGGACGTATCTTGAGTTCCCGAAATCAGAATGATGCGTTTGAAGATGAGGTATAAAGATAACTGAATGATGGACAATTCTTTACAAGACAACTCGACCCAAAAATGCTCGGATCCCATTCAAAAAGTCACCTCAAGTCAACTAATTTTCCAGACTTAGAAAACCATTTCAACTTCTTGCCTTTAATGCATCTTTGCAGCCCTCCCATGCATGTATCATAACCTCAATTTCAAAATCTTTTATATTTATATTTATATATATATATTACAAAAATAAAGTAGTATATAGACTAAAAATAATAAAAATGAAATTAAAAGAAATCATTTTGGAAGCCGAAGGAACAAATGTTGAAAGTTTGGGTTTCGTTAGATTCATCAAAATTTTCAAAATTCACGGCTCAGAAGAGAAGGGTTATTATCTTGTAAAAAAATATTTTTTGACAAAAGGGTTATTATCTTCTCATCATAATAGAAGGGGGAATTATATATATCTAGATGCATAATGTTACTTCTCATTTACTTCATTTGGTCCGTACATTTTTTTATTAAATAAAAATATATTATATTTTTATATCAGAATTTACACCCATATAAAATGAAATAATATAACATCTTAATTACTAAACCAATTAATGAATCTTCATTTGGTCCACACCTTTTATTCACGATGTCGACATCCACATGACATGAAAGACCTTTCCTATTTATTCATTTATATGTTTCATATTTCTCTTTTTTCCAATAGTTTGAGATATTTTTGGATTTTAATAATATATGTTTACCAAACATGTAAATGATTTATATGTATGACCTATACTATGTATATGATATATCTTGTTGAATTGGTCTTAAAGCTAATTCGATATTAATTTAGTTATAAATTAGGACTATTTTACAATAAATGTCATCTACCGCTATGTACCACTAATTATGTGTACCGCTTTAACTATTTTAATTACTTTTATAATCATGGGACCAAAAGCGTTATCATCCCTTTTTATAATAATATCTAAAAAATAATTTTTATATTATTTTTTAGATATTTTGTTTTTGGGAAAGTACACAAACGGTAACTAAACTTTAGTAAATTATTCAATTTGGTAACCAAACTTTCAATTTCTTCAATGTTATCATTAAACTTTTAGTTTTATTCCAAAATTAGTCACGGACCCGCTAACAACCATTAAATGGGTGACATGGCAGTTAAAATATTTTGTATAATAACACATTTAGTCATCTACGTTTGCACATTTCTAACTCCTCAAAAGTACTATTTTTTATGTATATATTGCCATGCTTTTGCTTGTCTTTAGGTGTATATTTGTGCATTTAGTTAGTAAAATCATGCATTTGCATTAAGGAGTTTGGAGTTGTTTATTTTGCCAAGGTGAAGGGTTATTTTGTTGGTTTTGATGTAGGTTAGGAGCAGGGCAGGCTTGTCAGAGTAGCACAGGAATAGGATGTAGGAAAATTATAAGAGAATTTTCAAGTCGCAATTGGCAAAGTTGGACCAAAAGTTGCCAAGCACGATTGGCAAAGAAATAACGTCTGATGCCTGGTCAAAGTAGCCATTGAACCAAGTACACGTCAGCCCTAAAATTCAAAAGAAGATAAGAGGATAACGTGCTTATCTCAAGTGCGTAAGCGACGTTCAAATTCAAACCTAATCTAGGGTTTCTACAAGTGCCTATTTAAAGCAAGATGATCATTGAGACTAGAGGGAGGTTGCACCGTGGTGAAATAGGAAGCTAGAGGAGAAACGTGGTTCAACCAGCATAGACCGAGAGCTCTAGAGCCATTGAAGGGATGCATCACTGGATCTCTTTCTTTATCCATTCTCTTAGTTTAGTTTCCTTTTTAATGGTGATGTTAAGATACAATATTTTGTGGATGGACACCCCAGCCATGAACTAATTTATTTTAATTTGGTTTGGGATGTTTTTGCAATGAACACTCGGTTAGTTTTAAGTTTTTAATAATTGAATGCCTTGTAAACTTTGTCTATCCTGCTAGTACTTTATTTCCTTAAATTCTTTGCCATATGATAGTTGACATTGTATGCTTATTATGCTTTAATATCTTAACAAGCTTAAGGGGTAACGATCAGTTTCCAGGTACTAAGGAGAGAAACTTCGACAGAACATGTTCAAGTAAATGATCTTACTTCGAAAGTGAATCTACCCCTTAGGAGTATAGATTAAAATTTCATCAAGTTAATTTATGAAAAAATTCACTATAGACATATAAGGGTTAATCGTGGTTAACTTAGGGTATTGTCATCGATAGAGGTAATACTACTCTTAAAATCTGCTCGGCAATAAATCCAAGGCTGAAAATTATTAATAACCAACTTAACTGGCGTGAAATCCAGGCATCCCTTGCCAACGTTCATAATCCATTTGAATACTCTTGTTTGCCAAAATGTTTACGCTTTTACTGCATTTTCTTAGTTATTTTCTAAATCAAATTCAACACTTTTGTTCCCTTTAACAAGTAAAACATCATGGATTTAATTCCTGGACAATCCTTGTGGATCTGATACTCAACTCACTACTGTATTACTTGTTGACCGTGTATACTTGCACGCAATAGACCTACACCTGGCATTATTTACTTGCATATTTACACTGAAACCTCAATCTTTTGTCAAGGGTTAGTAAAAATTGACAAGTTTTTGGCACCGTTATCGGGGATCCCAACATAAATTATTGTTTTTACTTTTACTTGTGTTTTTTTATTTTACTTATTTTGTTTTTCTTGGAGTATAACCAGAAGCCACACCACGGAGGAGGATTGGCCATACGAACCAGAGATTAAAAGAACCTTACACAGTTTGAAAAATAAACTTTGAGAAATGGCTATTAATGGACAACGGAGAGTAGATGGTGTCCCAAACAACCAGAAATATCCATCAATACACAACGAGATACCACCGCTCTTGCTGTCGCTGCTAGCAATCTTGAAGAAAGACCTATCCAAGAACACTTGGCACCAAATATGGACAATTTAATGCCAGGCCTAATTGATCCAGAGGTAAACACGACTAACTTTAAACTTAAACTGATAATGATTCAGACGCTTTCGAATGTAGGTTAATTTGATGGATCACCTATTGGAGATCCAAGGAAACACTTGAAGCAATTCATGGAAGTGTGCCAATTATTTCAGCAACTTGGTGTAGTTGATGAGACAGTGAAGTTGAGACTATTCTCATTTTCATTGTGAGAGAGAGCAAAAACATGGCTAAGTTCATTGCCACCTGGTTCAGTTACTTCATGGGCAGAGTTATGCCAGAAGTTCCTCTTGAGATTCCAGCCACCTAAACTTAATGCCAAGCTGCGGATTGAAATCATTACTTTTAGGCAGGTTGACAATGAGACATTGTATGATGCCTGGAGCGTTTTAAGGACCAATTGAGGAGGTGCCCCATGCATAGATTTTCTACTTGGACCCAAATGGAGACCTTTTATAACGGAATCAATTCTCAAGCCAGGACTTTGGTTAATGCTCTGGAAAATGGTTCGTTGTTAGACAAAAATTACACGGAGGCATTTGACATCCTTGAAATAGTTACCATAAATGATCTCCAGTATCCTACTACTAGACTAGGAACCGAAACAAAAAACTATTGGAAAATTAGAGATTGATGCATTATCATCAATCAATGCTCATATTTCCAATCTCACTAATATGGTAAAGGCAATGCAACAACCTAATAAAATTTGATAAGGCACTAAAACCATTATGCACTATTTATAGAGAGGATCATCATGTGCATGAATGCCCAGCAAACCCTGTATCAATAAATTATGTTGGCAATTTTAGTCATAATTTTAATCCACTCTACAAAACTTATAATACAGGTTAGAAATAGCACCCGAACTTTTCTTGGGTAAGTTAGGGGGCAACCAATTTAATGCCCAGCATCAGATAACAATGCACATTAAGGTTTCAAACAGAATGCAATGCCACAGAAAATACCAAACAATTTTCATGCAGGACAAAGAAAAACTCAGAGGAATTCATTGACAGAGTACATAGAGCAAAATGATGTAACTATCTAGAGTTTAGCAGCATCTATGTGAAACTTAGAGATTCAGATCGAACAGATTGCCAATGCACTCAACAATAGACCCTAGGGAACTTTGCCAAGTAATATAGAAGATGCTTGGCATAAGGGTAATAAACAATGCAAGGTAGTTACTCTTTGGAGTGGTAGGCAATGCGAGGATGAAACACTTGTCAAGCAGTCAATTAATTGTCAAGATGAAGAGAAGGTACTAGCAGACAAACCCAAAAACGCAGAGAAAAAAGAGCTAAGCATTGATGATTCCAGACCTCAAGTTGATGCGAGACATCAATCTGATGCTAGCGCAACTTTGGCAAAACTGGCAGAGCTAGCATTCGCCTATCCACCACCATCGTTTCCATAAAAGCTCCAGAACCACAAGCAAGACCAACAATTTAAGCGCTTCTTGGAAGCTCTTAAACAATTACAAATAAATATACCATTAGTGGAAGCTCTTGAGCAAATGCCCAACTACGTTAAATTTATGAAGGATATTCTATCCAAAAATAGGAAATGGGGTGACTTTAAGACCGTCTCTCTTATTGAGGAATGCAGTGCAATGATACACAATCGATTTCCACCAAAACTAAAATATTCAGGAAGTTTTACTATTCTCTGTACCATTGGCAATAGATTCATGGGTAAGGCACTGTGTGGCCTGGGAGCCAGCATCAATTTGATACCAATGTCAGTTTTTAGGAAGCTTGGAATTGAAGCAAGGCCTACCACGGTAACACTTCAGCTAGCAGGTTGATCTTTTGCACATCTTAAGGGTAAGATTGAGGATGTGTTGGTAAAGGCAGACAAATTTATATTTCCAGCTGATTTTATTATTTTAGATTATGAGGCAGATATTAATGTTCAAATTATATTGGGTAGACCATTTCTTTCCACGGGTAGGGCCTTAATTGATATTCATAAAGGTGAACTTACTATGTGCATAAATGAACAACATGTTATATTTAATATATTTCAAGCTCTTAAGTGTAGAGATGAACTTGAGGAATGTCAAGCTATTGAGATGATGGAGTCCATTTTCAATATAGACATGGCACAGATTTTCCAAGACTCAGATGATGATGCCAGAGAACTGGATGATAAAGTTAAGATGAGTGAAGTCTGAAGGAAGAACCTTAGAGAATGAAGTAGAGAGTTATTTTGGACAACCAGAGCCATTGGAGTTGGCTGGCAGAGAAATCAAGGCACCCAAACCATCTATTGAGGAGCCACCAGAACTGGAGTTGAAACTCAACATTGCCAGTGATCATTGTTGTTGATTTAACTAATGACTAGGAGGAAAGATTGCTGGAGATACTAGGCAATTATAAGCAAGCCTTGGGATGGACCTTGGCTGATCTGAGGAATAAGCGCAACTATTTGTATGTACAAAATCATTTTGGAGGCGTACCATGGCAAAATAATTGAGGCCCATAGGAGACTAAACCCGAGCATGAAAGAAGTAGTTAAGAAAGAAGTCATCAAGTGGCTAGATGTTGGGATAATTTATCCCATTTTTGATAGCTCGTGAGTTAGCCTGATGCAATGTGTGCCAAAGAAGGGTAGAATGACCATGGTTCAGAACAGCAGAGATGAGTTGATCCCTTCTAAGACTGTCACGGGTTAGAGAGTGTGCATGGATTACCGAAAGCTAAATAATGTCACCTGGAAAGACCATTTTCCACTACCCTTCATCAATCAGATGCTGGACAGTTGGCATGTAAGGCATTTTATTGCTTCCTAGATGGCTACTCAGGCTATAACTAGATTATCATCGCTCTAGAAGATCAGGAGAAAACTATGTTCACTTGTCTATAAGGGATATTCACTTTTAGAAGAATGCCCATTGGGTTGTGTAACGCCCTAGCAATGTTTCAGCATTGTATGATGTCAATTTTCTCATACGTGATCAAAAATAATTTAAAAGTTTTTATGGATGACTTCTCGGTGTTTGGAAAAACTTTCAAGGAATGCCTTCAAAGTTTGGAACTTATTTTACGGAGATGTATTGAAACTAAACTTGTCCTAAACTGGGAAAATGCCACTTCATGGTGAAGAAGGGCATAGTTCTCATACATAAAGTGACCAAGAAAGGACTGGAAGTAGACAAAGCAAAGATAGAGGTAATCAAACAATTGCCACCACCTACAAGCGTTAAAGGTATCAGAAGTTTTTTGGGACGTGCAGATTTTATCATCGCTTTATTAAAGATTTCTCAAAAAAATCTAAACCTTTATGCTTACTTCTGGAACAAAATACCAATTTTGCATTTGATGATTCTTGTTTGAAATTGTTTTAGAAACTGAAACATAGATTAATTAATGCCCCAATAGTCGTTGTACCAGATTGGAGTGAGCCATTCGAGCTCAAGTACGATGCCAGCAACTACATCGTTGGAGCTGTGTTGGGACTATGCCAGCCGGACGTTAAATGAAACCCAACTGAATTACACCACAATCGAGAAAGAGTTTCTTGTGATTGTCTTTGCGTTTGATAAATTCAGATCTTACTTGGTAGGTAATAAAGTTATAGTATACACAGACCATTCGGCACTGAAATATCTCTTGGCAAAGAAGGATGCCAAGCCCAGACTGATCTGATGGACACTCTTGCTGCAAGAATTTGATCTTACGATTCGAGATAAGAAGAGGAGTGAGAACTTGGTAGCTGACCATCTATCACGATTAGAGCACGACCTTCATGATGGCAAAACTACTACCATAAGGGACGATTTCCCTGATGAGTACTTACTTGCAGTCGATTCGATGCCATGGTATACTGACATATTCAACTACCTGGTAAGCAACAGCTTACCACTGGATCTGGCAAGTAATGCCAGGAAATGATTTCTATGAGATGTTCAGCAATATTATTGGGATGAGCCATTCTTGTTCAAGCAGTATGCTGATCAAGTGGTGTGTCGTTATGTAGCAGAGGATGAATAGCACAACATACTTCAAATCTGCCATACAACACCATATGAAGGTCATTTTGTTGGGATAAAGATAGCGGCCAAAATTCTACAGTCGGGATTCTTTTGGCCAACACTATTCAAGGACGCTCATTATTTTGCTAAGGCATGTGATCAATGCCAGCGGACGGGTAACATCTCCAGCAAACATCAATTGCCAGTCCAGAACATTATGCTAGTAGAGTTGTTTGATGTGTGGGGGATAGATATTAAGGGTCCCTTTCCCCCATCATTTGGTAACTTATATATCCTTGTGGTTGTTAACTACATTTCAAAATGGGTTGAAGATGTTGCTCTACCGACGAACGATGCCAAGGTTGTTGCCAAGTTTCTACACAAACATATTTTTACTAGATTTGGTGCCCCAAAGCTATCATTCATGATGAATGTGCTCATTTTAAATGTAATTTGATAACTAAAGCTCTTTGCATGTATGGAATCTAGCAAAGAATTGCCACAGCCTACCATCCCCAAATGAAAGGACAAGCAGATATCTCAAACAAGGAGATTAAAAACATTTTAGAGAAAACTGTGAACCCAACGAGGAATGACTAGTCCTTGAGGCTAGACGAATCCCTTTGGGCATACATAACAGCTTTCAGACTCCTTTGGGAACCTCCCCATACATGCTTGTTTTTGGGAAGGCATGTCATTTGCTAGTAGAGTTGTAACATCAAACTTACTGGGCAACTGAAAACTTAATATGGAATAGAGGGCTGCTGGAAAGAAACGTTTACTAGACTTGAATAAACTGGAAAAATTTAGGGCTCAAGCCTATGAGAATACCAAACTTTACAAAGAACGAACAAGAAAATGGCATGACAGCAGAATATTGCAAGGCAATTTGAAGCTGGCCAAAGAGTTTTGTTGTTTAACTCAAGGCTGAAGCTATTTCTAGGAAAACTTAAGTCCAGGTGGTCGGGACCATTTGCAATTGTCCACCCTTATGCTCATGGAGCAGTTGATATCAAGGAATTGGAGACATGGATAACTTTCAAGGTAAATGGCCAAAGGTTGAAACACTATCTAGAAGGTAGTCAAAAGAATTCCAAGGAGATTGTTCTCCTAGCATAAATTCAGTAAACTTCATCACCATCATTTGATCTTTGTACGTAATAGGTTATTTTTTATCTTCTTTTTCTGCTTTGAAAGGTTTCTTTGAGTGAGTGTAAGTACAGGTTATGTTGCCAGGCAGTATTCGAAGATCAGGGTTGGCATATGGAATCCAACATCATGCACAAGTTGGACTTTGTGTGAGTTAGGCCCAAGAGGAGTAGATTTTTGCTAAGTGCGGGATAAACCCTAGCCGCCTAGGGTAAATCTTTGAAATTTAAATTTTAAACTTATCACATTATCATTTTCTCGTGTCGTCCTTTCATCTTTACCCCTTAACCCATCATTATCCCACTTCCCTAAACATGTCTAACTGCCACACTCCATCATTATCCCCATTTAATCGCACCATTAAACCAGCTCAACCGTTACTTTCTCATCTTACTTAAACCTCGAGTTTTACCTTAGCCAAATCTTTATACTCTCTCTTCATCTTCTCTCACATGGTAAGAAAGCAAGAACCAAACTTTTCTTTTCCCCAAATTTCTTCGATTTCCCCAAATTTCTTTCAATAGCTTCTTCTTCAACACCTTTCAAGATCTTCTTTAATGAAGAAATCCAAAAGAAATATGATAACTTTGCCGCATGAACCTTTTGTTATGAGAAGGTTTTAAGTTCAAGAATGAACCCAAATTGGGTTATTCACCAGAGGTGGTTGCGGTGGTCAAGAAGCATAAATGGGAGGTGTTTTGCCAAAAACCATGGGAAGTGCACTCTAACTTAGTCCGCGAGTTTTATGCCTACCTCACGACTAAGGACTCGCCTTTCTTGTTTGTGTGAGGTACGTGTGTTAGATTCGATGATGAGTATATAAATAATTTGTTCGAGTTGGATGGTACAGGGGAAGAACACTTTGATTTTACAAAATCTTTGGACGCTGCCAAGAGGCAATTGTTGTTGAAGGACTTATGCGAGCCTGGCACAAAATGGAATGTATCATCAAAAGGTTACCGGACATTAAAGCGGCTGAAATTGAAATCACAGCCGAGGGGGCGGAACTACTTCTTGAAAGTAAATCTCATGCCAACCACCCATACTGAGGCCGTTTCAGAAGAAAGAATGGCTCTGTTGAACTCTATCATTATAGGATGCAAAATCAACATGGGTCGTCTTATCGTGGATGGGACCTATAAATGTACTGGTAAGGGCAGTGGTAGTTTAGTTTTTCCTTCACTAATCTGTACAATTTGTACGCATCATAAGGTACCATAGCTTAACTCAAAAATTGTCCAAAATAGTAAATCAACTATCAGTCCTTCCTTGTAGAGGCAATTAACTACCATAGAATCCAAAGAGAAGGGCAAAGGAAAGGCTGCAGAGCTGGTGTCCAAGGCCAAGACACCAAAGGTAGAATCTGTTACTCCTCTCCCAGACGGTACAATGGCAATGCTTTCTCAAATCTATCAGCGCCAAGAGCTCATACTTCAAAAGCTTGAGAAAGCAGAGGAACAGAACGCCATGCTCTGCCAATATACTCATGCTTGGGACCATACCCTCAAGAAAACACTTGAAGGCATGTCCGTGAATACTTTTCCAACATTTTTTAAACTCTCTACGGACCTTTTAGCCACTGATGGCATGTTAGCCAGTCCTCATTATGTTCATACTTCAATGCAACAATCAGATGCAACCGTTCTAGTGTCCCTTGTCCAAGTTGAATCTGTCAAAACTAACACACTACCAAAATTAGAAGATGAAGTACATGCCAAACCTACTACAACACCTGTTGCACCTGCCTCATCTACTGCCACTGCCACCCCTGCTACCTTTGAGCCGGTGAGGATTTTTGAGGAGGTCTTCCATGACATAGGAGACTTTACGACCGCATCAAATTCTAGCCTCAAGAGAAAGAATCATGTGGCTCCCAACCAAATGAGCTTTATCAAGAGAAAGACCCGTGTATCACGACCAGAAAACTTCGAAGGGGAGTCATCTTCCCCTTAAACTCTTTACATTCTTTTTTTTCATTTGTTCTTATATCTCATTTTATTTCATCTATATATATATATATGTTTTCATGCATTGAGGGTAATGCACACCTTTGGTTTGGGTGTGTTTGTTGCCTCACATTAATTTCCATGACATCCATGCATATTTATATTTCAATTTGCATTAGTTTGCCATGTAGGTTAAAACATGCATACCAAACTACTAAAAGAAATTTTCCTCGGTTAAATTTGGAATTTTGCCAACACTTTGCTAGTTTAGTAGAATTTGTTCTAGAATAATTTGTCTGATGAAGAGATTATATCTTTAATAACATATGCCAGCAGGTTAGTTATGCCAAGTTGCTTGGTAATTGATCTCTAGTTTAAGGAACTTTAGTCTCACTTAACATGTAATATGCATCTAGTTCCCAAAATCAAACTTAGGATTCTTGAAACTCAACTCAAAATAAAAAGGAAAAGGGAAAAAAAAAAACTACCAGGGTAAAAAGAAGGAATAATCGTTTTCCAAAAGCTAAAAAAATTTAGAACACTCCTCTGCCTTAGAGACAATAAGTAACTTGGATCTTCGTGGTTTGCTCCCTCTTAGGAATTAGGCCAACAAAACTTTAGGGTAAGAGTGTAATGGGTTAGCTTGGTGATGTAATCTAGATTAACGTGGGTATTCGTGGTTTGCTCCCTCTTATTTCTCACGCAAAACAGTGACATAACACGAACCCTACTTAAATGCCAGCATAAAGAAACCATTGGCAAATAAAAAATGTGTAATTATGAGTTTGTGTACTAAAGTTGTCTAAGGGAGTTAAGGAAACTTTATACAAATTGCCCACACTTCATGCACACTTCATGACCTTAGACTAGAGCTATATTGTTGCACTTGAATTTGTTAATCTTTTGACATTACTACACTCGATATCCGAGGACAGACCTAGGAACATATTTTGCGTACTAGAAGGTGTTGACAATCACAACAATTTTGTCGAGGTACTTTGCTTATTTTTTATTTTTCTAAAATGTTAGTTGCATTACTTGAGGACAAGAATTGAGTTAGGTTTGGGGGAGTGCTAACTCCTCAAAAGTAATGATTTTTATGTATATATTGCCATGCTTTTGCTCGTCTTTAGATGTATATTCGTGCATTTAGTTAGTAAAGTCATGCATTTGCATTAAGGAGTTAGGAGTTGTTTATTTTGCCAGGGTGAAGGGTCGTTTTTTTGGTTTTGATGCAGGTTAGGAGCAGGGCAGGCTTGGCAGAGCAAAACAGGAACATGAAGCAGGAAAAGAAGAAGAAAAGTGTTGAGTCGTAGTTGACAAAATTGGAAAAAAAAAATTGCCAAGCCCGGTTGGCAAAGAAATGACGTCTAATGCCTGGTCAAAGTAGCCATTGAACCAAGTACACGTTAGCCCTAAAATTCAAAAAAAGATAAGAGGATAACGTGCTTATCTCAAGTGCGTAACTAAATTTCAAATTCAAACCCAATCTAGGGTTTCCATGAGTGCTTATTTAAAGCAAGACGATTATTGAGACTAGAGGGGGCTACACTGTGGTGAAAGAGGAAGATAGAGGGGATGCATCAATGGATCTCCTTCTTTGTCCATTCTCTTAGTTTAATTTTCTGTTTAATGGTGATGTTAAGATACGATATTTTGTGAATGGAACCCCCAGCCATGAACTAATTTCATTTAAGTTGGTTGAGGATGTTTTTGCAATGAACGCTCAATTAGTTTTAAGTTTTTAATAATTGAATGCCTTGGCAACTTTTTCTATCCTGCTAGTACTTTATTTCCATAAATTCTTCGCCATATGACAGTTGGTATTATTGCTTATTATGCCTTAATATCTTAAGAGACTTAAGGGGTAACGATCAGTTGCCAGGTACTAAGGAGAGAAACCTCGTGTAGAGATATTTATTTTGATATAACTTAAAATGAAAAATATTTTTGGACTTAAATTAATTTGCAAAAATGATTTAAAGTCCAACAAACTTGAAAAATATGTTTCAAAGATTTAAAACCTCAAAATTTTGACTTATTAATTGTTTTATATTTATAAAATAATTTTGAGTTGATTAGAATATTTTTAAAGTGATTAAAAATGGTTTTAAAGCTTTTAAAAACATGAAAACACTATTCAGCCACTATTTGGCATAGTGCACGACATTGTTCATATACAGGTACTGTTCATGAATAGTGCTAGTTTCGAAACCATTATCTCTTGTATCGAAACTAGGCTGCCAGAAACTCAATTTTGAGCATGTAACGGCTATACTTTGATAAGGTATCGAAACCTTTATAAAGGTTTCGAAACCATTGAGTGTAGAGGCTTAAAAATGCTCGAAAATTCATTTCCCAACGGCTCCAAATCACCCCCAACGGCCATAAACGGCTAGTAGCTCATTCCACACTTTAAAAGAAGACTTTGGACACTTGAAGATGGTTAGATAACACATCCAAGCAACATGATCAAGAGAATTAGAGTCTAAATCTTATTTCTTCATTTCTCTTGTGCATAGTTTAGAGAATGCTTCAATTGTCAACAACATTATGATGCCAAAATTGTCTTAGGGCTTTTAATTCATATTTTTAGTATAGACAACACTTGTGAGCTTTAATTGTTATATTTGCTCAAGTGTTTAGGTTTGGGTGAGTGAGCTTAATTGTGCAAACATCTACCTTGTGAGGGATTTCTTGTTTGCTTTGTTCTCTTTTCTCTTGTAAAGAGGGTTTACTCAAGCTTTGGGGTAGAAGCTTTGAGTGTGTAAAGGGTTGCCTCCTAAGCCTAGAAAAGGGGAAGAAATTCAAGAGTGAATTTGGAAATCCTTAGTGAGGAAGCTAAGGTAGTGGATGTAGGCTTTGGTTGGAAAGTCGAACCACTCTAAATCCTTGTGCATATTTTCTCATCTTTTTGCTTCCACCACCAACACCCAAAAATCGACTTCTCCACCACTTGGCAAGTACAACGGTTGAAGGATATTGAGCCCAACAATTGGTATCAGAGCGAGGATCAATTGAGAGGGATTAAAATCCTATTAAGACGATCTGTAAGCTCGATCAACTAACAAGTCAACCGAAGATAAATGGCGCAATCCATCGACAAGCCACCTTTCTTTGACGGGACCAACTATGCCTATTGGAAGACTAGAATGATGTTCTTAATCAAGGCCAAAGATTACAAGCTTTGGGACGTTGTTGAAGATGGTCCATACGTACCACAAAGATACAATGCGAAATGGAATGTCGATGATCGCAAGAAGATGGAGAAGGCTTTGCACATTCTCTTTTGTGCATTTAGCCCCAATATCTATGAGAAGATGTCTTCTTGTGAAGATGTCAAGGAAGTTTGGGACAAGCTTGAAGTCATGTACGAGGGAACAAATGAAGTAAAGGAGACCAAAATTGGCCTTCTCAACCTTGAGTCTGAGAACTTCAAGATGGAACCGGAAGAAGACATCACGAAGATGTTCGATAGATTCTCTACCATCACCAATGGACTCAAAGGCTATGGAGAAATCATTTCAGAAGAAAAGCTTGTCTGAAAGCTTATCTACTCTCTTCCCGAGTCACGAGACTCAAAGAAGACCGCCATCATCGAAGCCAAAAATCTCAAAGTTCTAAAGCTATATGAGCTCACGGGGTCACTTCTCACTCATAAAATCATGAAGAAAGGAAAAGAAGAGGAGAAGAAGAAGGAAGAGATAAAGAAAATGGGGAAGAATAGTATTTTTATCTTATTCTTCATCTTCTTCATCATCAAGTTTTTAGTGAGATTTTCTTATTCTTTATCTTCTTCATCTATTCAAGTATTTTTATCTCTTATGTGCATACTCAGTAAGTATTTGTTGATTTATAAACTTTTATGCATTTCTTCGGCTATTCATCGATAAGTGCTACAACCATTCAAGAGTCTTCTCAATAGTAATCATGGTTGACTTTTGATTCATGTAGTAAGTAACCTAGACAACGAGTTTGAATGTATAGATTCATAATCGTGGTAAGTTAACGACTGATGTGCTTCTCATGGCTATGCCTTTGGGTCTCTTAACACGGTAAAGGTATGGACTGGTTTTAACTCTTATGTGCATTTCTCTAATGGTTTTAATCTTGATATATGTGATAATCATTCATGCATTTCTTAGTGATTGTCTACTATGTAAGAGAGATTGGGTTATGCATGTGTGTTTCTCTGGTAACCTATAACTAAACTATTTGAGATTGATAAAGAATTATCCTTTGTGAAGATCTATTATCTAAATATTGAATTAATATACCGAGTTCTATCTAGACTAGAATCCTTCCATTATTAGAATCCCTTTTATTTTAATTGCTTTTTTATTATTCTATTCAAGTTTAAACACAAACCCCCTTTTATTTTATTGTCTTTTGTTTAAACATAATCTCTTTCTGCTCTCTATGGGATTAATCCTACTTATCACTTCTACAAATCTTAGTCCATAGAAGGTATTTATTTTTGATGGATTCAACACCCATAAAAAATTGGCACCGTTGCTGGGGAGTGGTGTCAAGAAGTTTAAGTTTAAAATATTTTCTTTTTCTTTTTCTACTTTTATGCTTCGCTCTTCTGGTGCATATAAGAATCTTTTGTTCGATCCTAAAATTGAGAAAACCACAGGAGATTGAAGAAAGAAGCAAGGAAAGGCGGGTAATCATCCACACAAGAAGCCAGAAAACCTAAACTCACACCAATTCGACTACTTTTATGAAGTCGATAACATGGCCAAACAAACCATGCGCCAACTAGCCACCCCTAAATCACCACACAAATGCTATGCATCGATTACCAAGACACTGAGTACCATTCGAACATAAGTATGGACCCTTACTTTTAGGGGACTTGAGAACAAGAATCCACATAAGCACTTGAAGGAATTCTATGTGGTGTGTTAAAGCATGAAACCCCACAATGTCACAATAGATCAAGTCAAGCTTCGAGCCTTTCCATTCTCTCTAGCTGACCATGCTAAAGATTGGTTGTACTATATACCATTCGGATCGATTAAAACAAGGACGATTATGGAAAAACTTTTCCTCGAGGATTATTTTTACGTTTCAAGAGCTGCCAACATTAGAAGAGAGATTTGTGGGGTTCGCTAAAAAGATACCAAGACGCTTCACGCCTATTGGGAAAGATTTAAGCAACTTTGTGCAAGCTGTCCACAACATGGAGTTTCCGATCAACTACTCAGCCAATATTTCTATGAAGGCTTGTTACCCATAGACAGAAGGATGATGGATGTCGCAAATGGATGAGTGATTGTAAACAAGACTCCTATCCAAGACAAGGACCTAATCAATGTTATGGCCACCAAATCTCAACAATTTGGTCCACAACATGACATCGCCTCTCGACGTGTGAATGAGGTAAATATTCATTACCTTGAAGATAAGATTTTGAATTTAACCTCTCTTGTTCAAAAATTGGCATTAGGTAACATACACCAAGTTAAGGCATGCGGGATTTGGACAAGTAGTGTGCATACAACCGATATGTGTCTTGTAATACCCTAAAATCGTGTTAACTGTATTCAATAATTTGTGTACTTGAAATGACCCTTGAGATAAAATAAATTTGTAAGATTTTAATTGGTAGTTATTAGACATACTCTGAGTTAGATTAAAGTGTGAAATTAATTCGAATGCTTTTGGAATTGTTTTGATATACCATTTCATTAAACAATCAAGTGTGATAAGGACCAAGATTAAATAAAAAATGTGTGATTTGTAATATCCCAAAATTAACTTAGAAGTATGATATTAATTAGATAGCTAATTTAAGTGTTTTAATGTAACACTCGATTGGGATTAAATTGAAACAATGAATAACTGGATAACCATTTTAAAAAGGGTTTAACCGAAAACTTTAAGGACTTAAAGATTGCATGTTGAATGAGTCTTTATTTGGGGTTATTACACGTGTCATATATGTGAGTATGCATGTGGGGGTGGATTTTTCTCTTTTAAGGGAAGGGAAAGAGCAGGTTGTTTTCCTTCTTCCCCAAAATTTGAGCCGGTCATAACTTTAGAGGAGATAGAGAGCTTGCTAGACCATTGTTGCTAAAAATTTCAAAGCTTTTGGAACAATATTAGAAAGAATTCGAATAGATTAAAAGGAAGGTAATAATTTTTTCTACCCTCTCTCTTAGAAGCTGAAATGTTGGTCGGAAATTTAGCTATTCTTGCTTTATGAGTTGTTGTTACTAGGATTGAATTGAGAATGGTCTTAGGATTCAAATTGCATGTCTTAAGATGCCATGCTTTCTTGTGATTTTTTAGAAAGAATTGAAGTTATGGACAGTTTCGAAATCCTTTGTAGAATCAATAGAATGGCTTTGAATTTTGGACGGCTTTGATTGTATATGAATATATTCTGGACTGTTTTAAACACACATATGTATATACATGAATTTTGGACTGCTTTGATTGTATATGAATATATGCTGGACTATTTTAAACACACATATGTATATACATGAATTTTGGACTGCTTTGATTGTATAGAATATATTCTGGACTGTTTTAAACACACATATGTATATACATGAATTTTGGACTGCTTTGATTGTATAGAATATATTCTGGACTGTTTTAAACACACATATGTATACACATGAATTTTGGACTGCTTTAATTGTATATGAATATATTCCGGACTGTTTTAAACAAACATATTTATACACATGAATTTTGGACTGCTTTGATTGTATATGAATATATTCTGGACTGTTTTAAACACGCATATGTATACACATGAATTTTGGACTGTTTTGAGTGTATATGAATGTATGTGGACTGTTTTGTATGTATGTGAAAATAGGGAACTATTTTGCACATCTAAGGGCTATAAAAGGTTCCATAAATGATTACTTGATGATGTTAATGGATTGTTTTTGTATTATTAAGGACTGATTTGCATCTATAGGGGTTGTTTTACATTGATATAAATATTGGTGGACTGTTTTGTGGACATAAATATGGATATATGAATGCTAGGGACTGTTCTGCATGAGAATACACGTATTGGGGGCTGTTTTGATGTATAAAAATATGTATGCAAGTTAATGGATTAATTTGGTATGAATATAAACATTTGAGGACTGTTTTGAGCATGCATATGTGTGTATATGAAAATGGGACTGTTTTGCACATAAATATACGTGAACATATGTAGTTAGGGTCTGTTTTGGACATTTGTAAATGTCATGGACTGTTTCATGTTTATATGATTGTATACTTATGCATTTGGGGCTGTTTAGTATAGAGGAAAGTATGATTTTATTTAAGATTCATGAATACAGTCTTCCTATAGCCAGAACAGTTTAGAAATAGGCAGTTTTGGATAAAATACAAAACAAATTATAAATATAGTATAATTTTAGTATGAAATCCAGTAAAACAGTTTTGACATGTAGGATTATGGTTTAAGTTAATTAAACGCATGTTGTGTTGAATGTTTAATTGTGTTGTTGATAATAATATGATGTGAACGAAGATTTTGATATGAATATAGTTTGAACTTTAGTCTTTGATTTACAGTTAAGCAGCTAAATCTTGAATTGAGGAAAATGTGTGCAAACTCTTTGAATTGATATGGCTGTTATGGTATTCTATGAGTGATATAATTCTAAATTGTAATGAATTGAATTGTTTTGTTTTTTTTTTGTATTGCATAACAACTTGGTGGATGTGGTTGATATGAGAAACAGAGCTTAAAGATGAACGAGTAGATAAGTAAGCAAGATATGTTTGTGGTTCAGGTATTCCATAACTTTGGAATATGAGGTGAGTGTAGTTGCATTTGTCTCGGATGACACAGCGCCATTCCGATCTTTGTTTCTATAATATGTTATGATTAAATTCATGAGCATATGCATATGGCTTACATTGAGCACAATGTGTGAACAATTCATAGCATGGCATCTTTGATAAGTCTTTTGGTTATGTTTGCATTACATATGCATCTTGTTCCTTGCTATGCTATGTTTATAATGAAAGATTATGTATTCTTTGATATAAAATTTTGAAGCTAACTTACGACTTACAATGCTATAAGACCTTAATAAAAGAATTAAATCCCAATGTTAAGTTCATGAATCCTAAAACCCTAAGGAGCTAAAAGCTCACCTCATGTTATAAGATACTAGGAAAACAAACAAATAAGTTTACTTGTGTCATAAGATACCCTCCTACCTTCAAAGCATAAAATATTTAAGTTGCCTGAACAATGGAAGTCCTTGGACATTTTGGCATGGTGCAAAGGTATATAATTCAGGGACTACGGTCCACGAGCTACGGCTCAAGGGTGATGACCCTATATATGTGATATATTGGCGACAGTAGGAGGTAACGGGGGAGATGTATGGAGATTGGCGACAGTTGGTTCGATAGTTGATAAGTTAGGTTTGATATGTTATGACACTAGTCATTGCTATGTGCTTTGAGCTATGTGTAACTCGGACCAATACGGTCAAATACGGACCAATGCTACCCATGTCCAAATGTGATCCAAGGCAAATGTTCTAAAAGATATGAACTCGGATACTAAGCTTCGATAAGAAACTCTGATAAGCAATATTATGAACTCAGATAAGCTTTGATAAGACTCCAATAAAATAAGATACGAACTATGATACGTTTGATAAGAATTTGAAAGAAATCAGTTAAAAACTCTGAAAGATTTTCAAATAAGATATGAACGAATATGAACTTCGATAAAGTTTCCAATAAACAAAGTTATGTATAAGTTAAGTTTAAGATATAAGTAACAATGCTAACTTTTGCTTGTATTCTTGGAATTTCGATTCAAAATCTTTGACTTCATGCTTTGTTTTTAATGTTACTACCTCACTTAAGCTAAATCAGCCTAATGCATTCATTGTTCATCAATGTGCAGGTTGATTAAAGTTTGTGCATTTCAATCGTGGTCAAGTGTTGCAAGTCATTGCTTAAAGTTCCAAGTAGATCTTAGATTTTTCCTTAGTTGAAACTCGTAGAATGGTGGCATTATGCTTGAGTATGATGCAAGTAATTCATTATGTGATTTGTATAAGAAGTTTATAAGTTTGTAAGCAATCGTAAAGTCATACATAAAATTTTGGATATGTCTTGTTTAGTTAAATTCTAAGTCTACATGTCTAGTTTATTTTTGCTATGACATTTGGGTGATTGGTTTTATGAAGTTAGTTGGATGATTTTTGTAATGATTGGGAAGGTGACTTAGATCAAACGTAAGCTTTCTTAAATACCCAGTTTATTTGTATGAAATGACCTAAAATGGTCTTAAGTATAGTAATGGATTTAAGTAATTTCGAAACTTTACAAGATTTGAATTTGTTGTTTAGATCAAACTAAAATTTAAAAAAAAACAAAGTTTAATTTGTATAATAAAAAAACATTAACCTTGGAGCAACAAAGTGTTTAACCTTAATCCTTTTGGTCTTTGATGTAAAACAATCCTTGTATATTGCTCGAATGGTTGCTTGTTGATAAAGCTATGTCAGATATAATGTTCGAAAGATTGTTTGTTGGTCATGCAATGTTAGATTTGATGTTGAATACTTGATAAATATATATAGTTACTCGTTTGGTAGTGATAAGTAAACCCTTGCTTTTTTATGTCAATACTGAACTAACATGCTTAGTCTTAATAGATATTATGATGTATTCGAACACTACCAAGAATTGAATATGCTTGAACTGTTTGACTTTAATAAGAGAAAATGAGTTGTAATCTTTTCGAATTATGTTTTAAATTCTTAAATTGTTTGGGAAAAATTTTATAAGCCCTTGATCTAGTGGATTTTTTTTCTTTTGATCATGTGAGTCCTACTTTTGATTCCAGTATTTTGTTCTGATGACATCTTCTATTCTGGTTTCTTCTGAACTGGGTAGAGGGTGTTACATGTTTCACACTCCAATACAAAAATACCGAGAGTGCCAATTCCATTGGAGGACTTTACGGCCAAAGGAAGTACAATTCATACTCAATACATACAATTCGGGCTAGAGAGATCATCCAAATTTGAGTTATGGACAAAGTGCCTTTTGTGAGTCACAACCGTCATCATTAGCAAAACCCCCATTAGAGGAGGTGGTGTACAAGCTCGCACACAACTTAAAGCAACTCCAACAAAAAAAAGGTTGAGTATCAAGAATCTTGAAAACTAAGTAAGTCAGATCGCCTCCTCTCTTAGTCAATCCGAATTTCGAGGTAAGTTACCTTCTCAAACCATTGTTAATCTTAAAGAAAATATGAATGCAATTACTTTAAGAAGTGGCAAGAACTTGCAGGAACCACCCCCTCATTGTTGATGCCGATGATGAAAGAGAAAAGATGAGCAAACCATCAAAATTTTGGAAAACTCTATTTCCCGAGAAAAGTGCAAAATCGAAAAATCTTGAGCCTGAGAAACATGATGTCGGTACACAAAAGGTAACCCAACCTATTGTGGTTCAACCTATTTTTACTTAAAGATTCTCAAAGACAAAGAAGGAAGAACAAGAAAAAGAGATTCTTGAGACGTTTCACAAAGTAAAGGTAAATATTCCCCTAATCGATACGATCAAGAAAATTTCTCGCTATGCAAAATTCCTCAAAGAATCGTGCACCAAAAATAGAAAGCTTAACAAAAACGAAAATGTAAGAATGGGTGAGAATGTCTATGTCATGCTTCAAAAAAATTACCCAAAAAATGCAAAGATTCGGGTATGTTCACTATCCCGTGTCAAATTGGAAAAGTAAAGATGAAAAAGGCCATGTTTGATTTAGGAGCATCCATTAATGCTATGCCTTATTCTATTTATTTTGCTAACAAAATGGATCATCTTAAGAGAACATGTGTCACAATTGTAAACCCTTTGACCTGGCATAGTAGCTAGACCCAAATGGAGAGGATCACATCAGGTTTGCCGAAGCAAACCCAAACTTACTAACTCGAACTTAGGTCCATTTTTTCTTTTATCTTATCTAGATGCAAAATTATGTCTTCTGGTGTACATACAAGCAGTGGTTAAATTTACAATCGAATCAAACATTATACCGATACCCAGGTTTAAATTCTATCTTCCAAGTCTAGTATTGACCCTGTGTATCGATATGGAGGGCACCGTACCTGTACGGGCAGGCCTGTATTGCATATTTTACATGGTTTTTCAACTTTAAAACCTACCAAATGTGCTTTGATAACTCTAACATGCTTCCTAAACATTTTCAACACACTTGGCATACATCTAAGCACGTTTGAACCAACAATCATGCATCTACAAGCATCAACATTTAAACTAGAGGCGTGCTTCCTAATTGCATAAAACTAACATACTCAAATTACAATTCAAGGCTTGAAATAAACTAAACATGCCATAAAACATCCATACTTGTCATTCAAGACTTGATCATGCTACCAAAATATTGGTTCAACCAAAATATATCATAGCAAAATACATCATAGCAATGCATAACATGACATAGCAATGCATATAATTCTCATTCTTGGTTCAACCAAAATATATCATAGATGCTTCAAAGACCATCAAATAAACAAGGAATAAGGTTTGATAACCAATTCCAAAACATATTACAAATTCCCCAAAATGAAATGACACATTGCCTTATTAACCACAATTTTAAACTAGTTTTCATACTCGATACAAAACAGAGTTATTGGGATCCATTTGCCTCAAATGACACCTCAAACCTCTATTTCTATACAAAGATGAAATGAGAGAATAAGCAATATATGTTTAGTGAGGATGCTCAACAAATATTCATCAATGCAACTAAAAACCGTTTAAGAAATCATGCTTTCATAACAATCTTTTCATTCTCAAAGCATGTAATAAAACATGCTTGATCAAAACATGTGCATCATGCTTTCAATCTTACTTTCCATCATACATTCATATATTGGAAACAATGTGGCTAATCAAAATCATCAACATTTAATCATAAATCTCATCGGATACTCTGATTACGGTGGTGATAGTCTTTCAATCACCTTTTAACGGTGGCAATAGTCTTTCAATTGCTATTTTGACAGTGATAATAGTCTTTCAATTACATTTTAATGCCTCCGACCTGAATAATGTCATTCAATTATCTCAAAGCTGTGGATTTCAGCATCCCGGATAATGTCTTTCAATTAACTCAAGGTCATTGGACGATCGATCGATTAGGCTTTGAGCCCTTTACAATTTTGTTGAGACAATGATTTTGACATAACAATTTAAGGGAAAATGTTTTTGGACTTATTCAAACATTGCAAAATAATTCAAAGTCCATTTTAACTTGAAAAATATGTTCAAAGTGATTCTAAATGATTCTATGTGTTTTTGACTTAATTAAGTACTTCCAAAATACCTTTAAGGTTAAAAAATGGCTTTCAATACTGATACCCTAGTCTCAGTACCGATACGCGAAGTTTTTCAAAATTTCAGTGAAGAGTTTCGGTCCAGGTACGCCTAGAGGGTATAGGTACACCCAATCAGTACCGGTACGCCCAGAGGGTACGAGTACGCCCTAAAATTTTGTAACAGCTCTTTCAGTACCAATACGCCAAGTCGAGTACCGCTACCGACAGTTGCAGAAGTGCATTTATGGCTAATTTTTCACTCCCAATGGCTAGTAATGGTTATAAACTCATTAGAGGGCATAAAAGGGGTCTTCAAGCAGCTACGGAACAACAAGAAAGCCAACAACAACATTCATTGTATAGAGAAATAATTGTTACTTCTTAATTGTCATATTCTTGTTGAAAAACACTTGTGAGCTAAGTTGTCTATATTGCTCAAATGTTTAGTTTTTTTGGGTGTGAGCTTAAGTGTGCAAACAAATTAGCCTTGTGAGGTTTTTAATTAGTTTGCTTATTTGTATTTCCTCTTAGGAAGAGAATTCCTCAAATCTTTGGGGTATAAGCTTTGAGGTTTGTAAAGATTACTCTTGATAATTGAAAAGGAAAGACAAATTAGAGAATTTGTAGAAAATCCTTAGTGGGGAGCTAAGGTAGTGGATGTAAACTTAGTTCAGAAGTCGAACCACTATAAATTCTTATGTCCAAAGTTTTATTTTCTTATGCTTCAACTAAAATTTCTTTTAAGCCAATTCACCCCCTCTTGGAAATTCGGTTAAATATATTCGAGCCTAACAATTGGTATCAAAGTTTAAATATTTTTCTAAAAATATTCTCTTTTTCAAAACTTATTTTACTAAGGGAGAGTACTTTTCAAAAACAAATTTTCAAGTTGTTTTGTTATTTCAAAAAGGGGAGATTGTTGAGATAATGATTTTGATAAAACAATTTAAGGAAAAATATTTTTGGATTTATTCAAATGTTACAAAAAATAATTCAAAGTCCATTTTAACTTGAAAAATATGTTCAAAGTGGTTCTAAATGATTATATGTATTTTTGATATAATCAAATACTTCCAAAATACCCTAGTCTCGGTACCGATACGCAAAGTTTTTCAAAATTCTAGTAAAGAGTTTTGGCATAGGTACGTCCTGAGGGTACATGTACGCCCATTCAGTACAAGTATGCCTAGAGGGTAGGGGTACACCTAGAAATTTTGTAACAGGTCTTTCGGTACTGGTACGCTAAGTCGAGTACCGATACTAATAGTTGCAGAAGTGCATTTATGGCTTATTTTTTACACCCAACGACTCCAAACAACCCCCAGCGGCTAGTAACGATCATAAAATCATTAGAGGACATAAAAGGGGTCTTCAAGAAGCTACGGAACAACAAGAAAGCTAACAACAATAGTCATTGTATAGATAAATCATTTTTGGGTCTTAATTGTCATAGTCTTGTAGAAAAACACTTGTGAGCCAAATTGTCTATATTGCTCAAGTGTTTAGTTTTTTGGGTGTGAGCTTAAGTGTGCAAACAAATTAGCCTTGTGAGGTTTTTATTTAGTTTGCTTATTTGTATTTTCTCTTGGAAGAGAGTTTCTTAAAGCTTTGGGGTAAAAGCTTTAAGGGTTTGTAAATGTTACTCTTGATCCTTGAAAAAGAAAGAAAAATTAGTGGATTTGTGGAAAATCCTTAGTGGGGAGCTAAGGTAGTGAATGTAGACTTGGTTTAGAAGTTGAACCACTTTAAATCCATTATGCAAATTTTTAATTTCCAATTGCTTCCACCACTTTCATCACAAAGCCAATTTACCCCCTTCTTGGCAATTCAGTCGGCGATATTCAAGCCCAACAAATTTTTAGTGCACTTTTAATTCTATGGCATGCCAACTATATCCAATACATTTTTAGTGTGTCAAATAGCCAATATAGATCATATATGCAAGGGAATTTACTATTTTTCATTGCTACATATACTATTTTATCTCTTTATTAAAAATCATGCTCATAGCATTTAAATCAATGGTAGCATATCATGCTTACTCATTTAAACCAAATCTCATGTTATTAACATGGCAAATCATGGCTAATATGCATTGCAACAGCAAGTTTCATCCTCATGCATTTATTCAAATTAATGCCAAATTATTTATATACATCATAATATCATACTTTGCAAGATAATCATAAATAACCATTTCAACTTACTCTTGGACTTAGAAAATCTTTTCATACTTTCCCTAAGCCCCCAAAATATAGCCATAAGCTTTGAAACCCTCTTAAACAGTTTTCACTCATTGATACGCAATCGCTTCACTCGCTGATGCGTGTTAAGCTTTCGAAATGATTCAATATCTACAAGGCAACCTCGTTTGTTCTTCTCATGTTTCTAAAACATAAAACCAGAGGAATAATGCATCAAAATGCATTTAAACATCAGCCTTAAACCTTCCCATGCAACCTCAACGAAAATACATTCGAAACCTATCTGGAAACGTCAAAAACAACATCTAACTTCATCCAATCAACATTTAGCCACAAATTTATGATTATATTATCTAAACTTCATCAAATATCATCTAAAACATAATTAAACCATCCTTATACCTCCGGAAAACATTAATCTTCAATAATAACCCCAAAACCAACCATATAACACCTTAAAAAATTAAGTTGTTAACTAATTTCGGGAATTAAATTAAAAACCTCATTTCACATTATGTTTATAAAACTAAAATATGAATTGACCCAATCGAACCACCAATATTCATCTTCTCAATTAAGAATTTAGGCAAACCTCAAAATCACCATTAAACATCAATTTCTTGAATTAACTTGCAAAATCAAGTTATAAAGCAATAATCATGAGCCAATTACTAGGGAATTTCAATAAATAACCTTAGTTTTATGAGAGAAGAAAATATTTACCTTTTGAAGCTTTCCACCAAAAATTAACGTAATTTTTTTTTGAAAAAAACGAGAATTGAAGAGATCTTTTAGAAATTCTTTATGAGATTTTAAAAAGCAAGAAAAGATGAACCAAATGAAAGAATTTATATTGAAAATAACAAGAAATCTGGAAATTATGAGAAAAAAAAGTGTGAGGGAAAACGAGAGAAAATTTGGAGAAAAAATCTTAGGAAATTGGGGAAATAGAAAATGATTTTGAGAAACCAATTAACTGTCAAAACTTTAAGCCAATTAAGGTGGTAAAATCAATTAGAACATTTATAAAATATATCTCTCTAAGTATTCTTAGTATTGGCCCTTTTACAGTTTAGTCACCAAAAAATAGTTTTGCAAATCTTACATTTTAGTCACTAGAACCAAAATGTCACTTTAATCAATTTAATTAACATTTAATTTAAATACCAAAATGTTTAATAAAATATTTAAACATTTTTACAAGTCCAAATCATTATCAATTTAACAAAATCCCATTTTTAAAATATATATTTTACCCTAAACTTATTTAACTATTTAATTCTGTTTGACCAGCTCAAACTAAACCCGATCAAACCCCTAATCCTTCTAACACTATTTTGGGGCGTTACAACTATAAAATTTGCCGATCGATCGAATGTCTATCCCTTGAAAGTATTGGAGGACATTTTAGTATAAGTCAAAGGACTTGTATTTCCTACTGATTTCTATATCCTGAATATGGAAGAAAACGATCCTTCTAACCCATGATTTCAAAAGTAATTAAAATAGTTAATGGTACATAACAGTACACATGATTAATGGTACATAGTAGTACATGACGTTTATTGTAGAATCGTCCTATAAATTATTAAAATATTTTTATTGAAAAGTGAATTTAAAATATAGTAAGATGTTTTCATCTTTTTCATATTTTTGTATATATTTTAAATAAAATAACTATAAAAAATTATTTAGAAATCGAATACAATATTAGTGGGTGTTCTATAGTAAAATTTAACTACACGGGCAATCATGAAACTATTGTTTCTTTCCTAGTTTGGTTACCGAACTAATTTTTTTTACCAAATCATTACTAACGTTACTTTTTTCTATTTTGTTCATTGGCCGTTAAGTTCCCATTAAGTTTTAACAGAGATTGTGGCATTGCTTGGTATAATAACAATTTTAGTCCCAAAACATATACATTTCATCAACTTGGTCCTCATTTTCTAGAGTTTAACTTATTTTTTCAAAGTTCTCATTATGGTCTCATCAATTTTTCAAAGTTCTTAGCAGTCAACATGACCAAGCTTCCCCTTCCCCTTCAAGTTCTTAGCAGCCTTCTTCCAACTCAAGAGCAAGTTTTTTGACCCATTCCAAATTTATGGTATAGTTTTGAAGTGAAGAAGATGATTGTTTTTTTAGGGAAGTTAAAGTGGAAGGCCCAAATTATAGAAAAATAAGTTAAACTCTAGAAAATGAGGACCAAATTGTTAAAAATGTATATGTTTGGGGACTAAAATTTTTATTATACCGAGAAATGTTACCATTTTCGTTAAAACTTAACAGAAATTTAACTGTCAGTGATCAAAATAGAAAAAAATAATGTCAGTGACGTTTTTACCAAAAAAATTAGTTCAGTGACCAAAGTAAAAAGTAAATAATAATTCACTGACTATTGATGTAGTTTACCCTAAATTTTATCACTACAAAACCTGTAAAACTGTCCTAAACTCTCAAATTTTTTCCTTGGCAGATCTTCTATTTCCCTCCTTTCTAGGGGAAAGGAGATGAACTTTGATTTTTTTTCCTGCCGGGCAATTACCTCCTCTGATTCCTTTATTTTGTTGCTAAATCTGATTCATGTCATGGTTGAATTTCAGACTGAGAATTGGATTAAAAAAATGAAAGATGACACGAAAAAATAAGATTTTACTCAATTTAGGGATTAAATTGATATAATATTAAAATGTTAGAGTTATATTTTTAAATTAGAACCAAATTAAAATAAAGTTTAAAGATTGATGGTTAAATTTGTTATTATTCAAATTTTATTAATTTTCATGTCGAGGTCAATCTTTTTAACAGGAACATGCTAATTTGTTAGTTTTTAAAATCAATTGATTATTTTGTAGTTTTTAATAGTCAAAGGATTCAATAAAAGACGCTCTGTAATCAAGTGACTATTTATGCAGTTTACCATTTATTTTTGGCAAAAGGTCAAAAGTAGCCCCAATGTTTGACCTTTGGTCACTTTAGCCCCTTTTTTTTTTTTTTTGGTCCAAACAACTACCTAACGTTTCATTTTTGTTCAAATTTCACTATCGTTTGATGAAAACCATTAGTCAACTAATGAGGATGACGTGACATGTCTGCATGGCATGGGGAAATGATGTGGCACTTTACTGATGTGGCATTGTGATTTTTTAAATAAATATTTTTATATTAATTTCTAACCAATCAGACGATGCCATGTGGCACCATCATATAATGACATGTGGCATCATCAGATGATGCCATGTGGCTTATTGGTTGTAAAGCATAAGAAAGAAACAAAATTCAATAAAGGTGCCGGGGGATTCAAACTTGGGTCACTAGGTTGAAAAACTCAACACACAACCACCAAGTCAACCTACTATGTGTTATTTTTTCACCACTTATTTTATTTATTCATTACTTTATTTGTTTGAAAGTGAGGAAATAATCATTAAATTATTCAATATTATATCTTAAAACCTAAAACCCTAAACCCTAAAAAACTAAGACATAAACCCTAAAAAGCTAAAGCATAAAACTTGAAACCCTAAAAACTAAACCTTAAACCCTAAATATCAAAACACTAAAAACCTAAACCCATAAACCCTAAAATCAAAACCCTAAACACATAAAACACTAAACCCTAAACCTTTAATCCAATGCTCTTAACCCTAAACACCTAAATCCTAAACCCTAAACACTAAACCATAAAACATTAAACCTTAAACTCTAAACTCAACCCTAAATTTGGGTTTAAAACATTAGGTTTAAGGTTTAGGGTTTTAGATTTTTTGGTTTATGGTTTTATTGTTTTTGATTTTAGGTTTAGGGATTAGGGTTTAGGTGTTTATAGTTTAGGGTTTTATGTGTTTAGGGTTTTGGTTTTAGGTTTTGGGGTTTTAGTTTAATGGTTTTAGGTTTTTAGTGTTTTGAGTTTTAGGTTTTGGGTTTTGGGTTTAGGGTTTAGGTTTTTAGGAGTTTATAGTTTCAAGTTTATGGTTTAGAGTTTATGGTTTATGGTTTATTTTTTAGGGTTTTAGGGTTTAGTTTTTTAGAGTTTATGGGTTTAGTTTTATGGTTTTAAGGTTTAGGTTTTTAAGAGTTTGGGGTTTCAAGTTTAGGATTTAGAGTTTAAGGTTTGGGGTTTTAAGTTTTAGGATTTAGGGTTTATGGTTTAGGTTTTTAGGGTTTAGGGTTTTAGGATATATTATTGAATATTTTAAAGAATCTTCACTTCCAAACAAATAAAGTAATGAATAAATAAAATAAGTGGTGGAAAAACTAAAACATAGTAGGTTGGCTTGGTGGTTGTGTGTTGATTCTTTCAACTTGGTGGCCCAGGTTTGAATCCCCCAACACCTTTATTGAATTTTGCTTCTTTCTTATTATGCCTTAGAACCAATCAGCCATGTGGCATCGTCTGATTGGTTAGAAATTAATATAAAAATAATTATTTTTTTTAAAAAAAATCATGATGCCACATTAGCAAAGTGCCACATCATCTCCCAATGCCATGTCAGCCTCAGGCATTGACCGTTAGTTGACTAACGGTTTCCATCCAACGAGGGTGAAATTTGAACAAAAATAAAATATTAGGTTGGTGTTTGGACCAAAAAAAGAATAGGGGCTAAAGTAACCAAAATGTCAAACATTGGGGCTACTTTTGACCTTTTACCTTTATTTTTTTAAAGATTCTTTAAATGTTAATACCACATCAACATTTATAATATTATTTTATTTTTTATAAAATAAAAAGAATCTTTGATAATTAAAAAATATGATTTACGGTACTCTTTAGGTTTTTTCCTTTTACTTGGCTTTTATATATCTATATCTTAATCATTATTTTCTCTTTCATAATTTTTTTCTTCACTGGTTTAATCCTCGATTGGACTTAGATTTGAACAAGATGATAACAGAAACTACCTTTCTATATTTACCCAATTCGATCCGAGTTAGAAGGGAAATTATATTATGAGACATCCTCACTACGTTATTTATGGTCTCAACTAATAAAAATCTTTTATGTCATTAATTTTTATGTTATATTTTTACCAAGTGAATCTTTATTCATATTTATTGTATATTAAATTTAAAAATCAATTATTTTTGGAAGTTACCATTTGATTGAGTTGATGGCATGAAAAAAATAATGAGATGAGTGATTTTATTAGTTGAAACATGGATGACATGGTGAGAAGAACTTGTGATATAATTTCTCGAGTCAGAGAATTCAATGTTGTAAGTTTAATAATTTTTTAGTATGTGGTGATTAGTGATCATATTAGGGACAAAGGCAAATAGACAATGAGAGGGGCTCTTGTCCCCCGGCAGAGATTTTTTAATTTTGTTTCTTTATATTTTAAAAAATAGATTTATTCTGCCATAATACTGCTCTACTTATGAAAGTGGGGTTTCAGCTTGTTCGCAATGAGGATAAATTGTGGGTGAAGGTGTTTAAGGATAAGTATAAATAGGATGAATTTCTACCTGTGGATATTAATCGTCCTAGATGCTCTCGACTTTGGAGGGCCCTTAGTAACATTTGGGAAGATATTCGAAGTGAGGCTTGTTGGCTGGTCAATGATGGATGGCGAACTAATTTTTTGTGGGATGTATGGTTTGATTTGCCGATGCTGTTGGCCATGTACTGCACCAACGATTCACATCCACCATAGGTTCTGGTTGCGGAAATGGTGACAATAGCTGGGCAATGGGATTTTGAGCGTATTGGCCAAACACTACCAGTGGAAATTGTTCATAGGATCACGAACATGATGCTGCCACATGCAGCTCTAGGCCGTGATCACTCAGGATGGAGGTGGGAGAGCCATCCGGGCTTCTCAACAGCATCGGCTTAT
Source organism: Hibiscus mutabilis (assembly GCA_019671005.1). Taxonomy (NCBI): domain Eukaryota; kingdom Viridiplantae; phylum Streptophyta; class Magnoliopsida; order Malvales; family Malvaceae; genus Hibiscus; species Hibiscus mutabilis. Next base: position 29,380,486 of record CM033729.1, read on the forward strand.
GCGGCTTTGAGTAGCAATTATGCGTTGAATAGCAATGATCCTTCAACTAGTAATGGGTTGTGGAATCGTATTTTGAGATTGAATGTGTTGCCGAGGGTCCAAATGTTCTTTTGGTTAGCTCTTCATGGCCGTTTATTAACGAATGTTGAAAGATGTAGACGATATATTGCCTCATCGTCGGCTTGCCCCGTTTGTCATAATGGCAGGGAAGATCTGGACATGTTTTGCGTGGATGTTTTAAGGCTAAAACTACTTGGTTGCACATGATTCGGACGGACCGGGTGCAGTATTTTCTTACCGAACCTTTTGATGCTTGGTTCTAGGGGAATTTGCTCGCAAAGGAGTGTGATATGTCGAGGGGAGATGATTGGAGTGTGCTCTTCGCAGTCACTTGTTGGGCTCTCTGGAAAAATAGATGCCATTACGTATTTAATAGCGGGCGGGATTTATATAGTGATGTGGAGGGATATAACTGAAGGTTCTGTTCTTCTTTGATGGATCAGAATAATCGTTTAAATCAGGGAACCCGTTTGGAGGAACAGCGGGTGCGTTGGTTGATAAGTGTTCAAAAGTACTATTTTTCTTACCCTTTTTACTCATATTATTGTTAGACTTAGGCTCACATTAGTTGCATAGTTAGCCATTCATGCATTAATCCATGTTTCATTCCATCGTTGAGCTTGATTACATAACTTGGTAGTTTTTGTGGAAAAGATGCTGCTTTGGTGTGCTTTGTGTGTGTATGAGCAGGATCACTTGCCAAAGCAATGCCGAGCTAGTTGCCAGGGCAATGCATGAAGGATATGCCGAGCTAGTTGCCAGGGCAATGCATGAAGGAGACGCCGAGCCAGTTGCCATGGCAATTGTCGACAAAGAGAAAATGCAATAGGGATGTCGAAATTAATGACTATACAAGCCCAAGATGACGTGGAGCAAGGCCCAAGCCCAAAGGAATTTGATTGCCATGCAGAGATTAAAGAAGAATTAAATTCCAAGAAGATAGGAGAAGTTCTAATAGGAATAAAATTATAATAAAGAATTATATTCTTTAAAGATAATTTAATTCCAACTCAAACTCCTCCTCAAAGAAGGACTTTGGCCTAGCCCTATAAATAGCAAGGAGATTTCGACAAGATGCATAGAGAGAGCATTAGGGGAAATTTTGACTTCTTCTTCTTCTTTGCTTCCATTAGATTCATGGTTTGGGGATTATTCTTTGTATATCTTTTGAACCCAACCATGAACTAACTTGATCGGTTGGGGTTATTATGTTTTGTTGTTGTGAGAAACAATTGGATTTTGTTTAGGTAATAAGAGTTTGCACTTTTCTATTCAAGGTTTACTCATTCTTGGCTTTTATTCTTGTTTGCGAGTGAATTGGGAGAGGATCTCGTAACTTCATCTATTTATCTAATATCGGGAGAGTTAGATTCAAGAAACGAATGAGTATGGTCTTTATTCAATCTATTGATGGTGAAGATTAATCCGGCTTAGGAATAAGTTAAGGATTTCAACGGCTAAGAGGAGCGCAAGATTGGTTGTTGTTCACCCTTGATTCACGCAGGGATGTATTATCAAGGCATGCACAAGTAGCTAGAGTTTCGACTTAGGGATAAGAAGAAACCATTGAAGAACGCTCTGCCGAACCTTGAAGTTGCTGCCCAAACGCCCAAGTAGTTGCCCAACTAGTTGCCCAGGCAACCATCGATTAGTTGCCAAGGCAACCCCGTTGTGCAAGTTGCCACGGCAACTGAGTTGCCCGTGCACTCTTTTACCAAGACGATCCAATCGGCTATCACACCTCAACTCACGATAACCTGGCCTATCTCTCTCTTTTTCTTTAATCTATTCTTTTAGTTTATTGCTCTTAGTTTACTCGTTAATTAGAACTCCTATTATCAATTGTGTTTTTACTTTTCACAGTGCAGTAACTTAAGCAAAGTGGCCCAAACCAATCCCTGTGGAGATGATACTCGATACTCATATCACTTTATTACTTGTGACGTGTATACTTGCACAATTGCGTAGCACTTATCACACGCAACAAGTTTTTGGCGCCATTGCCGGGGATTGCCAATAGCGACTTTGTTTTTATTTTCTTGCACTTTCTTTCTATTTTTCTTGTTTAAAATTCAAAGGGCTAACAAACTTTGGTTTTTCATTGGTATATGACCAGGGCGAGACCGACTTCACCAGAATATCCCTTTGATCCAGAAATCGAACGAACCTTACAAAGACTTAGACGAAGGATAAGAGAAGCAATGGCAAATCAAGACGGCAATATGAATCAAGATGTTCGAGCAGGAGGAGGAGTGATTCTTGCACGAAACAGAACTATTCGAGACTATCTTGAAGAAGATCTTGATGGACATAACCTAGGAGTTGTCGCACCTGAAATTGAAGCCGACCACTTTGAGTTGAAACCGGTAATGTTTAATATGATCAACACAATAGGTCAATTTGGTGGCTCAACAACTGAAGATGCACGACAACATCTGAAATCTTTCCTCGAGATTTGCAACTCGTTCAAGATACCCCCCGATGTCTTACGATTAAGATTATTCCCCTATTCACTGAGGGATAGGGCGAAAGCATGGTTGAATAGCATTCCTGCCGGATCAATAGCATCTTGGACTGATCTTTGTTGTGATTTCCTTGCTAGATTTAATCCTACAAATTTGACTGATAAGCATCGTAACGACATTACTTCTTTTCGGCAGGCAGATGATGAATCCATGTACGAGGCTTGGGAGCGATATAGAGAACTTCTACACAAATGCCCCCTACACGGATTCCCGGTGTGGACTCAAGTAACAATGTTTTACAACGCCGTGAATACACCAACAAGGATGATGCTAGATGCCTCGGCAAACGGCATACTCCTAGATAAGTCGCCGGAAGAAGCAATGCAAATTCTAAATAGGCTGGCCAAGAATGATTATCAATTCCCATCTACTAGAAGAGGAGGAGTTAGACGCCAAGCCACAATACATGAACTAGGATCATCATATTCAATTTCGGCACAATTGGCCGCTTTAACCAAGATGGTCCAGAACATGCAAAAACCAAACAACACACATGAAGTCAAGGTAATGGATTCTTTTTGTGAGTTATGTGGTGATAACCATAATTCTTTTGAATGTATGCAAGAACTGGAATCCGGCTTCTATGTGGGGAATTACAATCGACAACAACATGATGTCCAATACATACAATCCATCTTGGAAGAAGCACCGAATTTTTCATGGAGTAATCCCAACAATGCTCTAAACCAGAACAATCAGAATGCACAAGCATCGGGATTCCAGTGAGAATATGCCACGACAAGCGATGATGCGCAGCAATAACCGACAACATCTAGTTCTTTGGAAAATTCTCTAAATGCTTTTATGATGAAAACTGAATCTTATATGGTTGAGAATAGTAATTTCATAAAAAGAACTGATGCTTTTATTAACAGGACCGAGATGAGATTGCAAAACCAAGAGGCGGCAATCAAATCACTGGAAAATCAAGTCGGACAGTTTGCTCAAAATCTGAATACTAGACCACAAGGAGGTTTACCTAGCGATACTGAACGCAAGATGAACTGGCCATGAGCAATGTAAGGCGATCACCACTAGAAGTGGCCAACAACTTAGAGAGGTTCAAACCCGCTCGTCAAACAAAACTCCACAAAAAGACCATGACGAACCTAGCGGCAAAGCCTTAAATGCTAAACCAGGAATTGCCGCGGCAACCGGCAATAAGCATGCCTCGGCAACTGACGATAAAGACACCTCGGCAACTTGCGATAAGCATGCCTCGGCAACCCCAGTTGATAATGCCTCGGCAACTCCAGATGTCCCGGCAATGCCGTCAATCAGGTTTCAAACCAATGAAAGGATCGAAGATATCCGACTTCCACCACCATTCCCACAAAGGTTGAAGCGACAAAAGCAAGAATACCAATTCAATAAGTTTCTTAATATCCTAAAGCAAGTCCACATCAACTTGCCACTGGTGGAAGCAATTGAACAAATGCCAAACTATGCCAAGTTTCTTAAAGACATTGTGTCCCAGAGAACAAGGCTAGGAGAGTTTGAAACAGTTGCCGCAACAGAGGGATGCATGCAATGTTGCACAATCGTATGCCACCCAAGTTGAAGGATCTCGGAAGTTTCACAATACCATGTTCCATTGGAAACCACTATGTCGGGAAAGCATTATGCGACCTTGGGGCTAGCATAGACTTGATGCCTAAATCAGTTTTCCAGAAACTAGGAATCGGGAAGGCAAGACCTACAACAGTCATGCTACAGCTAGCCGACAAATCCTATGTGCATCCAGAGGGAAAAATCGAGGACATATTGGTAAAAGTTGATAAATTTATTTTTCCCGCTGACTTTATTATTTTGGATGTGAAGCAGATAAGCATGCACCCATCATTCTCGGGAGACCATTCCTAGCAACAGGGAGAACCTTGATCGACGTTGAAAAGGGAGAACTCACAATGAGGGTGAATGACCAACAGGTCAAACTAAATGTGTTCCAAACACTAAGGCATGCCGATGATCCAGAAGAATGCCAACTACTTCATGCCACGGCAGAGTTTAACTTCGATGAGGAATTTAGTTGCCTCGGCAACTACATTGCCGACCAAGAGGAACCTGAGGAGTATGAAGAACCGGTTGATGAGGAACAACAAGAAGAGGCAAATTGGCTAGTCAACCGACCAGGTACATACTTTGAACCACTGGACTACTCAGGTAAGGAAGGTAAGCTCGAAAAACCCTCTATTGAACATCCACCAATTCTTGAGTTGAAACAATTGCCAGAGCAACTAAAATATGTATACTTAGGGACCAATAATACTTTGCCTGTAATTATTTCTTCTAAGTTACAGCCTGAGCAGGAAAAGAAGCTGATCAAGATGTTGAAGCTACACAAAAAGGCAATAGGGTGGACAATTGCCGACTTGAAGGGAATTAGCCGGCGGTGTGCATGCACAAGATCTTGTTGGAAGATGATCACAAACCTTCAATTGAGGCCCAGAGGAGACTGAATCATGCCATGAAAGGGGTTGTAATGAAAGAAATCATCAAGTGGCTTAACGCTGGCATTATATACCCTATCTCCGATAAATGCGTGGGTAAGTCGGTACAATGTGTACCGAAAAAGGGAGGTATAATAAGTGGTAAGCAAGGAAAATAATGAACTTATCCCAACCAGGACTGTGACCGGTTGGAGGGTTTGTATGGACTATCGAAAGTTAAACAAAGCCACTAGGAAAGATCACTTCCCATTACCCTTTATTGATCAAATGCTTGACCGTCTTGCAGGTAAACCCTTTTATTGTTTTCTTGATGGTTATTCAGGTTACAATCAGATTGCCATAGCACCAGAAGATCAAGAAAAGACAATCTTCACATGCCCATACGGTACTTATGCCTTCCGAAGGATGCCGTTCAGATTGTGTAACGCCCCGGCAACCTTCCAAAGATGCATGATGGCACTCTTTTCAGACATGGTCGAAGACTTCCTTGAGATCTTCATGGATGATTTTTCGGTTTTTGGTAATGACTTCGACGGCTGTCTCGGCAATTTAGAGAGGGTGTTGGCAAGATGCGAAGAAATGAATTTAGTCCTCAATTAGGAGAAATGCCACTTTATGGTAGATGAAAGAATAGTGCTCGGCCACAAGATTTCATCCAAGGAAATTGAAGTTGACAAAGCCAAGGTGGACGTGATCGAGAGATTACCCCCACCAAGTTCGGTTAAAGGAATTCGAAGTTTTCTCGGACATGCAGGTTTTTACAGAAGGTTCATTCATAATTTTTCTAAAATTACTAAACCCTTGTGTAATCTGCTTGAACAGGATAAAGTCTTCGATTTTGATGATTCTTGCAATCAAGCATTCGAAACCCTAAAGAAAAAGCTTGCCTCGGCACCCATTGTCGTTCCACCAGATTGGACGCTACCTTTTGAGCTCATGTGTGATGCAAGTGATTTTGCGGTAGGAGCAGTCCTAGGCCAACGCACGGGTAAGACCTTCCATGTGATATACTACGCTAGTAAAACTCTTAATGGTGCTCAAGTGAATTACACAACAACGGAGAAAGAGTTACTAGCTGTAGTTTTCGCATTTGACAAGTTCTGATCCTATTTAATTGGTACAAAGGTAATTGTTCATACGGACCATTCGGCAATCAAATACTTATTTGTTAAAAAGGATGCTAAACCTCGTTTGATTCATTGGATATTACTTTTACAAGAATTTGATATTGAAATTAAGGACAGGAAAGGAACAGAAAATCAAGTGGCCGATCACTTATCACGTTTGGAACGCAATAAGGAGGAGGACGCGGATCTAGAGAAATGCGATGCATTCCCGGATGAACAAATTTTAGTTGCCTCGGCAACCCTAGATGCCTCGGCAACCATAGATTCACACGCCTCGGCAACTCTCGACGCTGCAGCAGTCTTTGACGCGCACACCTGAGCAATCTTGGGAGCAGTCGCCACGGCAGCACATGCCTCGGCAATACCCTGGTACGCGAATTTAGTTAACTTCCTTGTTTGTGGTATTTTCCTTATGGCATTACTCACCAAGGGAAGAAGCGGTTCCGCCATGATGCTAAGCATTACTTTTGGGACGAGCCTCTTTTGTTTAAACAATGTGCAGATCAGGTTATAAGCCGATGTATCCCTGAAGAAGAGCAACAGAATGTACTCCAGCAATGCCATTCTTCACCCTATGGAGGACATTTTGGAGGAACTCGTACCGCGACCAAAGTTTTACAATCCGGGTTGTATTGAACAACATTGTACAAAGATGCCCAAGACTTTTACAAGCAATGTGATCGTTGCCAGAGGACGGGCAATATCTCTAGACAACATGAGATGCCGTTCCAGAACATCATCGAGGTGGAACTGTTCGATGTATGGGGGATCGACTTTATGGGACCTTTCCCATCTTCATTCGGCAACCTCTACATCTTACTTGCCGTCGACTATGTGTCTAAATGGGTAGAGGCAGCTGCAGTTCCCAACAATGATTCCAAGACCGTGCAATGATTCCTGCAAAAAAACATATTTACACGGTTTGGGATGCCGAGAGCAATTATCAGTGACGGGGGCAAGCATTTTGACAACAGACTAATTGCCAAGATGTTGCAACGCTCCGGCATATCACACAAGATCGCCACGGCATATCACCCACAAACCAACGGGCAAGCAGAAATTTCCAAACTGGAGTTGAAGGGAATACTCGAGAAAGTTGTAAATCCCTCAAGGAAGGATTGGTCATTAAGACTAGATGACGCACTTTGGGCATATCGCACTGCATTCAAAACACCCTTAGGTATGTTCCCCTTCCGACTTGTCTATGGTAAAACATGTCATCTACCGGTGAAAATCGAGCACAAGGCATACTGGGCAATCAAGACCGTGAATATGGATTGGGAAAGTGCCAGAAAAAAGCGCTTGATGGATCTAAATGAGATAGAAGAATTTCGTGCACTCGCCTATAACAATGCACGAATCTACAAGGAGAAAACAAAGCGATGGCATGACAAGAAACTATTGCCACGGCAATTCACGTCAGGGCAACTAGTTCTCCTATTCAATTCTCGGCTAAGACTTTTCCCGGGAAAGCTGAAATCAAGATGGTCGGGACCATTCAAAGTCGTCAAACCATTCTCCCATGGTGCTGTGATAATGAAGACCATCTCTGACAACCATGAATTCAAAGTTAATGGACAAAGATTGAAGCACTACAATGGTGCCCATGTGGAACGTAACAAAGAAGTGGTCAACTTGGGAGATGCATGAGCATGCTCTCCTTTCAGTATTTTCTTTTTCTTTTTCTTTTTATTTTCATTTTTATTTTTAGGAGATATTTTATTTTTTCTTCATTATCTTTAGTTTTCAGGTTTTCTTTGTTTTCTTTTTCACAACAAGACTCACAACTACTATGCTAAGGAAATTTACTGCCAAGATCCTTGCACCGACAACCAATGAAGAAGATGCCACGGCAACCTACATCGTGCCTGCACAAGCTGATGCCACGGCAACCAACTCTGAAGATCACGGCAACCAAAGCTACAGACATCCCGGCAACAAGAAAACAACCATCGCGTTCAAGCAAGAGAATCAATACACCGACCAAAAGAAAACTAATCATCTACGATGACGAACTCTCGGAGTAAGTCCTCATATGCATTTTTATTTTTTTTATTTTTATTATTTCTCGTTATTTTATGCATGCATTGAGGACAATGCCTCACTCGAGTTTGGGGGGGATTGTTATTAGTAGTTACCATGTTTAGTTACATTCACTTAAGTATTACATTTAGGATACATAAATTGCTTGCCATGCCTTTAATTAGAACAAGAATTGCTTAGATTTGATGAATATTCGATGATGACTTTGCCAATGCACTTAATTGATAGAATTTTTATTCTAGGATAACCAAGGAAAAACTTAGAATTTTACTATGATGCTAAATTTGATGAAGCACTGTTGTGGTTTGATTGATTTAAGGAGTTCTAGTAAACTTAGGTTGATAATTAACAAATTGGGGGATTAGAATAAAAATTGGATGAATGCTAGAGGTGCCCGAAACTGGCTCTAGGAGGTGTTAAAAAAATTTTAACTAGAGGTGCCCGGAACCGGCTCTAGTCGATTAAATTAACTTAAGAAAACTAAAAACAAAACACTAGAGGTGCCCAACACTGGCTCTAGTTAAAACATGTTAAAAAGAACCCAATGAAGTAATTTGAAAACCTCTTGTTTGCATAGAATCTGAAAAATCAACTTGCACACAATTCCGCACACACTCACAAGCATTATAGTTGGATTCCGAGTAACTCCTAAGTTTTTCGAAAAATAAAAAGCCAATCATACTTTGTGCCCCGGTTCAGAGAATTGAAATCAAGTTCAAAGCTAAGTTTGTGAAAATTGAAGTCTTGGCAGGTAATTATGAGTTTGCATTGTTTGAGGACAAGCAATAGTTCGAGTTTGGGGGTGTGATAAGTGTTCAAAAGTACTATTTTTCTTACCCTTTTTACTCATATTATTGTTAGACTTAGGCTCACATTAGTTGCATAGTTAGCCATTCATGCATTAATCCATGTTTCCTTCCATCGTTGAGCTTGATTACATAACTTGGTAGTTTTTGTGGAAAAGATGCTGCTTTGGTGTGCTTTGTGTGTGTATGTGCAGGATCACTTGCCAAAGCAATGTCGAGCTAGTTGCCAGGGCAATGCATGAAGGATATGTTGAGCTAGTTGCCAGGGCAATGCATGAAGGAGACGTCGAGCCAGTTGCCATGGCAATTGTCGACAAAGAGAAAATGCAATAGGGATGTCGAAATTAATGACTATACAAGCCCAAGATGACGTGGAGCAAGGCCCAAGCCCAAAGGAATTTGATTGCCATGCAGAGATTAAAGAAGAATTAAATTCCAAGAAGATAGGAGAAGTTCTAATAGGAATAAAATTATAATAAAGAATTATATTCTTTAAAGATAATTTAATTCCAACTCAAACTCCTCCTCAAAGAAGGACTTTGGCCTAGCCCTATAAATAGCAAGGAGATTTCGACAAGATGCATAGAGAGAGCATTAGGGGAAATTTTGACTTCTTCTTCTTCTTTGCTTCCATTAGATTCATGGTTTGGGGATTATTCTTTGTATATCTTTTGAACCCAACCATGAACTAACTTGATCGGTTGGGGTTATTGTGTTTTGTTGTTGTGAGAAACAATTGGATATTGTTTAGGTAATAAGAGTTTGCACTTTTCTATTCAAGGTTTACTCATTCTTGGCTTTTATTCTTCTTTGCGAGTGAATTGGGAGAGGATCTCGTAACTTCATCTATTTATCTAATATCGGAAGAGTTAGATTCAAGAAACGAATGAGTATGGTCTTTATTCAATCTATTGATGGTGAAGATTAATCCGGCTTAGGAATAAGTTAAGGATTTCAACGGCTAAGAGGAGCGCAAGATTGGTTGTTGTTCACCCTTGATTCACGCAGGGATGTATTATCAAGGCATGCACAAGTAGCTAGAGTTTCGACTTAGGGATAAGAAGAAACCATTGAAGAACGCTCTGTCGAACCTTGAAGTTGCTGCCCAGACGCCCAAGTAGTTGCCCAACTAGTTGCCCAGGCAACCATCGATTAGTTGCCAAGGCAACCCCGTTGTGGAAGTTACCACGGCAACTAAGTTGCCGTGCACTCTTTTACCAAGAGGATCCAATCGGCTATCACACCTCAACTCACGATAACCTGGCCTATCTCTCTCTTTTTCTTTAATCTATTCTTTTAGTTTATTGCTCTTAGTTTACTCGTTAATTAGAACTCATATTATCAATTGTGTTTTTACTTTTCACAGTGCAGTAACTTAAGCAAAGTGGCCCAAACCAATCCCTGTGGAGACGATACTCGATACTCATATCACTTTATTACTTGCGACGTGTATACTTGCACAATTGCGTAGCACTTATCACACGCAACATTGGTCACGGCCAAGGCAGGGTGTGGTGAAAATAAATGTCGATAGTGTTGTGGGCGGTACTAGAAATACGGCTGCGGTTAGTGGTGTGACCCGAGATGATTGTGGTGCGTGGCATTTTGATTTTGCTCGAAAGATAGGGGTGTGTTCTGTCCTGATGTCGGAGATATGGGTAGTGTTTGATGGCCTTAGCCATGCTTGGCGTTTGGGGTTCCGTAATATTGATTTGGAGCTTGACAATGTGAGTGTTGTCCATATTTTGAACGGAGACTCGATGCTATTACATGAGAATGTGATTGTGGAGCGATTGAGGGGTCTTTTGAATAGATATTGGGAGGTGCGAGTTGTTCATGTTCACCGTGATGCGAATATGGTGGCAGATGGTTTGGCTCGTATGGCGCGGGGGCTTGGTCTTCAGGAGTTTGTTTTTGAGCATCCTCCTTCGGAGGTGCTTCCTTTGTTCCTTACTGATCAGGCTTTCTCTTGAGGTCTAGGTTGTTGTTTTTTTGTTGTTGTCGCTTAATAATGCTTGATACTATGTAACTATATCTATGAGTACTCTTTTCCTCCATTTAAGTTTAGGAAGGTTTTTAATGAGGCTAATGGGATAGTTCTTTTTTCCACCAAAAAAATGGATTTATAATGAATTTGTTATGTCTTTTAAAATTTATGTTTTGCACTTATGTTAGATTCTAACTCCATCAATGGATCATATGTCACAGAATCTTCGTTAAAAAAATCATTAAAAGATTGTAAGTTCAATAATCCAAGTTGGAGAATTCAATATCAGTTTAAAAAGTTTACAACTCCTTTTAAGTGTATTGCAGAAGAAGCTTCGGAGTACTGCAGCTAAAGATGATCGTATGTTGTAGAAGAACCGTTGAAGAGATGGTGATTTTAACGGACTAGAAGTCTAGACTTATTACCGCTACTGTCGTGGCTCATTCAACAAACTGTTCCAAAACGAGACTGACGCCATGAATAATAGGGGAATTACCTAGGGATTATCGAGGGTTATGACCTTATAACATCTACCCTATTTTTTATCACCCAAGAAAATTTAGGCTAAAGTACACAGATTGTCATCAAACTTTTAGAGTGCTTTCATTTTGTTCACCAAACTTTTAAGACTTTTATTAAGGTCACCTAATTTTTATTTTGTTTTCATTTTGGTCCCTTCCTTTACCTTCGTTTGAAAATGCTGACATGGTTGTTAGTTTTCCTTTTTTAATAAAATAATATACTTTGAAAGAGAAAAAAATGGTGGCTAGGGTTCATCAAATAGATGCAAAGAAGCTGTTGGGATGATGGCTCTTCACGAAGCACTCAGAACTGTTTGTCTCAACTCGGACTGAACTTACTCTGTTTTCTGGACCATCCATCCTCACCCGTATCTTCCCTTTTGAAAAATCTTTCTTTTCTTTTTCTTTGTATTTATATGCTTATCATCACAAGTTTCCATTTTTTCTGTTTTTTTTTGTATGTTTTCTTTGTTGTAAGGAGGGTGAGGGGTGGCAATGGTTGCAAGGTTGGAGATGATAACAACAACTTGTAAGTTTTGTCTTTGCTGCTGCTTCTGTTGTTGTTGTTGTTGTTGTCTAATTATTTTTAGAGAAAAAGAAGAAAATGAGGATAGTTTGACTTGAATCTGTGATTTAAAGGATGTTGATGTGGGAAGATTAATTTTGCAAAGAGTTGCAAACTGTTTGGAAGAGATAGATGGAGAAGATCCAGTGAGGAAAGCTTTAAGCTAAATGTGTTAGAATCAAACCATAATAGATATAAAATCTAAACCCAGAATCTATCATGTCAAATCATCAAGAACAATAAACCGAAAGTGGAAGCGTACCTGAATTCATTGGTGGCCTGAAAACCTTGAATCTTGATGTTGAAATCCCAAATCTTTGGTATTGATCTTCCAAGAAGATAGGTTTTCTCTTGACGTAAAACTCTCTGACGGGGAAGGAGAGAAAAACAAGTTAACCTATTTCTTGGGGACCACTACCTCTTTATATAGTTGATTTAATAATCAACTATTAAGTATTTATAACTCTGCCCCTCATCGAATTATAAATACATCTTATGGTATCTACACTTTTATTTCCATGACATTTTAATACCCATGACACGCCTAACATAATTGGTCACTTAATTTTGTGTCATACTTTAAAATAGCAATATACATTGTACATATGTGCCCACTATTACAGATTTTAATCCAACAATCTCCCACTTGGGCAACATATGTTTCTTGACAAATGTATAACCTTATGAGCTCAAAAATTTGCTATTATATAATAGGTATTCTGTAACAATCTCATCCATCAACTATATCCATATAGGATCAAAGCAGCCTTTGTCGTATCAATCATGACAAGACCCGTCAATGGTCACGTATACAAATATAGCCAAATGACATAGATCAATCATGGATGCGTAGCATGGAAAATCACATGAAATGTGAACCGAACATGTCTATTTCCAACTGGTCCTCCTAAACCTTAGTGAGATCAAACTTTACTGAATTCAGAGTGTGCATAAACCAAAAGAACTTTATTTCTGCAGAAAACAATATTAAAATAACTTTAAACTGAAGTAACCGAAATTGTGTCTAAACCAAATGAACATTTTTCAAAATTACAAACTCCCACTAAAACTGAATATCCTTAAATAACATTACACCCACATGAGTAGTATGCTCATGAAATACCTAGGGTGTCAGTTTCTTAATAAGCGCGCAATTATGGAGTTTGTACCAGCATGCTCTATAGACACACAACCACTGTGAATTTTTTTTAACAACTAGGAACTTAATATTTATGTGCTTCAAATTTAAAGTGTTCCTATTGTTTATAGAATAAATGAATGCATATTTATTGTCACAAAATAACCGAAATGGTCTTTCTATTCAATCTATAATTAGCAGCCCATGTGACAAAATTCTTTTTCATCAATATTCTAATAGAATCGAAGTCTGTAAACTTCATGATCTCTAACTTACCAAAACTCCGATACGTGAGCATGTAATTTTTTTTCTCTAAACATATCTCATAACCCTGTTGGCTGCTATCCAATGGTTCAAACTAGAATTGCTTAAATATATGTCTAACATTCCAATAATGTACGCAATATCCGAACGCATACATACTTGAACATAAATTAGATTCTCAATAGCTTATACATATGGAATCATTTGTATTTTCTAAATTTCAAGGTTACTTTTAGGGCATTGTGTAAGACTAAATTTGTCTTCTTTAGCAATATGAGTATCACTTGGTTTACTCCCACTGAACTTGTAGTATATACAATTGTCAACCAAATTTATCTCAAAGCCGAATGAGATAATCAATATGAAATTTATAATTTCAATAATGAGAGTCCTACTTAAGCTCATAGATGAATTTATTTAATTTACATATCATTGATTTTGTATCATTAGACACAAATCTATGATTGTACCATATAATTCATTTCTCTAATGTCGCCATTGAAAAACACAAGCTTAACATCCATCTTATGTAGCTCAAGATTAAAATAAGCAACAAGCGTCATGATTATCTTGAAAGAGTCTTTCAATGAAACTTGAGAGAAAGTCTCCACAAAATCAATGTTTTCTTTTAGAGTATATCCTTTAGATACAAGGCATGCCTTATACTTGTCCACATTATCATTTGCATCCCTCTTGGTTTTAAATATCCATTTACAACCAATTGGTTTGCACCTTTAGGTAATGAGACACGTTCCTAAACTTTATTGTCTTGCATAAAATTATACTCTCCTTGAATGACATCAATCCACTTTCGAGAGTTAGAACTTTTATGATCTAATAAAAAATGATTGAATCATTTTCTATCATTCCATTATTATCCTTATTTTCTTGAAGAAATACAAATTAATAATCTAGAATAGTATTTCTCCTTCCTCTCGTGGATATCTTTAATGACATTTGTTTTTTAAGATTGTTGAGTTTGTTCTTCTAAAACAATTACCTTATCTTGAATGGGAGTTGTTCAACATTGTTTTGCTGAGGTACTTGATTCACTTCTTGATTAATGATAGGTGTGAAAACCTAAACATCATTAAAAGTGATAGTATGAATTAATTATAATCCAATTTATCCTTAATAGCAATGTATCTAACCTTATTTCTCCCTCCAAACTCAACATCCTAAAAATGTTATCAATCTCTCCTTAAAATAATCCTAATTGTAGGATCAGAAAATTTACAGCCCATGGATCACTCAAAATAACCGAAGTTGTTACTCACTTTTGAAGTTTAATTTCTTCACACGTGTCCTAACTTATACAAAAGAATCAATACTTTGTAACTTATTGTTGTTTCTTTTGAGTAGGACCCTTAGCAACTTTATTCTAATATTTTTTTATTGTCCTTATTCTTAGAGACACTTACTAAATGAGCACTAACCGAATGAGTACTTTTACACTTATAATACTTCAAGTTTTCTTCCTCTTTAACACAATGAAAAATAAGCTCATTTAAAGTTTATTTCTCCTTTTGACAGTTGTAACTAATTTTGAATTAGTTAAACTGTATAGGAAGCGATATCAAAATCATAAGAACAAACAATTGTTAGAAAGATCGATCTTATGTGCCTTAAATTTTGAAGCAATATTAAACATTTTTCATAATGTATTCCCTCACATTTCCTTGACCCTTATACTTCATAGACATCAAAGAAGGCATAAGTGATGTCATCTTAACCTTAATGTTTTGGGTAAAACATTTCTTAATTTCGTCAAGGAAACCCTTTAATATGAGCAATCTCTTTAGATTTGTGCTCCTAAAGAATTCTAGAATGTTGTACTTTATGATCATTAAACTCATGCAATTTGAACGAACTCACCTCTCAAAATCCCTTTTATGGGTGCTTACCGCCATGAGAGGTGCAAGTTGTTCTTCCCTTAGTGCAAGGTCTATGTTCATACAACCAAATACTTTATGTAAGTGTCTTTTCTATTACTTGAAATTAATTTCACTAAACATGAGTGTAGAATGTATATTAACAGATATTATGATAACAAAAGCTAAATTAGCTAAATAGAGAACAAAAATAAATAAATAAATAAAAACAAGCTCACATCCATATCCATAAATAAACAATAAATTCAAAATAATGGCTAGTTCCCCTCAAGATACCAAGCACAACATTAATATCAAGTCTTTGGACAGTAATATTAACTGTAAGCGATACTCTTGTTGTAGCAATCAAACATTAACAATAAACTCTGTCAAACAATAGATTAATCTTTGGACTAACGTATTGTTCACATAAAATACCTTATAATTGTCACACATTTATCACCACAGTTGTCGTTGTAATTCAGCCAAATATTAACTTTCCTTTGGGCCAATTAATAAACGCATGAATTACAAAAACACATAATTATAGTAATATTTTAAATAAACTAATCTACACAAAAGCGGTCACTTTGGTGACATTATGTTTCGATTAATCCATCTAAATATTAGACATCCGAAGCCAAAATATGAATTTAATTGTTTCAAAATATTTGTCTTAATTTTATCTTTCAATCAAATTAAAAGATAACCCAAATAATAATAAATTTGAATAAAGGTAAACCTCATATCAAGATACTGGACACTCCATTAATAGTTCATCTTCGGACAAAACATTAACTTGCAAGTGATATCTTGGTACAGTAATCAAACATTGATAATAAGAACATGTCAAACAGAAATCTTCCTTTGGGCCGATTTATTGCTCACATATAAAAGTGAATAATTAGCACATGTTTATTACCACAGTTGTACATGTAATAATGTTAATTATTAACCTTCCTTTGGGCCGATTAATACTAACATAATCCGACTTACATGCACAAAACCTTCTATTTTTTAAAATAAAATAATTTACACAATAGAGGTCACTTTGGTGACTTAATGTTTCAATTAATTTATCTCAAAATATATAATATAAATATACCGATATCCAAATTTAAAATTGTGTAACAGTCAAAACTAAAAAGTCTGATAACACTTAAGTTTCTGAAATAACCCGAAATAAGGTTGTCTATATGGGGCTATCAGAAATTGAAAAAACCAAAATCTTTGACTGTTTCTCAAAAAATTCTTTAAACATACATTTGCCAAAATTTTGATTATAAACTTAAAGGCAAGATTTATAAATCGTTAAACTAAATACAATCAATCCTTTAAATTTATATAAATAAATAATTCATACAATGATCACATAAAACTTTAGTATATTCGTAAGAACCCAATGATCAAAATTAAAATTTTTGATCAAACTGAATCAAATAATCATCAATACCAAATGTAAATATGTATATTCCGTAGATGACATTAACGACATAGTTAAGCATAATGCCAAACAAATTTAAGCAAATATTTTGCACAAAACTAAACATGAGTCAACAAAATTCAACCATAATTCATTAGACATAAACCGAATATAAAGCTTTGAGAGCTAATCTGATTATAAAGTTTCTAAGTCACGATAAATTTACCACGACAAAGTCCAAGTCAAAATTTATTTATTTTTCTTAATTACTATTGATCAAAACTAAAATTTTGATCAAATCGAATTACATATATATTTGAAATCAAATATATATTTCATAACTTGAGTTACATTATGCAATTACTAAATAACCAAAAAACAATACAAAATTGAATGATAAATCAATATTTCCACATTAAAAAAATACCATATTGTTGCTGCACGAACATCCATTATTATTAAATCCGAATTCAACTGTTGCAACATTAGGGGTTATAGCACATAAGGATTATCGCACGAAAGGGGTAATCAGTAAATTTCAAAATGTGAATATCAAACCTTAATTCATGCGAATAAGCAAATTGCAAGATTTCATCGCATAAGAATAATTTGATTAATCAAGCAGAACTTGTTCTTGCATTCCAAAAAAATTAACAACATCGGAATCAAAACCGCAATCAAAACCATAATTGAAACACCGAAATTTAATGATTATAATCATAACGAGGAAGAGATCAATTATCGTTAAACTTAGGATTTTGATTTAAAAGATATAGCCCTTTAAAAAAATACTTAAAGGCCTAAACTTGATGAACCGGTAAACTAAATCTTCAATCTTTATCATAATGCATAAGAACTAATAATCCGAATATATACCTATTGGATTCCAGTAATAGAAAATTGATTGGTTCTTAATGATTCAACATGACGAGGCGTTGATGCCACTTGTTAGAATCAAACCATAATAGATATAAAATCTAAACCCAGAATCTATCATGTCAAATCATCAAGAACAATAAACCGAAAGCGGAAGCGTACCTGAATTCATTGATGGCCTGAAAACCTTGAATCTTGATGTTGAAATCCCAAATCATTGGTATTGATCTTCCAAGAAGATAGGTTTTCTCTTGACGTAAAACTCTCTGACGGGGAAGGAGAGAAAAACAAATTAACCTATTTCTTGGGGACCACTACCTCTTTATATAGTTGATTTAATAATCAACTATTAAGTATTTATAACTCTGCCCCTCATCGAATTATAAATACATCTTATGGTATCTACACTTTTATTTCCATGACATTTTAATACCCATGACACGCCTAACATAATTGGTCACTTAATTTTGTGTCATACTTTAAAATAGCAATATACATTGTACATATGTGCCCACTATTACAGATTTTAATCCAACAAAATGTCCATTCAATTATATAATTACGGAGAAGGTGGGTATTGGGTAGGTGTTTTTAATATATATATATATATACACACTTCAATTCTCTTAATGGAAAAACAAAAGGATTTAGATTTGAAAAAATAAATGTAAATATGTGTTTTTTGATTTGTTGAAATTTGATTTATTGAACAGGTTAATGGGGAAAGTTGCATCAGATAAGTATCATAAATGGGTATTCAAAGAACCAACAGAATGTGAACTCAATATCTCCAATTATTGGCATAGTTCTTCTGATGTTGTAATCTGTGTTTTTTCATTGTCATTTAAAAATAGAAGAGAAGAGGAAGCTGTCACTTCTTGCTCAGTCAACATTTGCACCAATGGTTAGTTTGTGAAGAAATGGAGGATGATGAATGATTGTGAAGAAAATGTTTTCTGCAGAAAAAAAAATTAACACTCTGTCCTCTGATATCCAGTAAAAATTGGTGAGGTTGATAGGTTATTTTGGTAAACTGAAGCAATCTATGGATGATTGTTGTTGTTGATGGAATTTGGAGAAGAAGGGTTCACGTGAGAGGTTTAAATCAACTATAAATGGGCCCAAGTAAATTATTTACTGAGGAAAAAAATTAACGAGCCACATTAGCATTTTATAATAGAAGATAATGGGAGGGACCAAAATAAAAGTTGAGTGACCCAAATAAAAATTTTAAAAGTTTGATGACCAAAATAAAAGCGTTTTAAAAATTCGGTGACCATCTGTGTATTTTAACCTAAAATTTATATACACCTTACAAATAAAATTGTTCAAATATAAGTCACCTAGGGAGTACACCATCTCCTTCCCCACTGCCATTGAGAACCTTCCTTGAAAATTTAAAAATTTTTAAGTTAAGAGAATGATAAAATTGCTCTTTAACCTCAAAAAATATATATATAATTTATTGTTAATGCTCCTAAATTTAAAACTTTTAATTAGATTTTGATTTAAAGAGACAAATTGGGTTTGAGTTACTTATTTTCATTAATTAAAAGTAGTAAATCTAATTTCAATAGATTTTCTTACACACAAGTTTCTTCTTTGATAAAAGGGATTGCTCATTTGGTTCAGAGGATCAATCTCTTTTACCTTCAAGTCTGAAAAACGAGTTTTTAAAGTGCAAACACGGTTATACTTAATTCTAAAAGGCTTAACTAAGTTGGAACATATTTTTAAACATAATTTTTAAATTTTTGTGGACTTTAAATTATTTTTGATATATTCAAGTATGTCCAGAAACATTTTTACCATTATTTGTTATATCAGATTATAGATTCATCAGAGGCTTCTTCATGCCTTTTGTTTTAATTTTAACTATATTCTTAACACAAAATCAACCTAAAAGGAGTTTCAAACCAGCTAAAGAGCTCCTAATTTAAGTTTCATCATTAGAGCTCCAAGAACAAGCTCAAACATGAAGATGACAATGAGATTTTGAAATATAAGTTAAAATCTTGTATGAGTTAAAAATCATTCAATAAAGGAGATAATTATCTCAAAACTAAGCTTCCATGAAATAAAATGGAGATTTGTCAAAAAAACTCGTCTAGGATAAAAGAGAGGAAAAATGAGATTTTTGTGAAGAATTTTCAAAGATTTATTGAAAGTTCTGTAAAATAAAGATTTTATTTCTAAGAATGATTTAAAATCAATAAATCAAGGTGAAATAAAAAAATCCATGAAAAAACTGAAGAGAAAAATAAATAAAAACGAGGGGGTTGGGGAAGAAGAGTTCTTTTTGTTGATTTCTAGGAAATAGAAAATTTTATAAGTTCTGAGAGCTAACAATAATATTATACCATATCACGCCATAATTTTCGTTAATTTTTATTAAATATTACGAGCAGTGAGTAGAATAAAAAACAAAACATTGGTGATTATTCTTGCAAAAAAATAATTCGGTGACCAAATTAAAATGTTTCAATAGTTTGATGACCAAGATGTAGTTTATCCAAATATTTACTGCACTTTAGAAGTTAGGATGATTTTGTAATTTCCAAATGAGTTAAATGACTGGTTAATCGATGACATCAAACTCAATTAGAGAATTGAATAATAATATAAATTTGTCTTGTGTCATATTAATTATTCAATGGTATAATACATGTATAAAAAGTGTACATGTATTATTAATAATTATTATAAATAACATAAATCTTATCCTAAAACCAATCCAAACCGAATCAGACTTCCAAAGGAAGAGGTAGACTAATACAGAAACCATAATATTCATGGTTGTGTTGGATATGCGATTAGAGTGGCTTAGTAAAAATGAAAAAGTGCCAATCAAGTAGGGTGTTCAAACTTCGATTTTAATCGAATTAACCGACCGAACAAAAGTTTTCGGTTAATTTTAGGTTCGGTCGGTTAACGGTTAATAATTTTTTCAAACATTAGTTATCGGTTAATTCGGTTCAAAATCGGTTTATTAATTGAATTAGCCAAAATTCTTATATTATATTATATATATATATTATATTTATTTATTTTTGGTCATTGAACTTTTAAAAATTATAAAATGATCATTAATTTTTTTGATATATTATAAAATGGTCATTAAACTTTATCAAATTAGCACAAAATAATCATTAAATTTATTGAATTGTTAAAAAATATCATTAAGATTTTTAATATTTATCAATAATTTATAGCGTGCAATGAATCAATGACGATTTTGTAATAGTTCGATAAGTTTAATAGTTGTTTTATAACTTTTGAAAGTTCAGTGACTAAAAGATCATTTTAGCATAATTTAGTGACCATTTTTGTAATTTACCTAAAATTTTATAACAAATTTTGGTTAATTCGAAAACCCACCGAATTAACCGAACTTTTTTCGGTTCAGTTAAAAATGTAAGACCCTAAACTCGGTGTCACTTTGGGCCTTGTAGCGATCTTTTTTCGAGATCGCTAAAACGGAACGTAATTCGATTTTCTTTCGCTTATTAGGAAAAAATTTTAAAAAAGGCGGGGAAATCCCTTTAAAATCGTATTTTTTGAAAATAAAATAAAAACTCGGAGTTGCCATCGGCCACTAAGGTAGGCCAGACACCATAAAATCAGAGATTCATTCAAAAATGGGTTCGGGAGTTAGTTACGTGTGGGAAGGATTAGCACCCCCATCGCGCCCGGAAATCGGTACCAAAATATATGTCGCTTCTATTTGATGGAAATTATCGAAATTTAACTTGAATTTAATCAAAATGTTCACGGTTGAAGACAAACTTTAATTAAACGGGCTTTGTCAAATTGGTGAGTTCGAATTTATTAATCATTTAATTAATAAGGGTGATGAGACCTCGAACCATAGATTAAACCGACATCGAATAAGCCCGACTGCTGTGTTAATTTATGGTTCGAGCTTCGTTCATCACCTTTATGCATGATGCAAGCAGTTAAACATGATGGTATGACTTGTCAAATTTTAATTTGTTTTAAAATTTACCTTCAGACGGTAAGAATTAATCCAAATATTTGGTCAACATTCATTCGGTCAGGACTATTACGACACAAATATCGGAATTAATAACTACCTCCTTTTTATAATTTAAGTTAATTAATTACATGCATGTGCAATTAAAATAAAAGTTGTATGAATGATAATTAAAATGCATGGCATAGAAAGACATAAAATAAAACCCTATGTCCACTAAAGTCCTAACCTAAAAAGGCCCAAATTATGAAAATCCAATTAGTGATCTAATTATTAACTAGGTTAGTCTAATATTAACCCTAGATTAATTAAATCTTAAAAACTAAAAAAACCTAACATTTTATCGATTATCTTAAAATCACAACAATTAATTTGATTAATTTTAAATTAGTATCCTAATGAGCCAAGGATTCTATTTAAAATTATTCGAATTAACTAACTATGATTTAAATTGGGTGAGCTATGTTAAATATCCATTCTATCCTATAAAATAATTAAGAATTGTTCAATCAATTTAATACATTTAACACTTACCACAATGAGCCAAGGGCAAGTTCAAATGGATTAAATTGATTCAAACCTATGATCTAACTAGGGCTCTAATCCTAAATTTAATTTAATTAACTTAAAATCATGTCCCAATAATACGAGTACATAATTTTAAATTAATTAAATTAAACCATAAACTAATCCTAAAAGTCCTAAACCATCAAAACACTAAAAGGGCAACAAAGATGAAAACAAACATCACGAACAAAATAGAAAAGACACAATGATGAATTCGTAAAAAGCACGAACAACAACTCGAATACTATAGTACGCAGCAGTGTAAAAGACACATTTACTTCACACATAATACACAATTATGTTATATACATATCTAAATATTATATATTGTACATTATATATATATGCATTACGTAAGAAGGCAAAAGAATAATATATATGAAAGAAAGGCACATGACATATATTTCAAAAAAAAAAACAGAACGACATATACATATAATGATCTAGTATAATGCACGTACATATATATGTTCATGCAACATATAATACATACTGTAAAATAATACTATGTACAACATATATATATATCTAGGATAAAAAAGACATTACATATGATGTAAAAGGGAGCAAATACGAAGCAGTTCGAATTAAACACAACCCGCACAAATATATATAAGGTAATATTTAAACATAGAATAAATGGGTTAGAACATAAAGGATACAAAATAAAGGGGCATGAATTAAATATGCAAGTGACTAAAATGAAAGCAAAACAAAAGAAAGAGGGAAAAGGAGGAGTTTTACCACTGATTTCGGGACTAAATTAAACACGGAATGGACTTTTAGGGACTGAAAGAGGTATAAAACCACTTAGAAATAGATTAAATTTGAATTAAGGACGAAGGTGAAAACACTTTAAAGTTTCAGGGATGGCGGCCATGGTTTTAGAATGCGGAAGGACCGGAGAAATAGTTTGAAAACACGGAGGGACACGATCGTAATAAAACCATTTTAAAGAATCCAAAACAGCCGAAAATTGGGGATGAAATTGTAATTTAGAGAAAAGGCTTAGGGACCGAAGACGCAATTATGAAAGGCGAAAACCCCTCTCTTGCCTAATCTAAAGATGCAGGGGGCTTTATATGGTAAATAAATATTTTCTAAAAAGGGAGGGGAATAAAACATATATTTCGGGTAATATTTTAGGCCCTTAGCCATTTTAACAAAGCCGAAAACCTCCCCATTTCCGAAAATCCTCTAAGGTGAGTATGAATCATCGTCGTGGTGTTCATCCTCAGCCCAGAAACCACCGCAAGAACCTAGTTTCCGGCGATACTCAACCGTTCCCTCCGTTACCAACCGCCGCACAACGGCATCGGAAAACCAAAAGACACCACCCAAAACCTTCTCCTTCTCATTCTAGATTTTCTAGGCCTGGATTCTTGAAAATAAAACCCCTTTTTCATAGATCTAAAAAAACAAATACTAAAACCCCAAAAAACCAATTTAAAAAAATCTAATCCTTTCCGCTTGATTTGAGACAAGGGTCTCAGCTTCCCCCATCGTCGGCTCACCCGATGGCTTGCCAGCCAGAGATTCTCACCGAATAGCGAGGGCAATCGACCGAAGATCTTCGAAGGTAAACCCTTTTCCCCTCCTTTTATTTAAGAAGTAGGATAAATGATGCATGTAAAAAAACGTGAGATACCTTCAAGATGCTCTTTTTTGTATTTCTTGTGATCATCCCTGAATGGGTTCTTTTACATCTAGGTTTGCGGTTTTATAGCTGAGATTACACTGGTTTTACATAAATGAAAATAAAAGAAAAAATGCCATTGGTTGCTTTGAGAAACTGGTATCCTCTAAAATTGTTGGCTTTGCAGGTCCTGCACTCTGTAATGTTTAATGTCATTTGTTACTTTTTGCCTTTTTTTGCTTATTTGCACGCATGATCTGGCTCTAATGTTTGTTTTTTGTTGCATGTGGTATATTGTACGGAGGAGGGGACCAAAGGACCGAAGAAAGGCTGACTTCTGAAGCGCCAGGCGCGTGGGCGTGCATCGGGAACAGAACGGTCGGGCAATGGACGGTCGGTTGTGATATGCACGCACGAGAGACTCGGTCTTGACCATCCGATGCGATCCAGATTGAACGGTTGCGATGATGCGGCGCTAGGGCTACAAGGGATCCATCCTAGGGTTTTCATCTGATGCTTGATCTGGATTGTCTGATTTGCAGCCAGATCTAACTGTCCAGATTTGGCTGCGCAAGGATAAAAGAAGGGGATATCAGTTTAGGGTTTTTTAGGCTTATCTGGTTTTAGGCCCAAACAGGCTGCTATGTAATAATTAATTTTTTTGGGTTTTAGAAATGTAATTGGATTGTTGAAAAACAATTTTGGGCTTTTGTTTATTTATTTATTTTATTTATTAATTTAATTAATCATAATGTTTTTAGTTTTTTTCTATTTAAAGGTTTAATAATAATAATAATAAATAATATTAATAATGTAATAATAAAACATAATAATATAATATAATATAATATTAATAATATAATAGTATAAAACATAAAAATATAATTAACAAATAATAGTAAATAATGCCTAATACTAAAAACAACTACTAATAATAATAACAACATGTTTTTTTGCTTTTTCTTTTCAAATCATAACAACTAACAACAACCGAACATAACAAATATGATAAAGTATAAAAATAATTAAAACTTTTAGCATAGAGACATACAATACATTGTGACAATAGTAATACTTGATAGATATAAAATATTAATAATAATTATAATAGTGTTTTTTTACTAATAATTATAATATAAAAGTAATAACGAATAAAGCCTATTATTCAAATATTTGCAAAAAAATAAAAACGGGTTAACACCGGATAAAATTAGTGATTACATGCCTCAACCCAAACCCATATACAAAAATTTGCGAACAAGTTTAAGCTTAAATTCATAAATTTCGTAAACCATACGATCGTTAAAAAGAGTTATACAAAATATTCAAGCGTTACTTTGAAGCTCCAAGTTAAAACATATTAATTTAAAATATTCGATATGGAAAATAAATCGGAAGAAGTTACATATACAAAATATAAGGGTCCTATGAATACATTGCCCCTACAAATCTAAGTATTGTATTTTCGTATATCGATGCACTGAAGTCCTACCCCGATGGCTCCTTGCAAAGTACGCAGCAACCTAAAGACCTGTGTAAGGAAATAACAATTCTAAACGCTGAGCTCGAAAGCTTAGTGGATACACCTCTATTCTACTATGCTTCACGCAAATCATAAACATAATCATGTAGTCAAACAATGATTAAGTAGGAAAGAATATCATGTGGCGCTGCTCTTATCGCCTAAACACATGGAATCAACATAATCAATCATTCAAACAATTAAGAGCTCACAAGGCCCCACATACAATACCATACTATACAGGAGTGAGGCCGGATCACCTAGCAGGTACATACACTCTGGGTGAGGACGAGTCACGCAGCATCGAAACATACACCCTAGGTTAGACCGGGTCACATAATATCAGAACATACACCTCACTCGAAATCATCCCTCAAGCACAAACGGATGTGGTCCCGGGTCACATAGCATCGGTAACCTCCATCCCCTCATCTTACCATAGTGTTGTAACATATTTTCGGGCATCCGGATCCCATCAACCAAGTGCTCACATGGCACGAATTAACATTACAATACCATTACATCAATAGCTTTTATCATTACAAGGATTACACAAGTCTAAGTCCTATTTTATTCTTATTTTCTTTATATACGGGGTTAGAAATCAGGTTTCTCAGTTTTACAATTCATTTCATACATCTAGGGACCCATTGGGTCCTTTACCTCGAATTATGGAATCCCCGAACACAAACTCAAAATCCTTGGGCAGATTGCCCAGCGAGTACTGATACTCCTATATGGGTATCGGTACGCCTCTCTAGGTACCGATACTCCTCAACGAGTACTGATACTCAATTTAAGTTCGAAAGAAATGGGTTCTCAAGTCGTACCGATACGCTCACCCCCATATCGATACTCAGTATCGGTATGTGAAACACCTCGTAACGATCCCTACCCGTACCAGTACTTCACTATTTGCGTACCAGTACACGAAAGACTTCATCAGGAAATAGAATATTAGTACCGATGCGCCTCCTAGCGTACCGATACATGAAAACATTACTGGAATTTCTATTGAGCAAGGGGTACCGATACTCGAGAAACCGTACCGGTACGCCCTTCAAGTTTTAAATTTTTACATAAAGAGGGGTACCAGTACTGAACCTTTCGTGCTGGTACTGAACAATCTGTACTGGTACGCAAACCCAGATTTCTAGGTCTAGGGTTTGAATTTCTCTTCTTTAACCTCCCAACCAACTTGGTAACCCCCAAAACATAACCTATAACTTATGGAAGGCGTTTAAGGTCGATTTCTACCAATTTTACAAGTTTTTAACATTAATCAAAGCTTTTGCCATTAACACCCATCAAGATCATTCAAGCATGCTCAAAACACCAAAATGACATACAAAGCAATTACCCTTATGATATGCAAGAAACCAGGAATTGAAAGTGTACTAACCTCCCTTGAATTACTAGGAAACTTTGATTCCATAAGCTTCAAGCCTTTCCATGAGCTTTAAAGTGCTCTCCTACTTCTTTGACTATAAAAGATGGATGATAATCGTGTTACAACACTAGTGGGGAGATTAGGAAGCTAGAACACAAATTATACCAAGAATGGAGCCTCCAACACCCTATTCTCGTTTTTCCCAAAGACCCCTACGAAAAACCCATTCTTCCACCATAATCAACAATTTTTACCTTGATGGATAGATGCTTGAGTGGTGATTAATCTTCCCTCAATGAAAAATTTGAGATTCACACTTGAAATGACCAAGATTCAACATTTCTTGTGGGTAAGAAGTTGGAAGATGAAAATGAATGAAGGGTGAAGACAAAGGGGACCAAGTGATTTCATTCCTCTTGCGTTTCTATAGAGGAATTAAAGGGGCTCATCTTTCCCTCTTCAAATAATTAGATAATTACCTAATTACCCTCTCATTATCCTCATAACTCAACCCAACACCAAAATCAAGCTTAACACCCTAATTACAAGCCCACTAAGGCTCATAAAGTCCAACATCTCAGCCTAAACGTAAAGCCCACGCTTCAGGTTTAATCGACCTTCAGATTCTAAAATTTAGGTCATTACAACTGTTCATTCCTT
Source organism: Hibiscus mutabilis (assembly GCA_019671005.1). NCBI lineage: Eukaryota > Viridiplantae > Streptophyta > Magnoliopsida > Malvales > Malvaceae > Hibiscus > Hibiscus mutabilis. The sequence continues at coordinate 29,407,911 of CM033729.1, forward strand.
TATAAAATTTCGATCTCGAACTTTACCTTTGGGAACAAGATGCGGATAGAGTAGCTCTATGTCCTTCTCAACTTTCTATGTAGCCTTTTCGACCCCATGATTCCTCCACAACATCTTTACTAAGGGTATGCACTTGTTGTGAAGCTCTCTGACTCCTCGTTCAAGCACTCTTACCTGTTCTTCTTCATATTCAAATCAGGACTACGCTCAATTTCTCCAATCAAAATCATATGAGAAGGTTCCAAACGGTAACGTCTTAACTTCGATACATGGAACACATTATGGATATGCACCATCTCTGGTGGTAGGGCTAACCGATAAGCTACAGGTCTGACTCTCTCAATGATCTCGTACGGTCCTATGAATCTCATGCTCAATTTACCCTTCTACCTAAAGCGAATGATTCTATTCCATAGTGACACCTTGGGGAAAACTTATCACTGATCTCATATTAAATGCGCTTGCGTTTCTGATCCGTATAGGCCTTTTGACGATCAAACACTGCTTGCAACCTCTCTTTAATAATCTAAACCTTTTCCTCGATTTGCTTAATCAATTTTGACCCTACCATCTTCCTCTCGTTAAGCTCTGTCCAACAAATAGAAGTTCTACATTTACGCCCATACAAGGCCTCGAAATGAGCCATTTTGATACTTGACTGGAAACTATGGTTGTAGGAAAACTCAACCAGTAGTAACTGCTCCTCCCAACTCTTGTCAAAATTTATAATACAACACCGGAGCATATCTTCCAAGATCTGGATGACTCGCTCAGACTGACCATCGGTGTGAGGATGAAAAGTTGTACTAAAATATACTTGGTATCCAAAGCCTTATGAATCTTCTTTCAAAGCCTGGTGGTGAAACGAGGGTCTCTATCAGATATAATCGACGACGAAACTCCATGCGATCTTACAATCTCCTCGATGTACAATCTAGCCAACCATTTAAGGGTGAAATCCATACATACAAGTAAGAAGTGAGCAGACTTAGTTAAACGATCCACGATCAATCATGTTTTTTCTAGGTCAATGGAAAACCCATAAAAAATCCATTGTCACTCTATCCCGATTTCATTGGGGAATCTGAATAAGCTAAAGCAAGCCCGAAAGAACCGGGTGTTCTGCCTTTACTTGCTGGTATGCAAGACACTTATTACAAATTCAGATATATCTCTTTTCATGCTTGGCCACCAATAAAAAGGATAAAGATCCTGGTACATTTTGTTACTCTCGGGATACACGGTATACGAGCTACAATGCACCTCTCTAAGAATATGATCCCGAAGATCCTTTAAATCTGAAACACACAATCGACCCTTAAAGTACAAGAATCCACCATCTCGTACCTCGAAGTTAGGTTTTTCACCTCTTTGAACTGATTCGATCTTGGCCACGAGGTCCTCGTCCATAACTTGTATCCTCTTTATCTCTTGTATCAAGGTAGTTTCTACCCAAATTTCAGCGAACAACCCTCCATCCTCGGTTATCTTTAGTCAAGCAAACATTGCTCTCAGATCTAAAATAAACTTCCGGCTTAAAGCATCAGCCACTATATTGGCCTTACCGGGATGGTACTCTATGATACAGTCGTAGTCTTTCAACAAATCTATCCATCTTCTTTGCCTTAAATTCAAATCTTTTTGAGTGAGGAGATGCTTTAAACTTTTATGATCCGTATACACATAACATCTCTCCCCGTAGAGGTAGTGCCTTTAAATTTTTAAGGAGAAGATAACTGCCGCTAATTCCAAATTATGTGTGGGGTAATTATTTTTATGGGGCTTAAGTTGCCTTGAAGCATAAGCTACAACCCTATCTTCTTGCATGATAACACAACCAAGCCCAGTCAATGAGGCATCACTACAAACCACATAATCATTTTCTGGCTCGAGTTACGTCAATACCGGGGCTTTCGTAAGATACGTCTTTAATTGCTTAAAACATCATTGTCTCTTCTCATTCTACTCAAAAGAGACTCCTTTTTGTAAGAGTTTAGTCATAGGTGCCGCTATGATCGAGAAGCATGTGACAAACCGCCTATAATACCCGATAAGTCTAAGGAAACTACGGACCTCTAAGATGTTCTTAGGGGGTCTCCACTCAACTACAGCTTGGATTTTCTGAGGGTTAACACGGATCCCATCCGTAGAGACAACGTAGCCCAAAAATATCACCTTAGAAAGCCAAAACTCATACTTACTAAACTTGGCATAGAGCTTCCTCTCTCTCAAGGTTTGAAGAACAACTCGCAGATGGTAATCGTGCTCCTCCTCCGAGCGCGAGTACACCAAGATGTCGTCTATGAAAACCACCACAAACTGGTCTAGATAAGGTTGGAAAATCTGGTTCATTAAGTCCATAAAAGATACGGGCGCATTGGTAAGCCCAAATGGCATTACCAAGAACTCATAATGTCCATGTTGTGTCCTAAAAACGGTCTTTTGGATGTCCTTTTCTACCACCTTCAACTGGTAGTGGCCCAATCTTAAATCAATCTTTGAGAACACGCAAACACCCTTTAACTGGTCAAACAGATCATCGATCCTTGGGAGAGGATAATGGTTCTTCACCGTTACCATATTAAGCTGCCGATAGCAATACATATCCTCATCGACCTATCCTTTTTCTTAACAAACAAGACTAGTGCACCCCAAGGTGAGATGCTCGGTCAGATAAAACCCCTCTCTAACAAATCTTGGATCTGACTCTTTAATTCTCTCAACTTGGTGGGTGCCATACGATACGGTGCTATCAACACTGGTTCCGTTCTAGACGTTACCTCAATTCTGAACTCTAACTCTTGATCAAAGTGTAATCCGAGTAGCTCATCTGAAAACACATCAACAAACTCTCTAACCATCTAAAGATTCTCTAACATCGGGCTTTTAACTCTAGTATCCACCATATGAGCTAAGAAGGATTCACAACCCTATTGAATCAACTTTTGAGCCGTCAAGGCTGACACCACATTTGAAAGATAAGGATTTATTTAACTCCTAACCATAAGTCGAGACCATCTAAAACAAAGAGTTTCAAACTCTTAGTTATATAACCCAAACTTGCATCATGCTCAAAAAGCCAATCCATCCCCAAGATGGCATCAAACTCTTAAAACGGTAGCATCATCAAATCCACAGGAAACACTAAACCTTAAACCTCTATAGGGCACCTTCTATAGGCATTATCAACTAGCACATCATACCCTAACGGGCTAGTCACATGGACTTCTACCTCAAGATCTTCAGTAGGTATACCCCACTGCTCTGATATTCTACTACGGATGTATGAATGGGTAGACCCAGAATCTACAAGAGCAATAATAGGAACAAAATATAAGGTAAACGTACCTAAAATCACATTGGCAACCTCACATTCCTCTTACGCTTTGATTGCATATTATCTCACAGGAGCCCTTGATGTTGGTTAGAAGGTACGACCACTCTAATGTTCCATCACATGACTCACCCCTCCTCTAGCAAAACTTTGACCCCTCTATATTGCTAAAGAGTTCTTCTGATTTTGAACTAGGGCGACATCCAAGGCCTCAAGACAGTCTCTTAAGAATTGGTCTGATGATCCACACCCATATAATACATTGATATGATGCTTACGCCTACACTAGGCACATATCAGTGCATAAGAGGAGTTGGGCCTCTTACACTCCGTAAAGGCAGACTTGCAATAAGACCTCTCTAACTGATTCGATGCTCTACCTCTCTGGTTCTAGTTCTCTCGATTCTTCCTCGAAGAGGAATAAGAATAATTAGAATGGGAAAAGCTCTCTCCAGTTGCATTGATATGGCCCCCAGCCTGACCATACGTCAGCCCTTGCACTTGCTCAAATGACTTGGCAATAACGGCTAAATCGGATAACATCTTTGGTGGATCCACTGTCAAGAACGTCTGTATTTCTTTCCACAAACCTTTTCTGAACCACTTGCATTTTATCTTCTCTGTGGCAATAAGTTCTAGAGCATACCTACTCAATTGTAGAAACTCTTGTTCATACTCATAAATCGGTGGATTTCTTTACACCATATGAGTACACCAGTTTCGCAAACTATCTATGTGAGCTTTTCTAACATATTGTTTCTCAAACTAATTAAGAAAATCATCCAAAGTGGGCCGGTTAGGATACCAACCTAACTTCACTGTCTCCCACCACTCACGAGCATTCTCCTTCAGAAGAAAAAGAATACACTTTAACTTGTCTCTCGGATCTAAACCCATTTGACGTAGGATCCAACATGTTTCCTCAGCCATTGATCTGCTTTAATTAGTTTATCTTGTCCCGACCCCAAGAAATCAGTTGCACCATATCTTTGAAGTCTCTCGATCGGGGCTTTATGAGGGGTAGCAGGAGTTCTTAGGATAGCCCTCACTATTCGATCAAGCACCCTGTCCATATGGGAGAAGTAGTTGGCTCATTGATGCCTCTCACCCTCCGACCTTTCATCGGTATTCAGGATAAAATCCACATCTTAGCTCTCCTCTCGAGAGCCTCAACTCTCATCCGGATCGTGAGCTCTTCTAGGAAAATTTAAACTTCACAGATAATAAACAAGGTTACTCCATCGGATATTCAACCTTAATATGAGTACGACTTGATTTGTGGGCATTTATTCATTAGACACCCTTTTTATGACTCTCTATCACCCCGGGGTTCCTAGAACTGGCTAAACCTAAGCTTTGATACCACTACATGTAACACCCTAAACTTAGTGTCACATTGAGCCTTAAGCCCAAACCCATATATAAAAATTTGCGAGCAAGTTTAGCCCAAATCCATAAATTTCATAAACCATACAATCGTTAAAAAGAGTTATACAAAATATTCAAGCATTACTTTGGAGCTTCAAGTTAAAACATATTAATTTAAAACATTCGATATGGAAAATAAATCAAAAGGAGTTACAGATACAAAACATAAGGGTCCTATGAATACATTGCCTGTACAAATCTAACTACTGTAATTTTAGCATATTGATGCGCTGACTTCTTACAAAGTACGCAGCAACCTAAAAACCTGTGTAAGGAAATAACAATCCCAAACGCTAAGCTCAAAAGCTCAGTGGATACACCTCTAGTCTACCATGCTTCATGCAGATCATAAATATAAGCATGTAGTCAAACAATGATTAAGCAGACAAGAATATCATGCGGCGCTACTTTGATCGCCTAAACATATGGAATCAACATAATCAATCATCCAAACAATTAAGGGCTCACAAGGCCCCACATACCATACTATACATGAGTGCATTGAAGTCCTACTTTGATGGCTCCTTACAAAGTACGCAGCAACCTAAAGACTTGTGTAAGGAAATAACAATTCCAAACGCTAAGCTCAAAAGCTCAATGGATACACCTATAGTCTACCATGCATCATACAGATCATAAATATAAGAATGTAGTCAAACAATGATTAAGCAGACAAGAATATCATGCGGCACTACTTTGATCACCTAAATATATAGAATCAACATAATCAATCATCCAAACAATTAAGGGCTCACAAGGCCCCACATACCATACCATACTAAACAGAAGTGAGTCTGGGTCATCTAAGATCGGTACATACACTTCGGGTGAGGCCGGGTTACGCAGCATCGAAACATACACCTTGGGTAAGACCTGGTCACTTAACATCAGAACATACACCCCGCTCAGAATCATCCATTGAGCACATACGTATGAGGCTCGGGTCATATAGCATCAGTAACCTCCATTCCCTCATCTTACCATGGTGTTGCAACACATTCTCGGGCATCCTAATCCTATCAACCAAGTGCTCACACTGAACGAATTAACGTTACAATACCATTACATCAATAGCTTTATCATTATATGGATTACACAAGTCTAAGTCCCATTTTATTCTTATTTTATTCATATACGGGGTTAGAAATCCGGTTTCTCAGTTTTACAATTCATTTCATACCTTTAGGGACCTATTAGGACCTTTACCTCGAATTATAGAACCCCTAAACGTAAAATCAAAATTCTTGGATAGATTGCCCAACGAGTGCTGATACTCCTATATGGGTGTCGGTACGCCTCTCTAGGTATCGGTACTCATCTATAAGTACCGATACTCAATTTAGGTTCGAAAGAAATGGGTCCTCAAGTTGTACCAATACGCTCACCCCATATCGATACTCAGTATCAGTACGTGAAACATCTCATACCGATCCCCGCCCGTATCGGTACCCCCCTTTGCGTGCCAGTACACGAAAGCCTTCCTCAGGCAATAGAACATTAGTACCGGTACGCCCCCTAGCATACCAGTATGCGAAAACATTACTAGAATTTCTATTAAGAAAGGGGTACCGATACTCGGGAAGCCGTATCGATACGCTCTTCATGTTTTGACTCTTTATAAAGAGAGGGGTACTGATACTAAACCACCCGTACCAGTACTGAACCACCCGTATCGGTACACGAACCCATATTTCCAGGTTTAGGATTCAAAATATCTCATCTTTAACCTATAACCAACTTGGTAACCCCCAAAACTCAACCTACAACTTATAAAAGGTGTTTGGGGTCTGTTTCTACCAATTTTACAAGTTTTTAACATCTATCAAAGCTTTTGCCATTAACACCCATCAAGATCATTCAAGCATGCTCAAAACACCAAAATGACATACAAAGCAATTACCCTTAAGATATGCAGGAAACCGGGAATTGAAAGTGTACTAACCTCTCTTGAATCACCAGGAAACCTTGATTTCACAAGCTTCAAGCCTTTCTATGAGCTTTAAAGTGCTCTCTTACTTCTTTTACTATAAAAGATGGATGATAATCGTGTTACAACACTAGTGGGGAGATTAGGAAGCTCGAACACAAATTATACCAAGAATGGAGCCTCCAACACCCTATTCTCGTTCTTCTCAAAGACCCATACCAAAAACCCCTTCTTCCACCATAATCAACCATTTTTACCTTGATGGATAGATCCTTGAGTGGTGATTAATCTTCTCTCAGTGACAAATCCGAGATTCACACTTGAAATGACTAAGATTCAACCTTTCTTGTGGGTGAGGAGTTGGAAGATGAGACTGAGGGAAGGATAAAGACAAGAGGGACCAAGTGATCTCATTCCTCTTGCTTTAACTCAACCCAACACCAAAATCAAGCCTAACACCCTAATTACAAGGAATCCAACATCACGATTTGCCCTCGGATTTAATCAATAATGAAAGACCCTGCCCTTGTTGATAAATTGAATGTTTTTAACTAAACCCATTTGAAAATAAATATTTTTTCTCGCAGAACCCTGGGTTTTAAACAATGTTGTCTCGTCTCCTCCCCAAACCCTCCCATTTCCGTTTTCTATCCCTCCTTTCCTCCAAATCCCCGCAGTGTCCCTCCCCCCCCTCCACTTTCCCTCCTCCGTCTCCTTTCTACCAACGGCAACCACAACAATGACGATAGAATAGATCACTCGGCTCCCGATCCCTGGACATTTTCCCAAGAAAGTTACGGAAAATTCGGTAATCTCTTCTCCGACGACACCGGAAAGAAGAGTGGGGAAGGAGATTGGTTGCTTGGAGAGGAAGAGAAAGCCTGGAGCTTTGGAGAAGAAGAGAAAGATGATGGCCTGTTCGATTTAAAAGAAGACGGTGTACGCGATGCTGGTGAAACCGTTGACGGAACTAGTATTTCCTTGGGCGTTGATGGGGCTGAGGAGCGGAAGAAGCTTGAAGAAGAAGAGAAACAACTCACTGCCGTGCTCAAAGGCTAGCTTTTTTTCTCCTGCTTTTATATATAGATTTTATACCAGTTTATTGGTAATGCTTTTTATAGGATAGGAACTATTAAATTCAGGGTTATTTTAGCATTGCAATGAAAAATATTGGGAAAACGTCGCAATTGTGTGCAAATTAAGGGCAAATTGTCGGACTTGGTCAATTCTGTATTATTTAGTATTGCATTTGCTGCAAATTCCGGCAGTGTTGAATGGGTGTTGTCTATCAGAATGACGAGTAGGATGAGCACTGAGAACAAAAAGCAAGAGTAGCAATTTTATAAATTTAGTGTTTGGTGTTCTTGTTTGTGTATTGAGAAGATGAATACCTTTCTTTTGCTTGAATTATCTTTGTGGGTTAAGAGGAAGATTATTCCCTTTTGCAGGTCCGAATCGTGCATTTGGTGACCTTATTGCAGCATCTGGTATCACAGACGCTATGCTCGACAGTTTGATTGCTCTAAAGGATTTGGAAGGGGTTGACGGATTGCTACCTTTAAGTGTTATAGAAGACATGCATTACGAAAAGAATACAAGGAAATCAACAAGAGCTGAAATGGAACGCCTGAAGTTGGAAGAGATGGCCAAAGAAAGAGTAAGACAAGTAGATGATAAAGGAAGAGTTTATGGGACTGGGAGAAGGAAATGTAGTATAGCCCGTGTCTGGGTTGAACCCGGTGATGGCAAATTCATTATCAATGACAAAGAATTTGATGTCTATTTCCCAATGCTTGATCACCGTGCTGCTCTTCTCCGGCCGTTCTCCGAAACCAAGACTTTGGGCCTTTGGGACATCAAATGCACTGTTAAAGGAGGTGGTCTTTCTGGTAAGCTTAAGTCCTTGGAATTGCACTTCCTTTCTGGTAATCTATTTTCCTATTTTGCTTCTTATGTCACTATTGCTTATATCAAACAGTGCATACAAATAGAATATATTGTTCTGGTCAATTAAATTTCCCTTCAGCATCCACTCATTATAAACTGTTCTGGCCCGGCTGAAGCTTTCTTATTTCTATGTGTGGAATCTAAGTAAAAAGTTGTGCATGGATATTGATATCTTCAGTAAATCATACAACTAATAATGAAAGCTTTCTACTTAGAAGGAAATAGGTTAATAAAGAATAAAAAGAATGTAAACACATGCCTATGGTAGAAGTTCAGTCTGTTGTGCACAAAATAAATGCAAGCGATTGGATTTATTTATCAACATATTTGCTATGTACGTTGAAGGCTTCTGTAATGATATATGTTCTACCTTTTTAATTTGTTGGACCTGCCATCTGGGAATTTGATTAGCAAATAACTTTAGGTGTTTTATACTATCATGTTGTATAGATAGTAATTTTGTTACTTGTCTCTTTTAGAGTGAGCAATGTTTTACATGCATGGGAAATTAATTCGTGAATGGGGTTGATATCTTAGTTGCCACTTGCTATTTGAAATTTCAAATTATTAATTAAACAATTAAAATCTGTTGATCTACTGAAAGAGTAGTTAATTCGTTGAATTGGCATGCATATATGACTTAAAGGCCATGTCTTGTTGACACTGCATGGTCACGTGTCAAATGGCGGCAAGAGCTATTGCCACTGCAATAACACGTAACATGGTAAGTGTTAACTAGCTGAAGCGCTTTGTAGCAAGTTGATTACTGTTTTCATGTACAGGGTTAATGAGGTTTGGCCAATAAACTTCTGTTATTTTGCTAGAACTCTAGCTCCACCTTCTTACATGTTTGATCACTCCAGAAATGCTTTCCCTTCCGACTGAAATTCATATAATACCATACTCGGTCCTCGTAAAGTGCAATGTAACTTTGTCCTGTCATTGAGCTGATGAGGTATGGTTCGTTGAATCTTCATGGTTCTTGTGAAAGGTTACAGAATCTTAAAAAACTGGAGCCTCTTTAGCTCTGCTCAAGGACACTGAGCTTTCTGTGTCATGTCTAAGGAAAACTCATCTAATATATGCCGCAATTACTTCAGCTTAATTATATGTTTAACACTCGAAACCCCTTTTGCCGAAGCTGAAATGTACCTGACTTGTTTTCTTCTGGTTTAAGTAAAGTTTTTATCTGCTGTGACAGGTCAAGTGGGAGCGATACTGTTGCGAATCAGTAGGGCCTTGCAAAATTTTGAGCCAGAGCTACGTCCTCCCCTTAGAGCTGGTATTACGTCTTTTACAATTGTTTTTGCTTTGTGCCTTTGTTTATACTATAATACAATTATATTCCACAATTCTACTTTAGAGTTGGCAAGGTTATTGTGCTCGTAAACTTCATGATCCACATATGACTAAAAATCTCGTGTCCTACCAGCTGGGTTCTTGACAAGGGATTCACGTGTGGTGGAAAGGAAAAAACCAGGGAAGGCGAAAGCAAGGAAGAGCTTCCAATGGGTCAAGCGTTGATTGCTTGCTGATGGTTTTCTTAGCTCAGATTTTCCTCCAAAAGGGACTTCTTTGTCATTTTTGTATTTGATGAAAAGCAAACCTTAATTTTGGCAATCCTGCAATAATTTAGAACATTCGTAATGTTTGGTTTTAGTCATATTGTGTACTTGTAACCTAGAGCTTTTCCCAACTTGAGTCATTTACTTTTGCCCTTTATATACGTCTAACATTATCCAGAAGGAAAACTTTAATGATTTGTGTGTTTCTTATGCGTATCTTCAGTTAAATCATTATCGTGGAATAAGATCTACTCTACATTATGTAAGTTCAATTAGTTTTACTCTAATTTAAAATCATTAGTTACGCTAATTTAAAATCATTGGATGGGCGAAATAGATGGATAAGATTAAAAGTTGAAAGCAAGACTTTTTATAGGGAAAGAAAAGATGAGTGGTGTTATACCTCCGCCGACAACTATTATATCCTCGCCTACAATTGTTATACTTTTGCCTATGCAGTCGGAACTTTTAGTCTCTGTCGTGCCTCAGCAAGTGAAGCATCATGGCCTTTGGAACCCATGCTTTCGGACTCCGTGACCCTTCGGGTTGCTTTCGACATGACAGCCATCAGGTCTGTCTGACCCACCAACTGAGACTATCGTCTGACACTCGTGCTTAACCCTGCCAACCCACATGACTTGGTTGAAATGTCTATTGACTGGGAGTCGAACCTAACCTTGCCAACCCATCAATATCTGTCACTAGGTTAGACTCTGTCCCATCAAACAGTACCACTCAGTTATAAATACGCACCAAGTTGAAGATAACGGGTAGACCAACTTCTCTCACCTGATCTTCCTCCCATTCTCTCTATCTCATTTCGATCACTGTCTTTGGCTCTCCATCCATCCCGACATGGGTGAACCACCTCAAACTATCACCACCAACCTCCTCCTTGACCCCGTCTCCACCACCTTGTTTGGTGTTTGATACTTTCGACATCAAAAAAACCGCAAACAAAAACAATGATTCCGAACGCTAAGCTCATAAAGCTCAGTGGATATACTTGTACTCTACCATGCTTCATGCAAATCATAAGCATGTAGCTAGAAAAGGTGACAAGGCAATGGATAACAAATATGACATTACCAAAAATCGTACACCCATAACATGGCATCATAAAACACCTCAGAAAAATCATAACCACAAACCTGGAGTGAGACTCAGGGCCACACAACATCGGGAACGTACACCCTAAGTCGCACATCGTCGAGAACATACACTTTATACTTGAAATCTCCCATTGAGTACCTTCGAATGAGACCCGATGCTACACAACGTCGGGAACATACATTTAGAAAATCTCTTACTGTGGTGTTTCAACACTCTCACTGGGTATCTAGATCCCATCAACCAAGTGCCCACAAGACACACAATGTCATCATATAACCATACCACCCTATGGTTGCTATTAACATATAAGTCACACAAGTCATTTACCGAGTTCTTAAGATTTATGTTCGAGTAGAAGGGAATTTCTTGGTTTTTTAGTTTTACAATACATTTCAGGCTATTAGGGGTCTATTGGAGCGAACATTATAATTTTTCAGCCTTTCAGGAAAAATCAACATTTTCGGGCAGAATGCCTAGTGAGTACTGATACTGGTCTTCGTGTACGGTATGGTACCCTTGGGTACCGATACTCACATCGTATCTATACCAAAATATCTTACTAGAATTTTCTTAAGCTTTGGTGTACCGATATAGGTCTACCCGTATCGATATGAGATTGCATGGCGTACCGATACTAGTTGCATACCATACCGGTACCCCACTCTTAGTTCGTCTCAATCGAACAGTGTTCTTCAACCCAAAACACTAACATACTAGTACGGGCTCCTTGTGTACCGATACTGAAGCCAAAAATGGCTTCCTATGCTCGGGAAATCATCCCCAAAGCCTTCAACTCGAACCCAACAACCCCTTAGTGGCTTTCTATGCTCGGTAAATCATCCACAAAGCCTCTAACTCGAACCCAACAACCCTTTAAGTTAATCTTACGATTTATGGGAGTCATTTAGGGTGCTTTACTACCGTTTTTACATGTTATTAACATCAAATCCCGACTTTACCATTAACAACTATTTCAAGCATTTAAACGCCCAAATCACCAAATCTAGCATTCAAGGCATCATCCTTAGGATGTACATGAAACAAAGGACTTGAAAGTGTACTAACCTTCATCCTACAACAACCAATGAAGCTCTTAGCCCAAGCCCAAGCCCTCAAGCCTTTTCCTTAGACTTTGGAAGTCTATACTACTTCTTTCACTACAAAGAGATGTTGTAAAATGAGTTACAACATTGTTGGAAGGACAAAAGATACAAAAGAAAGAACTTTACAACAAGAATTGAAGTTAAATCCACCATTCTCGTTCTTCCTCTTCACCCCCACCAAAACTCATATTTTCCACTCACCACCAAAACCTTCCATCCTTACCTTGATAGATAGATCACTTGATGGAGATTACACTACCCTCAATAACAAATCTGAGATTCTCACTTAAATGACAAAGATTTTATCTTTGTCTTTGGGCTCTTAAGAAAATGAAGAAGAGAAAGTGACGGAGAGGATGAAGGGGACAAAGATAAGATCACCCTCTTACAATCTGCAGGTCATTAAGAACATACCCCATTTTTTCTCCTCAAAATGGGTGATTTAGCTATTTACCCTTCCATCATCTTCCCAACTCACATGGTAACCCCAAAACCCAACCCAACACAAGATGAAAGCCTACCAAGGTTCTCTTAAGCACCTAATAGGCCCCGACTTTCGACCCAACATACAACATCCACCGTTTGGGTGAACCAACCTACAAATTTTGAAATCCAAGTCGCTACAACTCTCCCATCCTTGAAGAAAATTTTAACCTTGAAATTTAATTAATGGAAAAAGATGCGGGTAAAGCAACCTTATATCCTCCTCGACTTCTCACGTGACTTCCTCAACCCTGAGGTTCCTCCATAACATCTTCACCAAGGGTATACGGTTGTTGCGAAGCTCTTTAACTCCCCTATCAAGGACTCTTATTGGATCCTCCTTATAGGTCAAGTCGGTGTTGATCTCAATCTTCTCGATTACAATAACGTACGAAGGATCGGAACGGTATCGCCTCAACATAGAAACATGGAAAACGTTATGAATGTGTGTCATCTCTGGAGGTAACGCTAAACGGTAAGCCACGGGTCTAATCTACTCTAATACCTCATAGGGTCAATAAACCTCAGGCTCAACTTGCCCTTTCGCCTAAATCAGATTACTCTCTTCCAAGGTGACACCTTAAGGAACACTTTCTCACCAACCTCGTACTCAATGTGCTTATGCTTCTTGTCCGTATATGCTTTCTGACGATCAAAAGCCACTTGTAACCATTCCTTAATAAAATGAACATTCTTTCCAGTTTACTTAATCAAATTAGATCCTACAATCCTTATTTCATTGAGTTCTGTCCAACATAAAAGTGTTCTACACTTGTGCCTATAAAAGCCTCGAAGGGAGCCATCTTGATGCTCGATTGGAAGCTGTTGTTATAGGCAAACTCAACTAGCGGAAGATACTCTTTCTAACTACCCTTAAAATCAATGATGCAACAATGGAGAATATCCTCCAAAATCTAGATAACTCTCTCAGACTGACCATCAGTCTAAGAATGAAATGCAGTACTGAAATGAAACATGGTATCCAAACCTTTATGTATCTTTTTCCACAGCCTTACCGTGAATCGTGTATCTCTATCTGAAATGATCGATGAGGGTACTCTATGTAACCTCACAATCTCTTGAATATACAACCGTGCAAGCTGTTCCGCGTAATAAGTGCTACGTATTTGTGCAAGTATACACGTCGCAAGTTATAGTATAAAAGATATCATCTCCACAGGGATTGGTGCCACTTCAAGAATCTAATCTCTTGCACTGTAAAAAGTAAAAGAAAACACAAGAAGAATATTATAGGAGTTTAACTAACAACTAAACTAGAAAGCAATAAAGTAAAAAAATAGATGAGATCAAATGAGAGAAAATAGGCCAGGTTATCGTGAGTTGAGGTGTGATAGCCGATTGGATCGTCTTGGTAAAAGAGTGCAAGGGCAACTCAGTTGCCGTGGCAACTTGCACTACGGGGTTGCCTTGGCAACTAATCGATGGTTGCCTGGGCGACTAGTTTGGGCAACTACTTGGGCGTCTGGGCAACAACTTCAAGGTTCAGCAGAGCATTCTTCAATGGGTTCTTCTTATCCCTAAGTCGAAACTCTAGCTAATTGTGCATGCCTTGATAATACATCCCTGCGTGAATCAAGGGTGAACAACAACCAGTCTTGCGCTCTTATTAGCCGTTGAAATCCTTAACTTATTCCTAAGCCAGATTAATCTTCACCATCAATAGATTGAATAAAGATCATATTTATTCATTTCTTGAACCTAACTCTCCCGATATTAGATAAATAGATGAAGTTGCGAGATCCTCTCCCAATTCACTCTCAAACAAGAATAAGAACCAAGAATGAATAAACCTTGAATAGAAAAGAGCAAACTCTTATTACCTAAACAAAATCCAATTGTTTCTCACAACCACAAAACACAATAACAATAGCCAAATAGATTTAGTTCATGGCTAGGTTCCACAGAAACACAAGATAAAGAATCCCTAGCATGAACCTAATTGAACAAGAAAGAAAAGATGAAGAATGGATAGAGCCTTCTTGTCGAGATCTCCCCCTTGAAGCTTGTCGAAAATTCTCTCTCCTCTCCTCTTTGGAGTTGACGGCTCGGTGATCTATTTATAGGGCTAGGTCAAAGTCCTCATTTGAGGAGGAAGTTAAGTTGGAATTAAATTATCTTTAAAGAATATAATTCTTTATTATAATTATATTCCTTCTAGAACTTCTCCTATCTTCTTGGAATTTAATTATTCTTTAATCTCTTCATGGAAATCAAACTCTTTTGGGATTTAGCTTTGCTCTATGTCATCTTGGGCTTGTCTAGTCATCAATTTCTACTACCATATCACCTTATTCTTTGTCGACAATTGCCCTGGAAACTGGCTCAGCGTCTCCTTCATGCATTGCCCTGGCAACTAGCTCGATATCTTCTTCATGCATTGCCCTGGCAACTAGCTCTAGCCTTGCTTTGGCAAGTGATCCTGCACATACACACAAAACACACCAAAGCAACATCTTTTCCCACAAAAACAACCAAGTTATGCAATCAAGCTCAACGATGGAAGGAACATGGATTAATGCATGAATGACTAATTACGTAACTAATATGAGCCTAAGTCTAACAATAATATGGGTAAAAAGGGTAAGAAAAATAGTACTTTTGAACACTTATCACACCCCCAAACTCGAACTATTGCTTGTCCTCAAGCAATGCAAACTAATAATTACATGCCAAGACTTCAATTTTCACAAACTTAGCTTTGAACTTGATTTTAATTCTCAGAACTGGGGCACAAAGTATGATTGGCTTTTCATTTTTCGGAAAACTTAGGAGTTACTCGGAATCAAACTATAATGCTTGTGAGTGTGTGCGGAGTTGTGTGCAAGTTGATTTTTCGGATTCTATGCAAACAAGAGGTTTTCAAATTACTTCATTGGGTTCTTTTTAACATGTTTTAACTAGAGCCGGTTTTGGGAACCTCTAGTGTTTTGTTTTTAGTTTCCTTAAGTTAATTAATTTATTCGACTAGAGCCAGTTTCGGGCACCTCTAGCGATCAATTTTTAGCACATACTAAAGCCGGTTTCAGGCACGTCTAGCGATCTATTTTTTAGCACATGCTAGAGCCAATTTCGGGCACCTCTAGCATTCATCCAATTTTTTTTCTAATCCCCCAATTTGTTTAATTATCAACCTAAGTTCACTAAAATTCCTTAAATCAATCAAACCACAACAGCGTTTCATCAAATTTAACATCATAGTAAAATTCTAAGTTTTTCCATGGTTATCCTAGAATAAAAATTCTATCAATTAAGTGCATTGGCAAAGTCATCATTGGATATTCATCAAATCTAGGCAATTCTTGTTCCAACTAAAGGCATGGCAAGCAATTTATGTATCCTAAATGCAATACTTAAGATGAATGCAACTAAACATGGTAACTACTAATAACAATCCCCCCCAAACTCGAGTGAGGCATTGTCCTCAATGCATGCATTAAAGAAAAATAAAAATAATGAAAAATAAAATGCAAACGAGGATTTACTCCGAGAGTTCGTCGTTGTGGATGATTAGTTTCCTTTTGGTCGGTGTATTGATTCTCTTGCTTGAATGCGATGGTTGTTTCCTTGTTGCCGATGGTGGAATCGATCCTTGTACGGGGTTGTCCTCATCTTCTTCTTCGTCAATGTCATTGGCTTTTCGCTTGGAGGATTCAATTGGTGCGGTCTTTGTTGGTGCAATGGAGGACTCGTCTGAATTTGAAAAATCAGATAATGATTCCGTATGAGTTGATTCGAGCATAGGTGCTTTACCTTTGGCTTTTGCAGTAGTTGCCGGGATATCTTTAGCTTTGGTTGCCGTGGCATCTTCAGGGTTGGTTGTCGTGGCATCATCTATTGCGGTTGCCGTGGCGACTGCTTCATTGGTTGCCGAGGCAAGGATCTCGGCAGAAAAGATTGGGAACGGCACGCGACTGTCTGGGTACTTTTCTAGGATGACTTGGGTGATGGCATTGTTGTGCTCCTTCATGTACCGCATGAACATTAGTTTTCGTTCTTCAATTTGCCTTAGATGGCTCGCCAATGGTTGCAAGAGTGCTTCAAAGTGTCCCGGGGTTGATGGCCGAGTTGCCTGGGCGTTAGCTGCGACAATTGGAGGCCTTGAGGATTTTTTTGGTGCCTCTCCCATTAGCTTTCGGATTTGTGCTTGATTCCAACTGAACTTTGGTAGGGCCTTTTCATCAGTGGACTCACTTGGGACATGCATCTCCTTGCAAAGATTAGAAATTAAGCAAGGGAAGAAAAGAGAACCCTTATCTTTTGAGCTACATACAAAAATCTCATCACAAATAATTTTTCCAATGTTAATGATGCGATTATGCAAAATAGAATGTATGAGCAAAAGACGTGGTATATTAACGGTAGTATTGTGTGTGGTGGGCATTAAAGAAGTTTTAACAAACTTATTCCATAGTTTTGCCTCGGGTTTTAGGCGAAGGCGATTTACCGTGCCCTTGTATTTACCGTCATTCCAATGAGTTCCCAGTTGAGTGAGTTCTTGAAGCACCTTGTCGAGTTGCTTGGGCATGATTTGATCAACAAAGGCTTGATGCTCGTCCTTCTCAATGTAAAGCCCATAAAAGGTGTTGATGTTTTCGGGGCTTATAAGTATGGCCTTGTCACGAACAAAAACATAAGGATTATCCGGGTTGAGTGAGCATAGAATTCTCTTACCCATGAGATGTTACCCGGTTCTGATTGATGGCAAAAGATTTTCCACTTTTGATGTGCAATCCTCTCGAAGATGAATGGTTCAAGGCCGAAATCTTGATGAGAGTTGGAGTATTCAAAGCCTTGTTCTTCGTAAATCTTCCGGCTTTCAAACTTGGAGTGAAATCTTTCTTGAACCATCGGTGTAGCAAACTTCTTGTATCTTAGTTCTTTGGAGGAACTTGGTTGAACCAAAAATTTAATTTTGGATGCCATGGATGATCTTGGTTGTGAGTTTTGTAAAAACAAAGAAAAGAAAATAAAAGAAACTAAAGAGTTGCAAGATGAAAAGTAGGAATATGTTTCTTGAAAGTTAAGGGTGATGGGTTATATAGAAAAGATACATAGTAATTATGGTGGGTGGGATTAATTTTGGATAGAAAATAAAGGGGGTTTCGATTTAGGGGAAGGGTGACGGCTAGGGGGTTTAATTAGGGTAAGTTGGAGGCTTTATATAAGCCTTAGATTCAGCCCATTAATTTCCTTGTTGAAAATGTTTTCCTTCTTGGATCAAAATTCCTCTTTATCTTGAACTCTTTTCCTACAATTCAAAGACAAATCAATTAAGGATTAAAATTAAAGATAAACTAATAAAAGAAAATAAATAAAGATGTGTAAAGGGATTCTTAAACTTAAAAAGATAAAAAAAGAAAATAAATCTATCCTAAAAATATAATAATAATCGAAAAAAATAATTAGTTCAAAAATAAAAAAATAATCAGAAATAATAAAAATAAAAATAAAAATAAAATATCGAAAGGAGAGCATGCTCATGCATCTCCTAAGTTGACCACTTCTTTGTTACGTTCCACATGGGCACCATTGTAGTGCTTTAATCTTTGTCCATTAACTTTGAATTCATGTTTGTCAGTGATGGACTTGATTATCACGACACCATGGGAGAATGGTTTGACAACTTCGAATGGTCCCGACCATCTTGATTTCAGCTTTCACGGGAAAAGTTTTAGCCAAGAATTGAATAAGAGAACTAGTTGCCCTGGCGTGAATTGCCTCGACAATAGTTTCTTGTCATGGCATTGCTTTGTTTTCTCCTTGTAGATTCGTGCATTGTTATAGGCGAGTGCAAGAAATTCTTCTATCTCGTTGAGGTCCAACAAACGCTTTTGTCCGACACTTTCCCAATCCATATTCACGGTCTTGATTGCCCAATATGCCTTGTGTTCGATTTCCACCGGTAGATGGCATGTTTTGCCATAGACAAGTTAGAAGGGGGACATACCTAAGGGTGTTTTGAATGCAGTGCGATATGCCCAAAGTGCGTCATCTAGTCTTAATGACCAATCCTTCCTAGAGGGATTTACGACTTTCTTGAGTATACCCTTCAATTCCCGGTTAGAAATTTCTGCTTGCCCGTTGGTTTGTGGGTGATATGCCGTGGCAATCTTGTGTGCTATGCCGTGGCAATCTTGTGTGATACGCCGAAGCGTTGCAACATCTTGGCAATAAGTCTGTTGTCAAAATGCTTGCCTTCGTCACTGATAATTGCTCTCGGCATCCCAAATCGTGTAAATATATTTTTCTGCAAGAATCGTTGCACGGTCTTGGAATTGTTGTTGGGAACTGCAGCTGCCTCAACCCATTTAGACACGTAGTCAACGACAAGTAGAATGTAGAGGTTGCCGAATGAAGATGGGAAAGGTCCCATAAAATCAATCCCCCCCACATCGAATAATTCCACCTCGATGATGTTTTGGAGCGGCACCTCATGTCGTCTAGAGATATTGCCCGTCCTCTGGCAACGATCACATTGCTTCTAAATGTCTTGGACATCTTTGTACAATGTTGGCCAATACAAACCGGATTGCAACACTTTGGCCGCGGTACGAGTTCCTCCAAAATGTCCTCCATAAGGTGAAGAATGGCATTGCCGGAGTACATTCTGCTGCTCCTCTTCAGGGACACATCGGCGTATAACCTGATCTGCACATTGTTTAAACAAAAGAGGCTATTCCCAAAAGTAATGCTTAGCATCATGGTAGAACCGGTTCTTCCCTTGGTGAGTAAGACCATAAGGTAAAATACCACAAACAAGGAAATTAACTAAATTTGCGTACCAGGGTATTGCCGAGGCATGTGCTGCCGTGGCGACTGCTCCTAAAATTGCCGAGGAGTGTGCGTCAAGGGCTGCCGAAACGTCGAGGGTTGCCGAGGCATGTGCATCCATGGTTGCCGAGGAGTGCGCGTCAAGGGCTGCCGAGGCGTCGAGGGTTGCCGAGGCATCGAGGGTTACCGAGGCATGCGCATCCATGGTTGTCGAGGCGTGCGCGTCATGGGCTGCTACGACGTTGAGAGTTGCCGAGGCGTGTGCGTCAAGGGCTGCCGAGGCGTCGAGGGTTGCCGAAGCAACTAAAAGTTACTCATCCGGGAATGCATCACATATCTCTAGATCTGCGTCCTCCTCCCTATTGCATTCTAAACGTGATAAGTGATCGGCCACTTGATTTTTTGTTCCTTTCCTGTCCTTAATTTCAATATCAAATTCTTGTAAAAGTAATATCCAACGAATCAAACGAGGTTTGGTATCCTTTTTAGCAAATAGATATTTGATTTCCGAATGGTCCCTATGAATAATTACCTTTGTACCAATCAAATAGGATCGGAACTTGTCAAATGCGAAAACTACAAGTAGTAACTCTTTCTCCGTTGTTATGTAATTCACTTGAGCACTATTAAGAGTTTTACTAGTGTAGTATATCACATAGAAGGTCTTACCTGTGCGTTGGCCTAGGACTGCTCCTACCGCAAAATCACTTGCATCACACATGAGCTCAAAAGGTAGCGTCCAATCTGGTGGAACGACAATGGGTGTTGAGGCAAGCTTTTCCTTTAGGGTTTCGAATGCTTGGGGTGCAAGAATCATCAAAATCGAAGACTTTATCCTGTTCAAGCAAATTGCACAAGGGTTTAGTGATTTTAAAAAAATTATGAATGAACCTCCTATAAAAACCTACATGTCTAAGAAAGCTTCGAATTCCTTTAACCGAACTTGGTGGGGGTAATCTCTTGATCACGTCCACCTTGGCTTTGTCTACTTCAATTCCCTTGGATGAAATCTTGTGGCCGAGCACTATTCTTTCATCTACCATAAAATGGCACTTCTCCCAATTGAGGACTAAATCAGTTTCTTCACATCTTGCCGACACCTTCTCTAAATTGCCGAGGCAGCTGTCGAAGTCATTACCAAAAATAGAA
This sequence comes from Hibiscus mutabilis, assembly GCA_019671005.1. Classification (NCBI taxonomy): domain Eukaryota; kingdom Viridiplantae; phylum Streptophyta; class Magnoliopsida; order Malvales; family Malvaceae; genus Hibiscus; species Hibiscus mutabilis. Next base: position 29,428,752 of record CM033729.1, read on the forward strand.
AAATCATCCATGAAGATCTCAAGGAAGTCTTCGACCATGTCTGAAAAGAGTGCCATCATGCATCTTTGGAAGGTTGCCGGGGCATTACACAATCCGAATGGCATCATTCGGAAAGCATAAGTACCATATGGGCATGTGAAGGTTGTCTTTTCTTGATCTTCTGGTGCTATGGAAATTTGATTGTAACCTAAATAACCGTCAAGAAAACAATAAAAGGGTTTACCTGCAAGACGGTCAAGCATTTGATCAATAAAGGGTAATGGGAAGTGATCTTTCCTAGTGGCTTTGTTTAGCTTTCGATAATCCATACAAACCCTCCAACCGGTCACAATCCTGGTTGGAATGAGTTCATTGTTTTCATTACTTACCACCGTTATACCTCCCTTTTTTGGTACACATTGTACCGGACTTACCCATGTACTATCAGAGATAGGGTATATAATGCCGGCGTCAAGCCACTTGATTATTTCTTTCATTACAACCCCTTTCATGGCATGATTCAGTCTTCTCTGGGCCTCAATTGAAGGTTTGTGATCATCTTCCAAAAAAATCTTGTGCATGCACACTGCCAGGCTAATTCCCTTCAAGTCGGCAATTGTCTACCCTATTGCCTTCTTGTGTAGCATCAACATTTTTATCAGCTTCTTTTCCTGCTCAGGCTGTAACTTAGAAGAAATAATTACAGGCAATGTATTATCGGTTCCTAAGTATGCATATTTTAGTTGCTCTGGCAACTGTTTCAACTCAGAAATCGGTGGTTGTTCAATAGAGGGCTTTTCGAGCTTACCTTCCTTACCTGAGTAATCCAGTGGTTCAAAGTATGTACCTGGTCGATTGACTAGCCAATTTGCCTCTTCTTGTTGTTCCTCATTGACCTGTTCTTCATACTCCTAAGGTTCCTCTTGATCGGTAATGTAGTTGCCGAGGCAACTAAATTCCTCGTTGAAGTTAAACTCTGCTGTGGCATGAAGAAGTTGGCATTCTTCTGGATCATCGGCATGCCTTAGTGTTTGGAACACATTTAGTTTAACTTGTTGGTCATTCACCCTCATTTTGAGTTCTCCCTTTTCAACATCCATCAAGGTTCTCCCTGTTGCTAGGAATGGTCCCCTGAGAATGATAGGTGCATGCTCATATGCTTCACAATCCAAAACAATAAAGTCAGCGGGAAAAATAAATTTATCAACTTTTACCAGTATGTCTTCGATTTTTCCCTCTAGATATACATAGGATCTGTCGGCTAGCTGTAGCATAACTGTTGTAGGTATTGCCTTCCCGATTCCTAGTTTCTAGAATACTGATTTAGGCATCAAGTTTATGCTAGCCCTAAGGTCGCATAATGCTTTCCCGACATAGTGGTTTCCAATGGAACAGGGTATTGTGAAACTTCCAGGATCCTTCAACTTAGGTGGCATATGATTGTGCAACATGGCCATGCATCCCTCTGTTGCGGCAACTGTTTCAAACTCTCCTAGCCTTGTTCTCTTGGACACAATGTCTTTAAGAAACTTAGCATAGTTCGGCATTTGTTCAATTGCTTCTACCAATGGAAAGTTGATGTGGACTTGCTTTAGGTTATCAAGAAACTTATTGAATTGATATTCTTGCTTTTGTCGCTTCAACCTTTGTGGGAATGGTGGTGGAAGTCGGATATCTTCAATCCTTTCATTGGTTTGGAACCTGATTGACGATATTGCCAGGACAACTGGAGTTGCCGAGGCATTATCAACTGGGGTTGCTGAGGCATGCTTATCGCAAGTTGCCGAGGCATCCTTATCGTCGATTGCCGAGGCATGCTTATTGCTGGTTGCCGAGGCATGCTTATTACCGGTTGCCGCGACAATTCCTGGTTCAGCATCTAAGGCTTTGCCGCTAGGTTCGTCTTGATCTTTTTGTGGAGTTTTGTTTGATGAGCGAGCTTGAGCCTCTTTAAGTTGTTGGCCACTTCTAGTGGTGTTCGCCTTACATTGCTCATGGCCAGTTCCTCTTGCGACTTTAGTATCGCTAGGTAAACCTCCTTGCGCTCTAGTATTCAGGTTTTGAGCAAATTGTCCTACTTGATTTTCCAATGATTTGATTGCCGCCTCTTGGTTTTGCAATCTCATCTTGGTCCTGTTAATAAAAGCATCAGTTCTTTTTATGAAGTTACTATTCTCAGCCATATAAGATTCAGTTTTCAACATAAAAACATTTCGAGAATTTTCCGAAGAACTAGATGTTGTCGGTTGTTGCTACGACAACTGTTGCCGTGGCATATTCTGCTGGAATCCCGATGCTTGTGCATTCTGATTTTTCTAGTTTAGAGCATTGTTAGGATTACTCCATGAAAAATTCAGGTGCTTCTTCCAAGCTGGATTGTATGTATTGGACATCACATTGTTGTTCTGGTTGTAATTCCCCACATAGAAGCTGGATTCTGGATTATGCATACATTCAGAAGAATCATGGTTACCACCACATAACTCACAAAAGGAATCCATTACCTTGACCTCATGTGTGTTGTTTGGTTTCTGCATGTTCTGGACCATCTTGGTTAAAGTGGCCAATTGTGCCGAAATTGAGTCTGATGATCCTAGTTCATGTATTGTGGCTTGGCGTCTAACTCCTCCTCTTCTAGTAGAGGGGAATTGATAATCATTCTTGGCAAGCCTGTTTAGAATTTGCATTGCTTCCTCTGGCGACTTATCTAGGAGTATGCCGTTTGCCGAGGCATCTAGCATCATCCTTGTTGGTGTATTCACGGCGTTGTAAAACATTATTACTTGTGTCCACACTGGGAATTCGTGTAGGGGCATTTGTGTAGAAGTTCTCTATATCGCTCTCAAGCCTCGTACATGGATTCATCATCTGCCTGCCGAAAAGAAGTAATGTCATTACGAAGCTTATCAGTCAAATTTGTAGGATTAAACTGAGCAAGGAAATCACGACAAAGATCTGTCCAAGATCCTATTGATATGGCAAGAATGCTATTCAACCATGCTTTCGCCCTATCCCTCAGTGAATAGGGGAATAATCTTAATTGTAAAACATTGGGGGTGACTGTGTATTTTGAACGAGTTAGAAATCTCGAGGAAAGATTTAAGATGTTGTCGTGCATCTTCAGTTGCTGAGCCGCCAAATTGACCAATTGTGTTGATCATATTAAACATCACCGGTTTCAACTCAAAGTGGTCGGCTTCAATTTCAGGTGCGACAACTCCTGGATTAAGTCCATCAAGATCTTCTTCAAGATAGTCTCGAATAGTTTTGTTTCGTGCAAGAATCACTCCTCCTCCTGCTGGAACATCTTGATTAATATTGCCGTTTTGATTAGCCATTGCTACTCTTAACCTTCGTCTAAGTCTTTGTAAGGTTCGTTCGATTTCTGGATCAAAGGGATATTCTGGTGTAATCGGTCTCGCCTTGGTAATATACCAATGCAAAACCAAAGATTGTTAGCCCTTTGAATCTTAAACAAGAAAAGTAAAAAGAAAGAGCAAGAAAATTCAAACAAAGTCGCTATTGCCAATCCCCGGCAACGACGCCAAAAACTTGTTGCGCGTAATAAGTGCTACGCAATTGTGCAAGTATACATGTCGCAAGTTATAGTATAAAAGATATCGTCTCCATAGGGATTGGTGCCATTTCAAGAATCTAATCTCTTGCACTGTAAAAAGTAAAAGAAAACACAAGTAGAAGATTATAGGAGTTTAACTAACAACTAAACTAGAAAGTAATAAAGTAAAAGAATAGATGAGATCAAATAAGAGAAAATAGGCCAGGTTATCGTGAGTTGAGGTGTGATAGCCGATTGGATCGTCTTGGTAAAAGAGTGCAAGGGCAACTTAGTTGCCGTGGCAACTTGCACAACGGGGTTGCCTTGGCAACTAATCGATGGTTGCCTGGGCGACTAGTTGGGTAACTACTTGGGTGTCTGGGCAGCAACTTCAAGGTTCGGTAGAGCGTTTTTCAATGGTTTCTTCTTATCCCTAAGTCGAAACTCTAGCTACTTGTGCATGCCTTGATAATACATCCCTGAGTGAATCAAGAGTGAACAACAACCAATCTTGCGCTCTTCTTAGCCATTGAAATCCTTAACTTATTCCTAAGTCGGATTAATCTTCACCATCAATAGATTGAATAAAGATCATATTCATTCGTTTCTTGAATCTAACTCTCCCGATATTAGATAAATAGATGAAGTTGCGAGATCCTCTCCCAATTCACTCGCAAACAAGAATAAGAACCAAGAATGAATAAACCATGAATAGAAAAGAGCAAACTCTTATTACCTAAACAAAATCAAATTGTTTCTCACAATAACAATAGCCAAATAGATTTAGTTCATGGCTAGGTTCCAAAAAACACAAGATAAAGAATCCCTAGCATGAACCTAATTGAACAAGAAAGAAAAAGATGAAGAATGGATGAAGCCTTCTTGTCGAGATCTTCCCCTTGAAGCTTGTCGAAAATTCTCTCTCCTCTCCCCTTTAGAGTTGACGACTTGGTGATCTATTTCTAGGGCTAGGTCAAAGTCCTCTTTTGAGGAGGAAGTTAAGTTGGAATTAAATTATCTTTAAAGAATATAATTCTTTATTATAATTATATTCCTTCTAGAACTTCTCCTATCTTCTTGGAATTTAATTCTTCTTTAACCTCTTCATGGAAATCAAACTCCTTTGGGATTTAGCTTTGCTCCACGTCATCTTGGGCTTGTCTAGTCTTCAATTTCGACTACCATATCACCTTATTCATTGTCGACAATTGCCCTGGAAACTGGCACAACGTCTCCTTCATGCATTGCCCTGGCAACTAGCTCTAGCCTTGCTTTGACAAGTGATCCTGCACATACACACAAAACACACCAAAGCAACATCTTTTCCCACAAAAACAACCAAGTTATGGAATCAAGCTCAACGATGGAAGGAAACGTGGATTAATGCATAAATGACTAATTATGTAACTAATATGAGCCTTTGTCTAACAATAATATGAGTAAAAAGGGTAAGAAAAATAGTACTTTTGAACACTTATTACAAGTCTCTCAAGTGTGAAGTCCATACACACTGGCAAAAAAATAGGCAATCTTGGTCAAATGATCCACAATCACCCAAATGGCGTCATGCCTTTTTTGAGTTAACGACAAACCCATTACAAAATCCATGGTCACCTGATCCCACTTCCATTGTGGAATTTGAATATGTTAAAGCAAACCCAAAAGAACCTAATGTTTAGCCTTGACTTTCTGACAAGCTAAGCACCTCGTCACGAACTCTGACACATTTTTTTCATACTAGGCCACCAATAAAAGGGACATAAGTCTTGATACATCTTGATACTTCTTGGATACATTGAAAACGGGTAACGGTAAGCCTCCCTGATAATCTAATATTGTAAATCCTCTAAGGCCGGAACACATAAATGACCCTTAAAGTACAAGACTCCACTGTCTCGTACCTCAAAGCTTGATGTCTCACCCTGCTGAACCAAATCTATCTTCGATACCAACTCTGCGTCTAGAACTTGAGTCCTCTTGATTTCTTGTACTAAAGTAGGCTCACACGAAGCTTCGGCCAATAAGACACCATCCTTGGTCATCCTCAACCAAGCAAACATTTCCCTCAAGTCTGACATAGACTTTTGACTCAAAGCATCAACCACATTATTTGCTTTACCAAGGTCTCGATGATACAATCATAATCTTTAAGCATATACAATCCATCTCCTTTGTCCTAAATTCAACTCTTTCTGGGAGATTAAGTACTTTAGGTTCTTGTGGTCAGTGTAGATATAGAATTTCTCTCCATAAAGGTAGTGCCTCCGAATCTTCAATGCGAAGATAACAACTACAAGCTCCAAATCATGCGTGGGATAATTCCGTTCATGAGGCTTAAGTTGTCTCGAGGCGTAAGCAACCACCTTACCTTCTTGCATGAGAACACAACCAAGTCCACTCAACGGAGCATCACTAAAAACTACATAATCTTTTCCCGATTCAAGTTGCGTTAAAATTGGGGCTTTCGTCAAAAAGCTTTCAACTGTTTAAAATTTTGCTCTCTTTTCTCGTTCCACTCAAATAGAACTCCTTTTTGTAGCAACTTTGAATAGGTGTCGCTATGATAGAAAAACCATTGACAAAATGACGGTAATATCCAGCAAGTCTAAGGAAATTACGAACTTTTGAGATATTTCTAGGTGGTTTCCACTCTACCACAGCCTGAGTCTTTTGCGGATCCATGCGAATCCCATCCGCTACCATAATGTGGCCCAAGAATGCCACTTTAGAAAGCCAGAACTCATACTTACTAAACTTGGTATAAAGCTGTCTATCTCTCAATATCTAAATGATGACACGAAGGTGATAATCATGCTCATCCTCTAAACTCGAGTAAACCAAAATATCATTGATGAAGACCACCACAAACTGGTCTAGATAGGTTTGAAAGATTCAGTTAATCAATTCCATAAAAGTTGCTGGTGCATTGGTTAAGCCAAAGGGCATAACCAAGAACTCATAATAGCCATACCGCATCTTAAAAGCAGTATTCTGGATATCTTCATCTCTTACTTGCAATTGGTAATAACCCGACCTCAAGTCAATCTTTGAGAACACATGATCACCTCTAAATTGGTCAAACAAATCATCTATTCTTGGAAGAGGATAACGATTTTTCACCGTCACCTTATTTAGCTGACGATAGTCGATACACAACCTCATCAAACTATTTTTCTTCTTGACGAACAAGACTGGAACACCCTAAGGTAAGACGCTTGGCTGGATAAACCCTCACTCTAATAATTCTTGAATTTGATTCTTTAATTCTCTTAATTCTATCGGTGCCATGCGATACGAAGCAATAGACACTGATGTTGTACCTGACATCACCACAATTCAAAACTCTAGCTCTCGATCTGGGGGTAATCTAAGTAACTCCTCCGAAAATACATCGGCAAACTCTTGAACTGTCTAAAGGCTCTCAAGCATCAGACTCTTAACTCTTGTATCAATCACTTGAGCTAATAAGGCCTCACAACCTTGTTGGATTATCTTTTGTGATGCCAAGGCCGACACTATATTGGAAAGGCAAGGATTCCTCTCATCTTTCACCACAAGTTTGGCCCCATCAAACCTCAAATCTTAAGACTCTTAGCTCTACAACCCAAACTTGCCGAATTAACCTTGAAAGATTTTTTTTATGAATTCTTATGGTGATTGCCGAATTGTTTGATGTATACTAATGTATACATACGATTCTTTTTGTTGCATATTCGATGTAAATGTAAGAATCTGAGAAGGTCCGGGATTGAATCAAGGAAAAAGGAAAGTCAAAGATCAAGGTTTTAATAGTACTATGCTATTTTGGGTATTTGGTAAAGGTAACAAGGTGAGTGCATTTATCTATTTTAAAATGTATTTAGGAAGACTTGCGATAAGTCAACCTATACGATTTTACAAAATTGGTAATATTGCTTTTATGTGAAATATAATATTTTCACAGGCAAAAAGAAATGGTTTTGTACATGATAGTGTATGAACTGCCTTATTATGTTTTGTTTATGATAATCTTATTATCATATATCGATGATATGTTACAAAACTATTCATAGTATAATAGAGTATGAACTGCTCTATTATTTTAATGCTCAAGTTTATTATTGAGAGTTACAGTATAGTGGCATGCCATGGAGTCTAGTAGCTGCGTCCGACACATTTATGTGTCTAGAACTCTGGGAGTTCATCGGTCTTAATGGCCTAGTATTCTGGGACTACACAGGACTTTGCTGCTTAGTACTCTAGTGTACATCAAGCTTGTCATAGATACGTTAGTATCCGTGGGATACTTAGTACTCTGGGAGTACACGACTCGCATACTTAGTTCTCTCTTTACGTATATCTTGGGCAGTACATGGAATTGATTTATAAGATGTTTTTAGCATTATTTTAATCATGCTATATAATGGTCCTAATTTTTAGGAAAATTTGGCAATAAGTGCCTAAACTATGTTTTTCTTAAGTTGCTTTCTTATTTGTTTATTTTATGAATACATTTTAATGCGTCACTAAGTTAATACTTAGCATGTGTTTTGCCTGTTCACATGTAGGTTGATACGGTACCAGTTGTAAGCAGCAACATTTTGCATCACCTTGTGGACGAGGACATACAACAGGTTATCATAGTAATGTCTTGACATCCTATATGATGTTTTTGTTTTACTGGCATGTATAATGACAAACTTGCTCATTTTGCACAAATCACTTTTAATTATGTTAAGGTTAGTATTTTCTATAAATGGTGCGTGATTTAATATATTTATTATGTGAATTAGAATGATTTATGAGAGTTAGTGGGCCTATAATTGGAATAGATAAAAATAGTCCGTAAAATCCGCATTAGGCAGTAAGTTTGAAAAGTATCATAAATTCCACAAATCAAATTAGAAGGTGAATCTTATATATACAAACTAAAAATTGAGTCTAGTTTCATTAACACAAACGATAATTGATTTCGATATGTATTTTTAAAGTTATGAATTTTTAAGTGTTGATAGGTCAAAAATCAAGGCAGCAGTTTACCAGAAAAACTACAATGTACCGTGGCTTTGAAGAATTTTAATAATTTGTGTATATTGAAGACGAGTTATTAATTTATATGCTTAAAAAGTTTATTGAGTCTAGTTTAATATAAAATTCACATAATGTATTTTTGATATCTATAAAAAATGATATACATTTTTATTCAAAGATAGTGCAGGTTGCCAATTCAAAAGTTTTATAATAGTAATATTTTTGAGTTTGTTTTGTAACATCACTGACTCATGTTTGATGATCAAATACAAGAAGGGGTGTTATATTTATTGGTATCAGAGCTGAAGGTTTAGCCGATTCTATATTTAAAAAGAGTCTATTATAAGTTATCAATGTATACATGCCACTAGGATGTCATAATTACTAATGACGGCACTAGTATGATTGATGTGCTTGCTTACTAATGCAAAGTGTTCTTGCGAGTATAGATGTCTGAGGGAGAAGGTTCGCGCCAGGAGACCCATATAGAGGGTCAAAATGATCCCGAGGTTGGTGGAAGCTAGTTTCGTCCAGCCTTTAGCCCAGTCTGAAGAGAATGTGCTGGTTCAGCCTAGAATACCAGTACAGGATCAGGGAAATTTCTTACAAGCTTTAGAGATGATCATTAATCAGCCTTCACGAACTCCTATTGCTAAGGAGTTAAAGGTGCTGCGAGCACCAAAATTCACTAATGGAGATCCTATTACCACAGACTATTGGCTAAATGATTTAAAGATTATGCTCGAGGGACTACATTGTGATGATCAGAGGAAGCTAGAGGGAGTTGTGTCCTTGCTAAATGTGTAGGCTCGTATTTGGTAGACAAATGTCACTACTTGCCCCCTATAAGGAGACTACATATGAGTTCTTTCTTCATGAGTTTCGTAACAAGTATATTGGTGACAAGTTCATCTGAGAAATAAGAAGTGAATTTCTAAATCTCAAGCAACACGATCGGACAATGTATGAATATTAATGTGAATTCAACAAACTGAGCCATTTCGCCTCAGAGTTGATTCCTACTGAAAAAAGATCGTAGAACTTGCTTCATTGAAGGCTTGGATGCTGATTATAAAGAGGTGCTAATTGCTACGAATATTACTAAATTTCAAGATACAGTCAATCGAGCTAAAATGATGGAAAAAGTTTGGCTAGAAAAGATAACACTCGGAATGTTTAGCCATAGAAAAGGAATCATATATTATATTTTCTTTCACCATCTTCTAAACGAAGCAAGAGTTCTTATCTTGATAATCGAGCAGGATCTACAACTTTCGTTAGATAGAGATCTTGACCCGAAAAGTCCAGAGATTCATAGTCCTCTATTGCGAGGACAAGAGGTTCAAAGAAATTCCAAATCCCAGCTGCTTGTGAGCATTGTGGCAAGTATTATTTTGGGAAGTGTAGAGCCCTTATAGGAGTTTGTTTCGGTTGTGGTGCCACCGATCATTTTGTATGAGATTGTCCAAAGGTTTATGATAGACCAGAGCGATAAAAGAAATTGGTTGCTTAGAGCCAAAAAGGAAAAAATCAGGGTAATCCAGGATTTGCTAGAACTACCCGTCAGGGAACATCTAAAGCTGCTTCCAACAAGGAACTCAAGACTTCGGCAAATGTGTACCATATTCGCACTGATGATGATAAAGATGCGCCATATATTGTTATAGGTACTTTCCAACTTTTTAATAAACCTGTATTTGTATTGATAGATCTAGGATCTACTCATTCGTATGTTAGTTCTAAGTTAGTCCAAGATAGAGGGATTACCTTAGTACCTACAACTAGCAATGTTTTAGCGACCAATCCTATTGGTCATGGTGCTAGAGCGAATAAAATTTGCAAGCAATGCCCAATAGTGATACAAGGGATTAAATTCCTAGCTGATCTAATGTAATTGCCTTTTTATGAGTTTGAGATTATTTTGGGCAAGGATTTGTTGCATGCTTATTATGCTACAGTAGACTATAGCTTGAAGTGACTAGTGTTGAAAAGCAAAGAAGGTGCAGAAATAGTAGTGACTGGCGAAAGGTCAAATTGTCTGAATAATGTGGTCTCGATAATGAAGACATAGAGATTGTTACATTAGGTATGTCAGGCTTACTTAGCTCATGTTTTGGATACTCAATCTTCAAAGATAGACATTAACAGTATTCTGCCAGTTTGAGATTTTCCTGATGTATTTCGAGAAGAATTGCCAAGGTTGCCTTCAAGATCAAGAGGTGTAGTTTGGAATAGATGTTCTACCCAGTACTGAACCGATATTGATGGTACGTTATCAGATGTCTCCAACAGAATTGAGAGAGCTAAAAATTTAGTTGTAGGAGTTATTGGACCATGGTTTTATACGACCTATTGTATCACCCTAGGGGCACCAATTATGGTTGTTAAAAAGAAAGATGGATCATTGCGGTTATGCATTAACTATCGTTAATTGAATAAAGTGAAAATTAAGAACAAGTATCCCTTGTCGAGGATTGATGACTTTTTTGATCAATTGAAAGGAGCAGTTGTGTTTTCTAAGATTAATCTTCGGTCAAGCAACTATCAGTTAAAGGTTAAAAAAGATAATATTCCGTAGACAACATTTTGGACATGGTATGGACACTATGAGTTTGTGGTGATGCCTTTTGGTCTTACTAATGCTTCTGCAACATTTATGGACATGATGAATAGAGTGTTCCAGTCGTACTTGGATCGGTTCATTATAGTGTTTATTAATGATATACTGGTTTATTTGAAGACTAGGGAAGAACATGATGCCCAACTGCGGGTAGTATTGTAGATATTGAGAGAAAAGGAATTGTATGCTAAACTTTCTAAATGCGAGTTTTGGCTTTCAGAGGTGGCATTCTTAGGCCATATTGTTTTGGCAGAAGGAATTCGAGTTGATCCCAAAAAGTTTCAGGCCATTGTTGAATAGAAACCTCCCAAGAATATTACTGAGGTTCATAGTTTCTTGGGACTAGTAAGATATTATCACTATTTTGTGAAGGGTTTCTCGATGATTGCTGCACTGATTACTACGAAAAGATGTACCTTTTGTTTAGACTAATAAATGTCAGGACAACTTTTAACAGTTAAAAAGGATTTTAACTGAAGCACCAATGCTTGTACAGTCAGAATCGAGAAAAGATTTTACATTGTACAGTGATGCATCATATAATGGATTGGGATGTGTATTGATGAAAGAAGGTAAGGTAGTAGCTTATGCCTCCAGAAAATTAAAGACGCATGAGAAGAATTATCTGACACATGATCTGGAATTGGCCGTAGTGGTTTTTGCGTTGAAGATATGATGTCATTATTTATACGGTGAATGATGCTATATTTTTACGGATCATAAAAGTTTAAAGTATTTAATGACTCAGAAAGATTTAAATCTGAGGCAAAGAAGATGGTTAGAGTTAATCAAAGATTATGATCTTATAATTAATTATCACCCTGGAAAAGCAAACGTTGTGGCTGATGCTTTGAGTCGGAAGATATTTGTTGCTTTAAGGACTTTGAATGCTCAATTGGCGCTGAGGAACAATGGTGCTTTGATTGTAGAGTTATAGATTAAGCTTACTTTGATAGATCACGATTAAAGAGTTACAAAATAAAGATGAAAAATGGTTAGCTATATTAAATCAGATTGAAAGTAGTAAGGCTAAATACTATGCAGTTAAGACCGACGGATGTCTTTGTTATCGGGACAGAGTATATATTCCTGATGATGAACAACTGAGACGTGAACTTCTATATGAAGCTCATTATAGCCCGTTAACAATGCATCTAGGAGGTAATAAGATGTATTAGGATCTGAATAGTAGATATTGGTGGCTAGGCATGAAAAGAATAGTGACCGAGTTTATAGCTAAATGCTTGATACGCCAACAAGTGAAAGCTAAGCATCAAGTGCTATCCAGATTGTTACAACCGATTTCCATCCCGCAATGGAAATGGGAGAATGTCATGATGGATTTTGTGGCAGGTTTACCGATGACTCCGAGCAAAAAGGATTCGATTTGGGTGGTAGTGGACAGATTGACAAAGTCTGCCCATTTCATTCCAGTTCGAACAAATTATACAATGGATAAATATGTAGAGTTGTATATTAAAGAGATTGTACGATTGCATGGTGTGCCTGTCTATATTGTGTCAGATAGAGATATGAGGTTTAACTCAAGATTTTTGATTTTTTTGCGTAAGCCACTAGGAACTCGACTAAATTTCAACACTGCTTTCTATCCAAAGATAAATGGTCAGTCGAAAAGAATTATTTAGATACTTGAAGATATGCTTAGAGCTTACGTACTCGAGTTTGAAGGTTCATGGGAAAAGTATTTGCCACCAGCCGAATTTGCCTATAATAAAAGTTACCAAGCAAGTATAAATGTGGCTCCTTATGAAGCCTTATATGGTAGACGATGCAATACACTATTGAATTGGTTCGAGCTCGAGGGTCGCAAAATGATTGGGCCTGATTTGGTTTGAGATGTGGAAGACAGGGTTAAAATAATACATGAAAACCTTAAGAAAGCTTCGGATCGACATAAATCTTATACAAATTTAAAGAGGAAAGATATAGAGTTTGAGGCTGGTGAAAAGTATTCTTCAATATTTCTCCTTGGAAAAAGGTGCTATGCTTTGGGCGTAAAGGAAAATTGAGACCGAGATTATCGGCCCTTATGAAATTCTAAAGAAAGTTGGGCAGTAGCTTATCAATTAGTGTTACCTCCAAAATTGAGTAAGATTCATGAAGTGTTTCTTGTTTCGATGCTCAAAAGGTATCGATCAGATCCTTCTCATGTGATATCACTAGAAGAGATCGAAATTTAGCCAGATTTGACTTATGAGGAGGAACCAGCAAATATTCTTGCTCATGGAGTTATGAAATTGAGAAACAAGACCATTCCGTTAGCGAAAGTTCTCTAGCAGAACCATAAAGTGGAGGAGGCCACCTAAGAAACAAAAGAAGCAATGAAAAAGTAATATCCACATCATTTTGAATCAGGTACATTTTAAAATTCGAGGGCAAATTTTCTTAAAAGGGAGAGAATTGTAATACCCCAATATTTGGTTAGTGACCAAAACATAAAGAATCAAAAGTTGGTGGTTTTAGTTCAGTGACTAAAATGTAAACTTTTAAAGTTTTGTGAATTTGAGAAAATTTTAGGGATTAATATGATAATTCTCCCATATATTATTTTATATTCTATAAATGAATAGTTTATCCCAGTATAAGATTTTTTTGTAGGAATTAGATTTTTGATACGAGATTTGTGTGAGAAGTTATAAAAAAGTATTAGTAATTAATTCAGGAAATTGTTTTAACTCAAATTATTACGAAAATTTTATGGAAGCCTTAGGAAGATTCATGGATTAAGATATTGTGGTTTTTGAATCGTTTTTATTTAATTTAAATTTGATTCTATGTAGTATTTGATGTAGTAGTGAAAATGGCAATTTTGAAGATAAGTTGATTTATTAATGGCAAAATGATCATTGTGCATATACTTTTTAAATATCTTTGATTACAGAAAATGAGATTGTATAGGTGGCAACATGTCATTAGAGAAAATCAAGGTGTAAAATAGTCATTTGAATATTAAGAAGATTTTTATTATATAAGATTAATATAATGCGATTTGGCATAAATCAAATAAATGGAAAAGTGTGGAATTTTGGTTCATCTTTCTCCCATAGCCGTGAGCTTCCAAGGTGAGTTAAGAAAAATTTTTCTTTGGATTTTTAGGACTTATTTGATTGATTTTAGGGTTGAGACATGAAATAGAAAATTGTTCTCCATTGAATTCTCTTTCATTTGGTACAAGTTTTGGATAACTTTCTTGCTCCTAAGTTGAACTGGGTGTTTAAGTGGATGAAGGACATGTTGGAATTTCATGTTTCAAGATTTAATTATGTTGGAAAAGTTGTTGTGATGTTGTTTCTATGATTAAAGTGATGAAATTCCATGGTATTTAGCATAGGGACAATTCAGCTATATTGAGAAAATTGGGAGGAAATGTTGTAAATATTATTTTAGTGATGGAAAAAGATTAGAATTATGTTATCCATACTTGATTGTGTCATTTGAATGAAGAAAATATTCAAGAAGGACCATTTTACAATTCGGCTAAAGTGAAGGACTTAAATAGGAATTGTGAAAATGTAGGGTTCATATGAAGATATAATGTGTTGTTGAATCAAATTAACCTTGAAATTTTTTTTATGGATTCTTATGGTGATTGCTGAATTGTTTGATGTATACTAATGAATACATACGATTCTTTTTGTTGCATATTCGAAGTAAACGTAAGAGTCCTATAAGGTCAGGATTGAATCAAGAAAAAAAGAAAGTCAAAGATTGAGGTTTTAATAGTACTATGCTACTTCAGGTATTTGGTAAAGGTACCAAGGTGAGTGCATTTATCTATTTTAAAATGTATTTAGGAAGATTTGCGATAAGTCGACCTATACGATTTTACTGAATTGGTAGTATTGACTTTTATGTGAAATATAATATTTTCGCATGCAAAAAGAAATGATTTTGTACATAATGGTCTATGAATTGCCTTATTATGTTTTGTTTATGATAATCTTATTATCATATATCGATGATGTAATATTCCAAATTTTGGCTAGTGACTAAATTGTAAATTTTGAAAGTTTAGAGGGTTAGAGTATAAACTTTGGAAAAGTTTGGGGACTAAAGTGTAAATTTCCCTAACAAGTAATTTTGTTCAGTATAAGAGTGAATCGGATCGAAAAAGGTACCTTGATATCTGTTTTAAGAATTAAGACGCAAAAAAAGGTACCGAATTTGAATTGAATGAAATTGTTAAGCGTGCTGAGGCCAGAGAAATACAAGGATGGGTGACCTTTGGGAAGGTCCCATAAAAGTGTTTCTGATCAATAATTTGGACTCAGTAAAAGTAAAGAATATTCGAATGGATTATCGATAAAGGATTTATAAGAGAAATTTTATTCTATGGAGATTTTCGATAATTATCAGAATAGTAGACTGAGTTAGGAAAATCCAGTCTAAGTTATGGGAAAGGAAGTTTTTATGAGATAATAGAGTTTATTTCCCGAATATGGAAATATGGAATTTTTGGAATAAATCTGATTGTTCGGAAAAGGTAAAATCGTCATAGAAGTATTTTACGAATATCAGGTCGAATCAAAATTTCAGAGACTGATCCAAAAGCAATGGGAAAGTCAAAAAATACTATTTTGTGAATATTTTATTATTGTTGGTTGGATTCCAACTAGACTTAGTTGAATTTTGACAAGAATGGCAAACTAGTAAATAAAAACTAGTTGGAGGGCAAATTGGTCATTTTCCCCAATGGCATTTTTGAAATATTTTAAAAGTTACAAGGATAATTTTGGAATAAGAAAATGGAAGATTAAATTTTGGCCTTGATTAATGATACGATCAATCTCAACCGTTGGATTAAAAGCGTATTTTAGTAATTTCACTATCTAAATGAATTTAAAATTCATTTATACAAGACAAGTGGCCAAATTGGATGAAAAACAAAAGATGAAGACCATTCTTCATCCTAAAATTTAGAAATATGAGGGGGAGAAAGAAAGAAAAACAAAGAAAAAATTTCCAAGTTCGATTCAAGCCCTGAAACTCGATTTTCAAGTAATATTTTCAATTGCAAAGTTGTTCTACTCTTCAAGCTCTATCTTTTGGTATAAATAATTCATGGAAAACATGCTTGATTGATGTGAATTGTGCATGAGAAGAAATTAGGGTTTATGGACAAAGTTTGGGGCTTTTGGAATTTTATGATTTTATGATGAAATTCAAGTTGAAATCAAGCTAGTATAATGTTAAAATCATGTTATTGAGTTGAGATTTAAACCCTACATATTTTAGTTAGTATGAAGATGATTAGGGTTTATTGATTCAAGTTCAATTTAGGGTTTGTGATGTTAAATTAATGATCTAGTAAGCTTGAATTGTTATTTGGAAGCAAAACCCTAAATTAAAAGTATAGGGACCATTTTGGCAATTCTGAAAGTTAAAGAACTAATCTGAATTTTTATGATTTTGAAGTGTATTTATGTTATTATTGATGTTGGAGACGTGAAATTGAAGTTAGAATGTTAAACCGATGTTGAATCGAATTAGTGACCATTTTGTCAAATTATCAAAGTTAATTGACCAATTCGGAAATGAGGTTTCATGGAAGGATTAAATCTGAATTTTAATTATAAGGATGGAATTAAGATAGTAATGTTGATTTGAGGACTAAATTGCAAAGTTAAGAAGTTTGAATCCTTATCTTTGCATTTTTAGTGATTATTTCAAAAAGAATGAAAAATTAGAAGGAATTATTTTTGAATAATTATTTGATGAAGAAAATGATATGTTAGTGGTTTGAATCAAGTAAAGGGACCAAATTGACAAATAGAAAAGTAAGGAGAAATTAGAATAAAGTTTGAAGTTATTTATGGAAGTTGTGTAGAAAACTGGATTTGGCAGTAAGTTTGAAAATTCACCATAAATTCTAAAAAAATGGTTAGATGGTGAATTTTATATCGATGTAAAGATTTATTCGTCTAGTTTTGGTTAAAACAAACGGTGATTTAT
Source organism: Hibiscus mutabilis (assembly GCA_019671005.1). Taxonomy (NCBI): domain Eukaryota; kingdom Viridiplantae; phylum Streptophyta; class Magnoliopsida; order Malvales; family Malvaceae; genus Hibiscus; species Hibiscus mutabilis. Next base: position 29,445,890 of record CM033729.1, read on the forward strand.
TTCGATTCATATATCAAAAGATATGATTTTTTAAGTGATGAAAGGTTAGAAAACAGAATAGCAGTTTGTTCCGAAATTCAATACTGGAATTCAACTTTGAAAATTTGCCATAAATCGTACAAATTGAATATAGGTTATTAGTTTATATGGTTGAAAAGCTTATCGAATCTAGTTTCTTTTTCGACAAACGAAAAATGATTTCGAGTTCCGAGTTAAAAGATATTAATTTTTAATCGAATGAAGGTCATAAAAATTACAGAACAATTACTGTCAGGACAACCCTGTAAACGAGAGTTTGATGATTTTTCATAAATTTTGTAGATTTTATTAAATTATGTGGCTTATACCGTTAGAACCGTTATCGAATCTAGTTTGGATGGTAGTGCAAGCTGACAGAAAATGGAAATTGAGACAATTTGTGTCTAAAGTTGGTTAGCAAGCTTGGAGGAATTATTTGAAGATCAAAATGGTCATTAGGGGACCAAAAATGAGTTTGTGAACAGTATAAGGAAGGAAAGAAATTTATGGAAAATTTTTATGTTGAATGATTAAATAGCTTAATTGAAATATTGTTAGAAGTGAATCTAACAAATGTTTATTTATATTCATGTGATAATTGAAGTTGGATCCGAATCAAAAGAAGGTTCGAGTACTATAAAGGAAATGATCAATAAAGCTTAGTGAGGCATAATAATAAAGGGCTTAGGTGAGTGCATTTTTAAATGTTTGCATTATATTGAAAATGGCATTGCATTTCTCTATAATACATGATATGATACATTGCTCGACATGTCAAGCTTGATGGAATACCAGGTACGAATTATTGTTTGCATAAATGATGATGATCTATGTTTTCCATGACTATTTATGATGAAGCATGAAACATGAAATGTCTATTTATATGATTAATTATGATGTTGAGTTGATGATGAAAGAAATGCCCAAGTATTGTGCATAGTTGGCATGCCATAGAGTCTTTAGCAGCTACACCCTTATGTTCATGTTATCAAACAAATATTGTGACAGAATGATTGTGTCACATGCACCCAAGTACTATGCCCGAGTGCACTGTCGAGGTGCTTCATGTTTATGGGGAGCAAAGAGCGTCCCCGAGTACGTACTCATCTTCACAGTTACGTTAGACACTACGCTGTCATTTCAAGATGACTCGCGTACCTCGATCTCATATAATATACTTTGGGCTATGTTCAAGAATATAATATGAAAATGATGGCATAAAGAAAGCATTACTATGTTCAAGTAAATGATATGCAAATGATGGCATAATGAAAGCATGACTATGTCAAGGTATATGTTATGTAAACGATTACATGATGAAAGCAAGAATATGTTAAAAGACATGTTATGCAAATGCTTTCATGATAATAATAGGATATTAAAAACATGGTTATGATGAAGATTGCGTTATGTAAATGACTAATTGATGATCATGACATATTGATTGCATGTTTCTATGACAAAACTGATAGATGACATGAATTATGATTGAAAACATGTCTATGTTAAAGAATATGTTGTGCATATGATTACTTGATAAATATAGACTATTGAAAATAAGACTATGTTAAAGAATATGACATGCAGATGAATACTTGATGATTATGGAATAATGATAGTATGATTCTATGTTAGGTAGATTAACGATATAAATTATATTTGGACATGCTTGCCGTTTTAAAAAACATGTACTGCACTTTTCATATGATATACTGTAATGCATTATTTCATGTTTAGATAAATGAGATTAATTGCCTCACTAAGTTCGTAGTTAGCGTGTGTTTTATTTCACACGTAGGTTCTCCGAAAATAAGCTAGCAAGGAGGAGCTGGTAATTGGGAAGATCAAGTTACTATTTGTAAGTACAGTACGTACATCTTTAACGTAATTTGATAGACTAGTGGGCATGTAATATTTTCAGTGGGTAAATAGACTAGTGGGCATGTAATATTTTAAGTGGGTAAACTATTTTGTAAGTCTAAGTTTATAACGTATTTATACATTGTCATGGAAGTATAGACTTAGAGAAATAGTTTGCTATTAATAACTATGAATTTTGACGTAGTTAAATGTTGTTTAACCCTGATCGCGTAAAAATTTAAAAATCAAGAAAGAGTCTAGGTAGTGTACATGGTTTTCACCCTGAATTATATTTTTATTTGAACAACTCAATTATGAATTTTATAAATCAATTTAGGGTCAAAACTAGCTACAATAGACTGACATAGTTTTTAATTTAAAACTTAGAAAGGGTTAAACTACAAGATGAATTTTGGTATAAATTTTTTTTACATGTCAAGATTTCTTTCAATGACTCCGTAACATCTTTAATGTATATTCGGCTTAAGAGTATACGTTAAGGGTGTTACATTTATTGATTTGATACCGATTGAGAAGTCCCTATGAGAATGGTTTATCAAAGGACTTAACCCGTGGCTTAAAGAGTAATTCTTAGGTATGAGTTTGTCGATTTTCTAGGATGCTATAACGAGAGCCAAAGGCTATGGAGAAAGCCTGTAATTACTTTAATTGATCTGGGTTCGACTCACTCGTATATTGGTACTAAGATAGTAGTACAAAGAAAGATTCTTAAGGAAAACTATTTTTAGTAATGTGATTCCTAGTAACCCACTTGGACATAGTGCATGGGTGACTAGAATATGTAAGAAATGTCTATTAGTGATTTAAGGAATTGAGTTCCTGGCAAGCTTATTGGAGCTTTTATTTTGCAAACTTGATATTATTTTTGGAATGAACTAGTTGTATGCATATGATGCAGAGGTGAAATGATACTAGAATAAGAAAAGTAAAACGATAATGGATTTCGTCAGTTGACGAATCTTAGAGGTCAAGAAAGGACCCATACTGGATATGATATAGTAAAATAAGCCTGGAAGTTAGTTCTTGTTTAAAATAAGTTTTTTGCATAGTAAAGAATTGATACAGTAATTATAAGATACTCGGATACAAAGGAGTAAGAAGAAGTATCTTTACTTCAGAAATATATATGTTTGAAGATAACAATGTTAGTAGTTGCTGCAGATGTAATCTGGCGATTTACTCAAGATAAGTTAAGGATTGAAGTTATGATGGAAATAACTCAGTAGTATCTTATTATAAGATGTTTGTACTGTCAGTACATATAAGGGAGAATTGGAAAGTTAAGTAATGATACTACTGAGATGATTAGAAAAGAAACTAAGAAAGAAATTGATTTGTAAAGAGATTATATTTGAAGCTAAAAAAGAAGATGTTAGGTATGAATCGGTCAAAGTACTAAAAGTAGTAAACTATATTGCAAGGATAATCAAAGACAATTTTAAACGGGAGTTTGATGAATTTTCATAATTTTTGTAGATTTTATTAAATTATGTGGCTTATACCGTTAGAACCATTATCGAATCTAGTTTCTACGGTATAAATGTAACACCCTTGACTAGAATGTCACATTTGGGCCTCAAGCCCAAACCATTACCATAAAATTCTAGCCTAGTTTAGTCCAATCCACAAATCCAGTATGAAAATCCATTTAATTACAACCCAATAAAACAAAATAAATATTTAAAAACATATACCATAGAGCTCCTTTTAAAATTACATTATAAACTCTTGGCTCGATAGTTTGAAAATCCAAATACGATTTACAATATACAATAGGTTCCTACGAATACAAATCCCAAAGACCTAAGTACTGTACTTTGAAGAGACGAGGCGCTGGTATCCTTCCCAGATGGTGCTCCTTCAAGAACGTGCCAAACCTACTAACCTGCGAACGGAAACAACGATTCCGAACGATGAGCTAACAAAGCTCAGTGGATACACCGCCACTTAACCATGCTTCATGCAGATCATAAATAAAGCAATGCAACAAGAATGATATCATGGCAAGATAACAATGGCGCTACCATATCCGCCTAAACACATAGCATTATGAATGTATGATCATGCACACAGCTCATACAAGCACCTCATACGTTTACCTAGCATCACACAGATAACACCAATAACATTTAATGAGGTTCGCGTCCACAAAGCATCGAAATCCTACACTTGAGTGAGGCCCGCGTCACAAAGCATCGGGATCCTACATTACGAGTAAGGCCCGCGTCCACAAAGAATCGGGATCCTATACTCTGAGCAAGGCCTGCATCCACATAGCATCGGGATCCTACATCCATGCTCGGGATCTCTCATCAAGCATCTTCGAATGAGGCTCGCATCCACAAAGCATTAGGATCCAACATTCAGGAATCTTCAAGGTGTTGCAACACACTTAGGGTATCCATATCCCAACAAGGGATGACTCGACTACCTAGGTGTCCCATCAACACACAGCAAGGACCCTAGTAACCACACAGCTCTAAACCTCGACACAAGGGTCTCACCGCACACAGCTCTAACACCTTTACCATAGCCATATGGTTTTTATCAGTTATTAAACTGCCCTATTGAGTTTATTTATTTATTAGTATGTTATGAAGGTACACATTAGTCATTCTCATTAATTTATCTTATTATCCGATAAGACTCAACCTTATAGGCGCCCATTTTTCACACAGTAAGGGCCTAAATTACCATACAACATCAACGATCCACCTAGGTTCTCCATGGGTTTCCATCACACACAATTTACCCGATATTTATCATGTTATTAGCCCATTATTCTCATCCAAGGTTAAAAATCTCAATTTCTCAGTTTTAATGTTCATTTTACACCTTGACGGACCCCTAGGGCCCTTTGCCTCGAATTATAGCACCCCCGAACGCAACCTCAAATTTATTAGGCAGATTGCCCAACGAGTATCGATACTCCTAGGTGAGTATCAATACTCCACTATAGGTATCGTTACTCCCCTATGAGTACCAATACTCCAATTAGGTTCGAAAGAATTAAACCCCAAGTCGGACCAATACGCTACGTACCATACCGGTACTCATCATCGATACTAGGATCACCCCGTATCGATCCTCCCCGTACCGGTACTCCCACATATGTGTACCGGTATGCCAAGCCTTTCCAGGCAATGAAACAGTGCGTACCGATACACCCCTTGCATACCGGTACACGATAGCATTACTTGAATTCTTACCTTGCAAGGGGTACCGATACACGGGGAGGCGTACCAATACTCCCCTCACAACTCTTCCCCCATTTACACTAAGGCGTATCGATACCCTAGCCCTAGTATCGGTACACGAGCCCAATTTCTGAACTCTAGTGCGGGTTTCACCTAAAAACCCTGTTTAACCCCTATAGTTAAACCCCAAATCGATCCTACAAGTTATTGTGAAGGTAATAAGTGGGTTTCTACCAATTTTAAGCCTTAGCAACATCAAATCCCCATTTTACCATTAAAGGGGTTAACCCAAAGCTTATCAAACCACAAACACCAAAACATGTACAAAGCTTATGTATCCTCATCCACAATCGGGCAGTCTCTTGCCATATACCCTAGTGCTCGGCACTAACAGAAACCCTCCGAAGCAAAAAAACATACCCCATGGTGATGTTGGCCACAATGCTCACATGCCGATGGAAGCGGTGCTCCAACAAAACCATCAATACTCCCTTCTAGAGTAGGAATCAAAGAGCCTTTACGAACCCTCGATCTAGATTCCCAAACTGACTCTTGGTGACTGATCCAAAGCAACTCTCTTCGAACTCCTTGAAGCACAAAACCCCTCATGCAGATAGGGAGAGGAATCAACGATATCCTGGGTCTCCACATCATGACCTCTAGAATCTTCGAACCGATCAAACACTGAACTCGCTCAAGTGCCTTCGCACTATTGGCTAACTCAAAGAATGTCCCAAGCAGACTCGCTATCACATACAACTGAAAGTCAACATTCAAGCCTTATCTGAACCTCTTGCACCTCAACTCTTTCGTGACGACAACTCTAACGGCTCAACGCAAAAACTCTTGCTCATAAGCAAACACTGTTCGATCTCCTTGAACCAGATGTAGAAACTGGTCATCACTTCATCTATATGTACCTTACTGATGTATCTCTTCTAAACTCATCTACAAAGATATCCCATGTCGGGAGCGCAGGCTGTAGACCCGACTCTACAGTCTCTTACCATTCATATACATTACCTTTAAGAAAAAAGACGATATAGTCAGAATTCCCTTAAGACTATTCCACGTCATCCTCAGATCCTTCTGAGTGTTTCTTAACCATCAATCTGATTGATCAGGTCATCATTTCTTAACCCCTTTTTCTATAATTAGATTCGTAACTATGATGCTCCTCCCTTTAAAAGAACATGGCTCCCTTCACAACTCTCCTTGGTCAATCTCGCGCCATCGACCCAACTGACCCGAACCACATTCAGTAGATGATAGTTGTCTTTCTCACTACCCTGGCTTTGGTTCCCCCAAAACCTCGAAGCTTCCAACACTACACTTGTCATCTTAAGCTAGCTCATGACCGAACAACAACCGGTGGCTAAGATCATATCTACTCATTTAGGAGACAACTCTGTTGTATCTGTCAACCACGTATTCTCAAGCTTTACTCAAGCATCACCTCGTGCAAAAACCACGATGTCATTTCGACCACTACAATAAACAACCGTAACAAGCATACCTTGCTCGAGATCTCAGGGCATTCAGCCTACTAAGATCATACTTGAGACCTCACAACCATCATATACTTCTGTACATTAGACAAAAATACATATTTGCCAGGCGAGCTACATCCCTATCATATGGTACCCACCATTAAGGTTCACTTACTACAAATGATGAGACCCTCGATCGACACTCTGTCATGGGTCAATCAAAAGCAAGCCCTCTTATCCATTCTATAAGGGTCGTCTACCAACACGTAGAATCTCACCACTAGAGGTTCTCACCATGAACCCAAGGCCTTAAGGTAACTTACGGCGCATAACTATGATTACTCCTCAAGCGATGGGAGGAGCACACACCCTCAACCCCTCCATATCTTCATAAGCCCAAGTTTAACGTATGAGATAACTTCGATCTCAAAATCATCCTTAAAAGAATCATCCAACATCACAGTACTCACGACCGTGATCAAACTATCTTATTGTCGCATCCAGTGGCACACGCGAACACAAGACACACCATCCAGATTCCAGTTTTGAAGAGTACAAGTTAGACACACGGGCTCAAATTCACTAGGCACCTATTCCTGACACCTAACCACCCCGGGGTTTTCCTAGAACTGGCTAAACCTAGGCTCTGATACCACTAAATGTAACACCCTCGACTCGGATGTTACATTTGGGCCTCAAGCCCAAACCATTACCATAAAATTCTAACCTAGTTTAGTCCAATCCACAAATCCATTATGAAAATCCATTTAATTACAACCCAATAAAACATAATAAATATTTAAAAACATATACAATGGAGATCCTTTTAAAATTACATTATAAACCCTTGACTCGATAGTTTGAAAATCCAAATACGATTTACAATATACAATAGGTTCCTACGAATACAAATCCCAAAGACCTAAGTATTGTACTCTGAAGAGACGAGGCGCTGGAATCCTTCCCAAATGGTTCTCCTTTAAGAACATGCCAAACCTATTAACCTGTGAACAGAAACAACGATTCCGAACGTTGAGCTAACAAAGCTCAGTGGATACACCGGCACTCAACCATGCTTTATACAGATCATAAATAAAGCAATGCAACAAGAATGATATCATGGCAAGATAACAATGGCTCTACCATATCCGCCTAAACACATAGCATTATGAATGTATGATCACGCACACAGCTCATACAAGTACCTCATACGTTTACCTAGCATCACAAAGATAACACCAACAATATTTAGTGAGGTTCGCGTCTATAAAGCATCGGAATCCTACACTTGAGTAAGGCCCGCATCCATAAAGCATCAGGATCCTACACTACGAGTAAGGCCCGCACCCAAAAAGCATCGGGATCCTATACTCTGAGCAAGGCCCGCGTCCACATAGCATCAGGATCCTATACTCGAGGGATGAGGCCCGCGTCTACATAGCATCAGGATCCTACATCCATGCTCGGGATCTCTCATCAAGCATTCTCGAATGAGGCCCGTGTCCACAAAGCATCGAGATCCAACATTCGGGAATCTTCAAGGTGTTGCAACACACTTAGGGTATCCATATCCCAACAAGGGACGACTCAACTACCTTGGTGTCCCATCAGCACAAAGCAAGGACCCTAGTAACCACACAACTCTAAACCTCGACACAAGGGTCTCACCGCATACAGCTCTAACACCTTTACCATAGCCTTATGGTTTTTATCAGTTATTTAACTGCCCTATTGAGCTTTACTATTTATTAGTATGTTATGAAGGTAAACATTAGTCATTCTCATTAATTTATCTTATTATCTGATAAGACTCAACCTTATAGGCGCCCATTCCGTACACAACAAGGGCCTAAATTACCATACAACATCAACGATCCACCTAGGATATCTATGGGTTTCCATCACACACAATTTACCCTATATTTATCACGTTATTAGCCCATTATTCTCATTCGAGGTTAAAAATCTCCATTTCTCAGTTTTAATGTTCATTTTGCACCTTGACGGACCCCTAAAGCCCTTTGCCTCGAATTATAGCACCCCTATATGCAACCTCGAATTTATTGGGTAGATTACCCAGTGAGTATCGGTACTCCACTATAGGTATCGGTACTCCCCTATGAGTACCGATACTCTAATTAGGTTCGAAAGAATTAAACCCCAAGCCGTACCATATCGGTACTCATCTTCGATACTAGGATCACCCAGTGCTGATCCACCCCGTACCAGTACTCCTACATACGCGTACCGGTATGCCAAGCCTTTCCAGGCAATGAAACAGTGCTTACCGATACACCCCTTGCTTACCAGTACACGATAGCATTACTGGAATTCTTACCTTACAAGGGGTACCGAGGCACGGGGAGGCGTACCGATACTCTCCTCACAACTCTTCCCTCATTTACACTAAGGCGTACTGATACACTAGCCCTGGTATCGGTACGCGAGCCCAAATTTTGAACTCTGGGTGTAGGTTTCACCTAAAAACCCTATTTAATCCCCATAGTTAAACCCCAAATCGATCATACAAGTTATTATGAAGGTATTAAGTGGGTTTCTACCAATTTTAAGCCTTAGCAACATCAAATCCCTATTTTACCATTAAAGGGGTCAACCCAAAGCTTATCAAACCACAAACACCAAAACATGTACAAAGCTTATTTTTATGAGTTGCAGGAAACAATAGGAGTTAGTAGTGTACTAACCTCGAATTAGAGCTGAGGAAGAAGCCTTCAAAGGCCATTCCTGTTCATCCACACTAACCCCACCAAATCCTCAATCTCCACCATAACTAGCCATCCTTACCTTGATTGGTAGATCTCTCAAAGCTGAACAAGCTTCCCTTCTTGCCCAAACGAGATTCTTACTTAAACTCTCGAAGATTTAACCTTTAACATGAAGAAGTTTGAGTGATAGATAGGAATGGGAGAGAGAGGGAACAAGGGGACCAAGATGATCTCACTCCCTCTATGTTCTGCAGAAATAAAGTCCCACATCAGCTCTCTTACCTTCAATTATGTTTTTACCCATTTGCCCTTCTTATTTTCACCTTAGCCCATCAAAAACCCAACAACACAAGCCCAAAAGCTTTCCTTCAAGCCTAACAAAGCTCTCAAGGCCCAATATCTTGGCCCAAATGCGAAGCCCATGCCTCGTGTTAACAATACTCTCTAGTTCTAAAACCCGGGTCATTACAATAAAGGAGATTAAGATTCAGTATGTATTCTGCCCTATAGAAGTAAATCTTTGATGGTAGTGCAACTTGACAGAAAATGGAAATTGAGACAATTTGTGTCTAAAGTTGGTTAGCAAGCTTGGAGGAATTATTTGAAGATAAAAATGGTCATCAGGGACCAAAAATGAGTTTGTTAACAATATAAGGAAGGGAAGAAATTTATGAATTTTTTTTATGTTGAATGATTAAATAGCTTAATTGAAATATTGTTAGAAGTGAATCTAACAAATGTTTATTTATATTCATGTGATAAATGAAGTTGGATCCGAATCAAAAGAAGGTTCGAGTACTATAAAGGAAATGATCAATAAAGCTTAGTGAGGCATAATAATAAAGGGCTAAGGTGAGTGCATTTTTAAATGTTTTCATTATATTGAAAATGGCATTGCACTTCTCTATAATACATGATATGATACATTGCTCGACATGGCAAGCTTGATGGAATACCAGGTACAAATTATTGTTTGCATAAATGATGGTGATCTATGTTTGCCATGACTATTTATGATGTAGCATGAAACATGAAATGTCTATTGATATGATTAATTATGATGTTGAGTTGATGATGAAAGAAATGCCCAAGTATTGTGTATGAGAGTCTATTGTATAGTTGTCATGCCATATAGTCTTTAGCAGTTGCACCCTCATGTTCACGTTATCAAATAGATATTGTGACAAAATGATTGTGTTATATGCACCCTGAGGATCCACGCCCACTATGCCCGAGTGCACTGTCGAGGTGCTTCATGTTTATGGGGAGCAAAGAGCATCCTCGAGTACGTACTCATCTTCACGTTCACATTAGACACTACGCTGTCATTTCAAGATGACTCGCGTACATCGATCTCGTATAATATACTTTGGGCTATGTTCAAGAATATAATATGAAAATGATGGCATAAAGAAAGCATTACTATGTTCAAGTACATGATATGCAAATGATGGCATAATGAAAGCATGACTATGTCAAGGTATATGCTATTTAAACGATTACATGATGAAAGCAAGAGTATGTTAAAAGACATGTTATACAAATGCTTACATGATAATAATAGAATGTTGAAAGCATGGTTATGATAAAGATTACGTTATGTAAATGACTAATTGATGATCATGAAATATTGATTGCATGTTTCTATGACAAAACTGATAGATGACATGAATTATGATTGAAAACATGTCTATGTTAAAGAATATGTTGCGCATATGATTACTTGATAAATATAGAATGTTGAAAATATGACTATGTTAAAGAATATGACATGCACATGAATACTTGATGATTATGGAATAATGATAGTATGATTCTATGTTAGGTAGATTAATGATATAAATTATATTTGGACATGCTTGCCATTTTACAAAACATGTACTGCACTTTTCATAAGATATACTGTAATGCATTATTTCATGTTTAGATAAATGAGATTAATTGCCTCACTAAGTTCATACTTAGCGTGTGTTTTATTTCACACGTAGGTTCTCTGAAAATAGGCTAGCAAGGAGGAGCTGTTAATTGGGAAGATCAAGTTACTATTTGTAAGTACAATACGTACATCTTTAACGTAATTTGATAGACTAGTGGGCATGTAATATTTTAAGTGGGTATACTGTTTTGTAAGTCTAAGTTTATAACATATTTATACATTGTCATGGAAGTATAGACTTAGAGAAATAGTTTGTTATTAATAACTATGGATTTTGACGTAGTTAAATGTTGTTTAACCCTGATCGCGTAAAAATTTGAAAATCAAGAAAGGGTAGGGTCTAGGCAGTGTACATAGTTTTCACCCTGAATTATATTTTTATTTCAACAACTCAATTATGAATTTTATAAATCAATTCAGGGTCAAAACTAGCTGCAATAGACTGACATAGTTTTTAATTTAAAAACGAGAAAAGGTTAAACTGCAAGATGAATTTTGGTATAAAAAATTTTACAAGTCAAGATTTCTTTTAATGACTCTGTAACATCTTTAATGTATATTCGGCTTACGAGTATACGTCAAGGGTGTTACAGATGATATATTGCAAGTACAAAGATGATGTTTTAATGCCCATGTTTATTTTTGAGAGTTGCAGTATAGTGCCATGCCATAGAGTCTAGCAGCTGCATCTGACACTTTTATGTAACTACAACTCTAGAGTTCATCGGTCTTTATGGCCTAGTAGTTTGGGACTACATATCACTTTGGTGCTTAGTACTTTGGGAGTAGATTGAGCTCATCATAGTTACCGTTAGTATCCATGGGATACTTAGTACTCTGGGAGTACACTACTCACATACTTAGTTCTCTCTTTACGTATATCTTGGGCAGTACATGGAAATAATTTATAAGATGTTTTTAGCATTATTTTGAACATGCTATATAATGGTACTAATTTTTGGGAAAATTTGGAAATATGTACCTAAACTATGTTTTTCTTAAGTTACTTTCTTATTTATTTATTTTTTATTTATTTATTTTATGAATACATTTTAATTCGTCACTAAGTTCATACTTAGCGTATGTTTTGATTGTTCACACTGATCGGTGTGAAAAAAACGTCACACTATTAGTGCAAGATACAAGTTCGATTCAAGAATAGAAATAAGGAAAAATTTTTTGAATATCGATCCCACGGGGATGATGTATTACGTTTATACTTATGTGACTACAATGCAATACTGTAAGAGTGGTAGTTGGGGGTGCAATGGTGGTTGCAATCGCAGTATAAAAAGGAGAGTAAATGATTTAATATGGTAGAAATAACAGAGTGTAATAAAATATAGAGAAAGATGATAATAAAGCCTATATCTTCTTGGTTCAGCTCGGCAGAAAGCTCAAGTACACTTTGAGGTCAAAATTGGTTTAATCAGCGATGTAGCTGTCAAAATGAGTGTTGGCTTCCATTCAACCTTCAATTATTGACTTGGGGATGTAGATTGGCTTCAACATTCATCGTAAGTCGAGACTATAGCCCTTTGAACGAGTGGAACAACTTTTGTTGCATCCAACCAACTTTCGTTGTAAAACTCATTAATCTGACTTGACACTACATCCGTCGATGTCAGTGACTAGTTAAACACTCTCATGCAAAACGTAAATCAGATCCGATAATTAAAGCTTAAGAAAAAGTCAACAATGATATATATTAAACTAAGAAAATATTTTAAACAAGTTCAACAAGCTCTAGAAAATTAAATCAGTGTCAATACGAGCACAAATACAAGTAAAATCCAAAAAAACCATCAAAATAAAGAGAAGTTTAAGAAGATAACAAGATATTTCCTTGATTCAGCACTTGACTCCTCATTTCCTTGGATAGATTTGTCTTACTTCACCTCGGATATCTAGATAATAAGCTTAAGCTGCCATGGGAGGAGGATAAAAAGCTCAGAGGTTGAAGATGATATGAAAAAAAAATTAGCGTGGCCCTCTCTCTCCTCCAAAATAGTCCTTTTATAGGCCACCCAAGGAAGGACACTTGTCCTGCAGGTTATTTGCGTGCTAGGCGTTGTACAAAATTTATCGTAACAAACTGGACAACTGGCATATTCATCCTTATCCTTGAGTAGACTGGATAGCTGGTAGATGTAGTGTTGAACTGGCTGTAGTGGTGAAAACAACATCTGCAGGAACATTAGCAATGTAACAACAAGGCAAAAATAGGCAGAAGTATACAAAACTCGAGCCACAGGAACTAAGTTAGAAAATATGCATAAATAGACATGAATATGCAAAAATGGATACAATGGAGGCCAATGTGGGGACAATAAGACCTATAAATTGAGGGAAAATACATGTTCTTTAAAGTGCTATCACACCCCATACTTGAGTTCTTACTTGTCCTCAAGTAATGATCAAAACAGCAAGGCCCAACAACAGATCAAAGGCATTCTAAACACATGAATTATCTTAATCAATCAATAAATCTGATGCATCGACAAGAGAGATAAATTCATACTCAACTCCAGATCAATATATAAGCAAGCAATTCAAGAATGCCTAACATCATCTCTACCATTTTAGATTCATTCCTCCTAGCAACATTCATTTATCATCGTACATAATAACATATATGTATATTTTCCATCTTTTTTTATGTAGCGAAGGATATCGAACAATGAATGCACCCTAAACCCTAAGAAGTAAGATTTTGTGCAACAAACCCCCAAGAAGTACTTCATTGTAACGGCACACACTCATGCAGCGACAACCTTTGGTCAGATTTATTTTTCTAACGCATGCAAAGGAGTGTTCCCTCTTAAAGCTAATTTATTTATTTCAATGAACTTATATTAGAATGCCTTTTATTTATACTTAATAAGATATACAAATATAGATATATAACACACATGCTGCAATAGGAGAAGGTCATCCAAAAATAAAAGGAATGATACAAGATATTCTCTGATCAAACCAGCAGATATATCAATGAAGAGCTATGGGATGCAATTATCCATCATGTGTATCCAATAGGCTTATCAAAGATTAGAACAATTCAAGATTGATAAATCGAATGCAAGTAAAAGAATTTTCAAAACAAAGGAACCTTGCATTTTTATAGAAAAAAATTTTCTTGAAATTTTTGAAATGGGGGTGCATTTCAACTCCTAGGCATATACCCCCAAACTTAAAGGTTGCATTGTCCCCAATGCAAAAGAAAACAGAAGGAATGCAATGACAGAATTTAATGAAAAAATGCTATAACATAATGCAATCACAATGCTGAATGCAATGCAATTACAACTATATGCTGTTACAATGACAATGCAAATGCAGTGAAAAACAGAGATATGAAATGAAATTACACTACATGAAATGCATGCCTACAAAAACGGAAAACATAACTAACTCAGGTTTTTTGGCTCATAGGAGGAGGAGGTGGAACGTCTTTTCTTTTTCTTGCTCCTCTTCTTTTCTTTGTTCTTTTCCTTGGACTTAGAGTATTTTCTCTTATTTTCTTTCTTGGGGAGGGGAGTCTTTTCTTCATCTTGGTCAAGTTCCTCATTTTTTCAGGCTCCTCTTCCACTTTGGTATCATCGACCGCATTCTTAGGTAAGATAAACAGAGGTGGTGACTTGTAGAGCACCATGGAAATAGGGTTTTCCTTTTGTTCATCATCTGTGGATGTAGTTTTCGCCGATCTCGTTGTAACTAGCTCCATTTTAGGTCCTTCTATGGTTGCATCCACACTTTTGGACACAACCAAATCTTTCTCAATAATCTTCTTGATGGTAGTCATCTCAGCATCAAAATCATTCTCTTCATCTTCATCAATGTCCTCAATAAGGACTTTTTCATCTTCGGCAGTAGATGGCATTACATCAACATCTGTGGGGATGTTCAAGTCAAACAAATAATCCCTAATGACCTTACTCTATGCCTCCTCGCGTGGTGGGTCACCAGCTTAGCTAATATTGTCAAGGGAATTCACTGACTTTGCTGGTAAATCTTTGGTGGTAGCATCAGAGAAGAAATCATAACTTTGGATGATGGGATGGAAAACAAGAAATTCAGGTAGATTAATTGGATTTAATCGTCTCAGGGCAAGAAGTGCATACTTGTGCCACGTATTCACATATACATAAAATAAATTCTATGCCAAATCCAGGGTTTGCATAGTGGCCACAATAACTCCCAATTTACTTATCACTGCATCAAGTTTGTCCTCTATCTTCAAAACTTTTTTGCCAATTTTCATCACTCGATGGGACTTTTTTGGTACAGCTTCCACTTTAGCTTTACCCTTATCCTCCCTCGTTGTAGTACCCAATTTCGGTGTTGGAACATCAGAGGCACGAATCATCCTTTCTTTGGCAACCTTGTTGATGGCCCCTTTATTGGCAGTCATCTATTTATTCTTTTGAGGTTTTAGCCCCTTTGATTTGCGAAGCTACATGATCAACGAAGGGAAAGCCAATATGCCAATCTTCTTTTCAGCACAGCCCCTAATCTCCTTGTGTATCATTGCCCCCATATCAATTTCCTTCCCTTGATGATAGAATGTATCACACATATTCTATCAAGAGAAACAATCATGTTATGGGTTGAGAGCAACAACATAGAATTGATGAATTGAAACCAAATTTTGGCAGGCAAGGTCAGAAATTTTCTTAACATGGTGAAGTTTCCAGCATTGGTCCCCGACCATAATGCACCTGCGATACATAAGTCTTCAACTAACATAGCGAGTTTCTCATTAGTAATTTCATCCACAAATATAGCATGCTCATCCACAATTACAACAATATTAAACAACTTGTTAATGAAAGACGCACTCCAAGGAATAGAGTGTTCCCTAACAAAAAAAAGTTCTAAAGAGGGCTCGTACAGATTTTTATAGAATTCTCTTACCATGACAACACTGTAGCTGCCAGGATGAACGTAGAATCTACCCTAATTGTGCAGTGCAATGGTGTTATGGATAGATTTTCCAAGTTTTTCATTAGCGGAGAGTTCGATTCCTTGCTCAGGGTGGATGCTTCTCTTTTGGATATGCTTTATGAAGCGTTCACTGACAAGCCAGTTTGGAAAACCTCGTACTTAGGAATTTTTTTCAAGAGCAATGGATTCTTCCGATTGTGGGTTTGACTCCAAGCTCAGAATGTCTTGAACATGGATTTCTTTGTTATTTTTTGGGATGCTTTTGTTTTAGCCATGGATGATTATAAGAAAGAAGATGAAAAGGACAAAACTTGCAGAGAAAGAAATGTGAACTTTATAGCTTTGAATACTCAAAGAAAGTAGAAAAATAAATGAGCCTTCAATGAAAAACAAGCTGCTTAATAAAGAATAAAAGAAGAGGGAAAAAATGAAAAGGCACAATTGTTACAGTCTAATGCGATGAGGTTTTACGACTGATCTTGGCTCAAAAATCATGTTTGTTCATCATGTTTCCCTCTTATGTGATGAAAGGCTATGATTATTGGGAGAAATCGGTGCAATAAAATTACTCGAATTGCCTCTAGAGCCTTGCATGCATATCTTGTGCATCCTTCCACCGTACAAGTTTGTTAGAGAAGAGACAAAACAAAGAGATTTTGATTCTACAAAAAGGAAATTAAAAGAAAAACAAGGAAAAAAATCAAATCCTAATAAAGTAATTAAATAGATTTTTCAAAAAAAATCTACCAATTTAATGGTCTCAATATTTCTAGGATTAAAGTAACCATAATAGAGTTTCAAACGTTGTCCATTGACATTGAATGGATCTCCCCCTTTAGTATCTTGGATTATGACAGCATCGTGTGGGAATGCTTCCATAACTTCAAAAGGTTCAGACCAACGTGATCTCAGTTTTCCTGAGTGCAGTTTCAATCTAGATTTGAATAGAAAAACCAACTGTCCAGCTTTAAATTGTCGATGCAAAATTATCTTATCATGCCAAAGCTTGCTCTTGTCCTTGTAAATAGAAGCATTTTCATAGACGTGAAATTTCCTCTAATTCTGTGATATCTAACAAGCGCTTCTTTCTTGCTGCCTCATAATCAAGGTTAACTTGCTTAATAGCCCACAAGGCCTTGTGCTCGAGCTCTGATGGCAAATGAAAAGATTTTCCAAACACTAGTTAATATGGTGACACTCCCAATGGAGTTTTGTATGCATTCCGTATAGCCCATAATGCATCATCTAAACGAGAGGACCAATCTTTTCTAGTGGTGTTCACCACTTTTTCTAAAACATTTTTAATTGCATGGTTAGACACCTCTGCCTGTCCATTGGACTGAGGATGATATGTTTTGGTCAGTCTATGATTTACTCAGTAGCATTTAAATGCAGCAACCACCTGGCTGCAGTGGAAATGTTTACCTTGATCTCTAATCAATGCTTTTGGTTTTTGAAAGAGGGTAAGAATATGTTTGTGAAAGAACTTCAATATTGTCTTTGCGTCATCTTTAGGCACTGCAACAGCTTCTATCCACTTTGACACATAATCAACTACAACCAAAATGTATATATTTCCAAAAGAATTAGGGAAAGGACCCATGAAATGAAATCCCCAAATATCAAATACCTTAATCTCCATTATTGGCTGCTGTAGCATCTCATTTCTTCTAGATATGGATTTGGTGCGTTAACATCTATCACAACATTGAGCTAACTCGTGGGCATCTTTGAACAAAGTCGACCAATAAAATCTAGATTGTAGGACTTTTGCAGCCATTCTCATTCCACCAAAATGCCCTCCATAAGTTGCATTATGACAATGCTATTTTGTAGCATCTCTAAGAAATCTAGTTTTTTTGTGCCCAGTTATAACAACAAGAGTCTTTCCACAAACCAAGTAATTCACTATATTAGCATACCATGATGTTGCATTCACAATGAAAAGCTTTTCATCAGGGAATGCATCAACAATTTGCAACTTATTGTCGTTTTCACTACCAACTTCCAATCTTAAAAAGTGATCAGCAACTTAATTTTTTGACCCCTTACGGTCTTTAATTTCAATGTCAAACTCTTGCAACAATAAGATCTAGCGGATCAGTCTTGGTTTCACATCCTTCTTTGCAAAAAGGTATCTCAAAACAGAATGATCAGTAAAAACTATAATTTTTGTGCCCACAAGATAAGAAGAAAATTTATCAAAAGCAAAAATGACTGCTAATAACTCTTTTTCAGTGGTAGTATAATTAATTTGAGCTTCAGTTAGAGTCTTACTAGCATAGTAGATTCCATGAAATACCTTGTCATGCATTGTCCCAAAACTGTGCCTATGGAAAAATCATTGGCGTCGCACATAAGTTCAAACATTTGCTCCCAGATGGGTGCAACAACGATCGGTACGTTCACAAGCTGTATTTTAATTTTATTAAATACATTCAGACATGCATCATCAAAAATGAATTTTCTACCTTGGTCCAACAATAAGCATATAGGTTTGGTGATCTTTGAGAAGTCCCAAATGAATCTCCTATAGAACCCAACATGGCCTATGAAACTACGGATACCTTTCACATTTGTTGGTGGTGGAAGCTTTTCAATAACATCCACTTTGGTTCTATCAACCTCAATTCCAGCCTTCAAAATTTTATGGCCCAACACAATTCCCTCAATGACCATGAAGTGACATTTCTCCCAGTTAAGAACCAAATTGGTGTCTTTACATCGTTGCAATACCTTCTCCAGATTTTTGACCCAATGGTTAAAATTATTCCCATACACCGAAAAATCATCCATAAATATTTCAAGGGAATTATCAATCATATTTGAGAATATTATCATCATGCACCTTTGAACTGTAGCTGGTGCATTGCAAAGACTGAAAGGCATGCAACGGAATGCAAATGTCCCAAATGGGCATGTAGAAGTAGTATTCTCATGGTCCTCGGGTACAATAGCAATTTGATTGTAGCCAGAATATCCATCTAAAAAATAATAATACTCCTTGCCCGCAAGTTGATCTAACATCTGATCAATGAAAGGAAGAGGAAAATGATCCTTATTTGTGGTAGCATTGAGGCGTCTGTAGTACATACAAATATGCCAACCAATAGGGATACACATTGGAATTGGCTCTTGGCATCATTATGAACCACAATGATGCCACTTTTCTTAGGAACACAATGTATTGGACTCACCCACGCACTATCAGAAATTACATAGGTAATACCCGTGTCCAACCATTTAAGGATTTCTTTCTTGACCACTTCTTTCATTTTTTTCATTCATTATTCTTTACGGCTCAATGGATTGTTTGTTCTCATCATCTAGCTTAATCTTGTACATATTTGAGACAATGACAAGCTTCAAAATATCCATCAACTTAGCTTCTGGTATTGTGTCTAGAGTTGTAGAGACAATGACTAGGAGTGTGTCTGTACCTCCAAGGAATACATATTTGAGATTAGTTGGCAATGGCTTGAGTTCTAGAGTAGGACCTTCTTCAATAGACAGTTTAAAAGTAGGAATTAACCGGTGATCAAGATCCAAATATTCAACTTGCCACTTATGATGAACTATCGTAGTATGAACTTCTACAATGTGATCACAATGTGGGAGATCTTCTTCTACCATTGTCAGCACAGTATCTTCAGCGAGAATACCCCGATGATATAGGTCTTCTTGAATAATGTGTTCAATAATGTCTATATGATGACATTCTTCAAACTTTTGTCCCATATTAGCATTAAATATCCCAAAAGTGACTTGGTCATTCTCAACCCTCATTGTAAGCTCTCATTTCGATACATCAATAACTGTTTTCCCAGTAGCTATGAGTGGGAAACCAAGAATGATAGGGACATCCTTGTCAGCCTCACAATCCAAAATAGTAAAATCAGCTTTGAAAACAAACTTATCCACACATGAACAAGCACATCTTTAATTTGTCCATTTGGATGAGTCAAAGATCTATCATCCAATTGTAATGTGACTGCAATGGGCTTCATTTATCCAATACCCGACTTTTGAAAAGTAGATTGTGACATTAAATTGACACTGGCCCCTAAATCACAAAGAGCTTTACTAAAGTAATGATTACCAATTGAGCAAGATATGATAAAATTGTTTGGGTCTTTCATCTTTCTTCATAGAGGGGTAGATATTAATGCGCTACACTCTTCAATGAGCGCAATGGTTTCCATTATATTAAGCTTCTTCTTCTAGGACATGATATCCTTCTTGAACTTTGCATAGTTCAAAATCTATGTAAGAGCTTCAATTAAAGAAATTTGAACTGTAAGTTGTTGCAAAGTATCATGAAAAAATTGAAATTGATTATCTGACTCAACATTCTTAAATCTTTGAGGAAAAGGTAGAGGTGGGTTATCTGACTACTGCGCTGACATAGGACATTGCGATAACAATTTTGGTTGTAAATTAGATAGAACTAGAGTAATAGTAGGAGGGATATCACTTGACTTGTCCTCTTTCTCTCCATCCTTTATTGTATGATTAGGTACAGATGACTATCCTCATTCATGGGTAGACATGGGTACTAGTTGCTTTGAGTCAGTAGTCTGTTTGCCACTGCATAGAGTAACAGCCTTGCAATGCTCTTTACTCTTGTTTACCATACTCTTCGTGTTGCGCCTGGCTATCTAGTATTCATATTTGTAGCTGACTGTTCCAACTGATCTTCCAAAGTGTGTGTTGATGAAGAATGACCTTGTACTATAACTTCAGTGCGAGATACGTGATCACACATCATCTCTTTAATAAGAGCAAATGGATCAAAGATACTTGATGGACATAATGACTCATCAGAGATGGCGCTTGCGATGGTGCTCCATATTTTGATTGCATGCCAAATAGCGACTGTTGATATTATGAAGCAATATGTTATGGTTGCACCCGATTCTATCGTGTCTGCAATAGAGTTACCCCAACACTGTCTATTAGCTGTATTGGAGGATGTACCCATGTTGTTTCCTAGCATGTTGCTGACATAACTTGCATTTTTTTGCATGTTGTGGGCAATCCTCAATGCTATGGTTCTCACCACAAATCTCATAGGAAAATATAGGGGTAGGTGTTTGTTGAGCCAACTGGATAGGAGCAACTTCACTTGTCCCCTCCAGACTCTTGATTTTGTTCTCTAAAGTAGAAATTTGAGCCTTAAGAGAAGATAGATCATCAAGATCAAACACTCCCAGTGAATATTTGCATGATGCAGCTCTTGTAATAGTATATTGTGAATCATTATGAGAAAATTGCTCCAATACACCAACAACTGCATTGTAGGTGAAATCAAGTAATGGACCATTAGATGACCTGTCGACAAGATGTCTTGTGGCTGTATTCAACCCATTATAAAAGATTTTGATATGAGTTTCCTGTTGAATGCCATGGTTGGGACATCGTTGCAACCAAGATTTATATATTTCCCATATAGTGTGAAGAGTCTCATCATCTAACTAATAGTAGGCTGCAATGTCATTCCTCAGGCGCAAATTCATTGTTGGTGGATTAAAGCGCAGAACAAATTGCGTTGCAAGATCATTCCATGATATAATAGAGCCGGCAGGTAATCCTCTGAACCATGTGCGAGCTCTTCCCTACAAGGAATAGGGAAATAACTGCATTCGTAAGGTAGCATCAGGAACGCCTTGCTGGCTAAATGAAGCACAAAATGAAAAGAAAAGATTGAAGATGATCCCGAGCGTCTTCATATGGTAACCCTGCATATTGTCCATTGGAATTAAGCATTTGGAACATAATTGACTACAACTCAAAGTTCCCAGCCTGAATAAGAGGCCAAAAAATTCCCGATTGCAAATCATCCAACTGGGGAACAACAAACTCATAGATTGTTTTGTTCTGGGAAGGTGGGTGCAATGGTGGGTTTCCTTGGTCATGAGGAATTCCCTTATTGTTGTTTGGTTGTTTGGCCATTGCACTATTTTCATGAATCTTTCTTTGAAAAGTTTTCTCAACTTTTGGATTTGGTACGAAGAGTGGTGTAGTAGCACTTCTAGCCATACAAAACCAAAACAAAGTAATAAAAAGAAAAGGAAAAACAAAAAAAACTATTAGAAACAACTACAAACTTAAATAAAGAAATTAGAATTGCAAGCAGAAACATAAAGACATAATAATGTCATCCCCAAAAACGGTGCCAAAACTTGATCGGTGTAAAAACATCACACTATTAGTTCAAGCTACACTATCGATCCAAGAATAGAAACAAGTAAATTTGTTTGAATATTGATCCCACGAGGACGGTGTATTACGTTTATACTTATGTGACTACAATGCAATATTGTAAGAGTGGTAGTTGTGGGTGCAATGGTGGTTGCGATAGTAGTATAAAAAGGAGAGTAAATGATTTAATGTGGTAGCAATAACAGAGTGTAATAAAAGATAGAGAAAGATGAGATTAAATCCTAGATCTTCTTGGTTCAGCTCGGCAGAAAGATCAAGTACACTTCAAGATAAAAATTGGTTTAATCAGTGATGTAGCAGTCAGCTTGAGTAATGGCTTCCATTCAACCTTCAATTATCAACTTAGGGATATAGATCAGCTTCAACTTTTGTCGTAGGTCGAGACTATAGCCCTTTAAAAGACTGGATTAACTTTCATTGCATCCAACCAACTTTCGTTGTAAAACTCATTAATCTGACTTGACACTGCATCCGTCAATGTCAGTGACTAGTTGAACACTCTCATGCAAAACCTAAATCAAATCCAATAATTAAAGCTTAAGAAAAAGCCAACACTGATATATTTTAAACTAAGAAAATAGTTTAAACAAGTTCAACAAGCTCCAAAAAATTAAACCATTGTCAATATGAGCACAAATACAAGTAAATCTCCAAAAAACCATCAAAATAAAGAGAAGTTTAAGAAGATAACAATATATTTCCTTGATTCAGAACTTGTTGAACCATCAATATGCCGACATAGGAGGAGGATAAAAGCTCGGAGGTTGAAAATGATATGAAAAATAAGAATAGCGTGACCCTATCTCTCCTTTAGAATAGACCTTTTATAGACCAACCAAGGAAGGAAACCTATCTTGCAGGTTATTTGCGTGACAGGCATCATACAAAATTTGTTGTAACAAACTGGACAGCTGGCATATTCATCCTTATCCTTGAGCAGACTAGATAACTGGCAGATGTAGTGTCAAACTGGTTACAGTGGTGAAAACAACCTCTGTAAGGACATTAGCAACGCAGTGACAACAAGGAAAAAATAAGCAGAAATATACAAAACTCAAGCCACAGGAACTAAGTTAGAAAATATGCATAAATAGACATGAATATGCAGAAATGGATGCCAATGTGGGGACAATAAGACCTATAAAATGAGGAAAATACATGTTCTTTAAAGAGCTACCACACACGTAGGTTGATATGGTACCAGTTGTAAGCAACAACATTTTGCATCACCTAGTGACGAGGACATACTACAGTTTATCATAGTAACGTCTTGACATCCAATATGATGTTTTTATTTTATTGGCATGTATAATGATACACCTGCTCATTTTGCACAAATCACTTTTATTTATGTTAAGGTTAGTATTATCTATAAATAAAGTATGGTTTGGTATATTTATTATGTGAATTGGAATGATTTATGAGTAGCTAGTGGGCTTATAAATGGAACAGATAAAAAAAAGTCCAGAAAATCTGCATTAGGCAATAAGTTTGAAAAAATGCCATAAATTCCATAAATCAAATTAGAAGGTGAATCTTATATGTATGAACTAAAAATTGAGTTTAGTTTCTTTTAAAAGAAATGGTAACTGATTTTGATATGTATTTTTAAAGTTATGAATTTAAGTGTTGATATGTTAAAAATCAAGGCAGTTGTTTACTAGAAAAACTACACTGTGCTGTGACTTTGAAGAATTTTTATAATTTGTGTATATTGAATATGAGTTATTAATTTATATTCTTAAAAATATTAACGAGACTAGTTTAATTTAAAATTTACAGAATGAATTTTTGATATCTATAAAAATTGGCATACATTTTTATTCAAAGAAGTGCAGGCTGCCAGTTCAAAAGTTTTATAATAGTAATATTTTAGAATTGTTTTTGTAACATCACCGAATCGTATTTGATGATCAAATACGAGAAGGGGTGTTACATATATTAGTATCAGAGCTGCATGTTTAGTCAATTCTAGGTTTAAAAAGAGTCTATTATAAGTTATCAGTGTATACATGCCACTAAGATGTCATAATTACTAATGATGACACTAGTATGATTGATGTGCTTGCTTACTAATGTGAAATGTTATTGTGAGTATAGATGTCTGAGGGTGAAGGTTTGCGTCAGGCGACCCATATAGAGGGTCAAAGTGACCCCGAAGTTGGTGAGGGAGCTAGTTTCGTCCAACCTTTAGCATAATCTGAAGAGAATGTGTCAGTTCAGCCTAGAATACCAGTACAGGATCAGGGAAATTTCTTACAAGCTTTAGCGATGATCATTAATCGGCCTCCACGAACTCCTATTTCTAAAGAGTTAAAGGAGCTGCGATCACCAAACTTCACTAATGAAGATCCTATTATCGCAGACTATTGGCTAAATGATTTAAAAATTATGCTTGAGGGACTACATTGTGACGATCAGAGGAAGCTAGAGGGAGTTGTATCCTTGCTAAAGGTGTAGGCTCGTATTTGGTGGACAAATGTCACTACTTGCCCCCCGTGAGGAGATTACATGGGAGTTCATTCTTCATTAGTTTTGTAACAAGTAAATTGGTGACAGGTTCATCATAGAAATGAGAAGTGAATTTATAAATCTCAAGCAAGGCTATCAGACAGTGTATGAATATTAATGTGAATTCAACAAATTGAGCTGTTTCGCCTCAGAGTTGATTCCTACTGAAAAAGATCGTTGAACTTGCTTCATTGAAGGCTTGGATGCTGATTATAAAGAGGTGCTGATTGCTATGAATATTATTGAATTTCAAGATGTAGTCAATCAAGCTAAAGGGATAGAAAAAGTTCAGCTAGAAAATATAGCTGCTCGAAATGCTCAGTCCCAGAAAAGGAATCACGAAAGATCTTATGGTTCGCCATCTTCTAAAAAAGCAAGATTTCTTATCATGATATTCAAGCAATGTAATACCCCAAATTTGGTCCTAGAAGTTATCTAGATAGGTTAGACATTTCGGGTGAACCGGATTAGGCAGTTCGATCTAGTTTTAGAAATTATTTCATAATAAATGTTTTAGTGTGAAATAAAATATGGAGAAATTTTGTAAAATGTTTAATTAATATATTGAGGGTTTTGGTAAACTCAATTTAATGAAATAAGTTCGGATTAAATGACATTTTGGTTTGGTGACTAAAATGAAAAGTTTTCAAAACTATTTTGGTGACTAAATTGTAAAAGGGTCAAAACTTATAATCTTTAAGGAGCTAATCTACCAATGTTTTTAATCAGACCTTTCTCTTAATTTAGACTATTTTTAAATGATTTTAAAATGGTTATTAACTAAAAATAAAATAGATTTAATTAAAAATGATTTTTAATAGATAATTCATTTTCTCACGTAACCACTTTTGCTCTCAATTTTTCTCTTAAATTTCCAAGTAGCCAAACTACTTACCTTACTCTAAATGATCAAGAATCAACTCTTTTTGATTTCATTTTGATTCCTAAATTGATTTCATTGATTTCAACATCAAACCTTACTTGTTTTCTTGGAGATTTCACTCAAATCATGCCAACTAAGGGTGAAGTCAACCATTATAGGTGATTTTTGTTTCTCTCCTCTAATCAAAGGTTCTTTATTGAAATTCCCAAGTTCTTGATCCTTTGCAATTGATTTTTGATATGTGTTGATGAATAAATTAAGATTAAAAGGTTTAAAGTGAGTTTTGATAAGGAATTTGTAGATCTTTGTTATAAATCTAATTGGTGTTGTTATTGATTGGGGTAGATCACATCTAAAGTATGTTTTAATGTTTTGGGAAGGTATTTACGAAAGAAATCCCGAAACTAATTGAATTGCTAATTTTCTAGGTTGTGAATAGTTAGATTTGAGGTGGTTACGGTGTTAGAAGTTTGCTGGAGGTATAATATGAAATTGAAAATGTTTTTAGATGTTAATTGATGTTGATTGGATGTTTAAATCGTTGGCTTATGGCTGAGCTTTGCTTAGGTTGTATTTGGTGATGTGTTTGGTTGGTTTAAGAAGGCGTTTATGGTTTTTGGTGAGGTAATGTTGGGAATTGATTTTGTGTAACGCCCTAAAATTGGGCCTAGATGTGGACCGGATTGGGTAGGTGGTTCGAAAGAACCGGTTAGGCAATTCAAATAGTTTCGAGAATTTAATTTTATAAAATTGATTTTGGTCAAAATAAAATATGGAAAAAGCTAGAAATTACTTAATTAATATTTTAAGTAATTTGGTAAATTCAATTTGAGGTAATTAAATTTGATTTTTGGACATTTTGGTCTCGTGACTAAAATGAAAGTTTTCAAAACTGTTTTTGGTGACTAAATTGTAAAAGGGTCAAAACTTAGAATCTTTAAGGAGCTATTTGACCAATCTTTTTCATCATCTTTCTCTCTTAATTTAGGCTATTTTTAAGGTGTTTTAAATGATTTTAATTTGCAAAATCACTTTCTTACATAACTACTTTTCTTTCAACCTTTTTCTCTCAACTTTCTCAGCAACCAAACTAAGATTTCCACTCCAAAATTCTCAGGAATCAATTCTCATTGATTTCCTTTTAGTTTTCAAATTGATTTCTTAAATTTGTATTGCAAAATCTATTTGGATTTCTTTAAAGCTTTGCCAATTGAGGGAGAAATCATAAATTAAAGGTGATTTTCATTTCTCTCCTCTAATTAAAGGTTCTTTATTGAAATTCCCAATTTCTTGATCCTTTGTTATTGATTTATGTTAAGGAATTATGATTTTAACATATATTTGATGATAAATTGAGTTTTCTTTGGAAAATTGTTGGGAATTGATTTGGATCTATTTTGGTGATGAATCTAATTGGTTTAGATCTCTTTTTTGATATATTTTAATGTTGAAAGAAGTAATTAATCAATGTAATCCCGGACTATGTGAATTGTTAGTTTCTAGGTTGTTTATAGTTGGTTTTTGGTGTGATTTGTTGCTATAGAGATGCTGGAGGTATAAGGATATGATTAAGATGTTTTTGGATGTTAATTGGTGTTGTTAATGTGTTATAATCTTTAGGCTTTGGCTGGGATTTGTTTAGATGAGTTTGGTGATGTTCTTGATAGATTTAGGGAGATGTTTGATGGATTCTTGTGAGGCGAAGTTGTGTTTATTGGTTGCTCGAGGTTTGTGATGCAAAGATATGTTTTAATGCTCTATTTTCGTTTGGGTAAAGTAGGGGAGTTGAATCCTTTAGCTTTTGGAGAAGGCGTGAAATCTTTAAAAGCTTGATTCGCACATCGGCAAGCAAGCGTTAGATTGTTCGTGAGTGGAAATGTGTTTTAATGCTATAAAAAGGTTTAAAAGGAGTTGTGGGAGTTTAGAAAAAGTTTGAAACACTTATCTAAGCTCAAAAGTAAGTATTAGTTGAGCTTTCTCTCGATTTCAGTTTTGCAAAATGAAATCTCATGCACATGTTATGGTTTTGATTACTCGTTGTATTATGCATGTTTTAGAACTGAAAGATGATGTTAAAGATCATATATGATGGTTATTGAGAATGGAATTTGGTTTATGAAAGTATTTTTAAGAATATTAAAATGCATGATTTAATGTATCAAAGTTGGATTGATTTGATGCATATTTAAAACAGTGAGGTAATGTTGTTTTATAGAATATATTGGCAAGTGGTTGAGTTTAAAATGTTATCAGATATAGTTGGCTAGCCATATGGTTTAAAGTGCAGTATAAAAAGTCACCTCATGTGTGTCGAGGGGTTGTGAGAGTGTCGTATTCTCCACCATGAGAACCGCAGCGGTTAGGGTGGGTAAATTTTCCATTTTCTTCTGCTGGTGGATTTATACGTCCAAATCGTAGAGGTGGGTAAATTTTATGTTACTCCGGTTTGAACTGTAGAGGTGGGAAAGTGTGTTGTTGCTCCGGTTGAGGTATGTATGTGAAGTGGTTGTAGGAACCACTTGAGAAATCCGTCTATCCGATGTGTTTTATAAAATGAAAGGTTGCTGGTTTTGTGTCACTTGAAAGCCAATATATGAGATAATGTATCATGAGAAATGGATTATGTTTGTATAATGTGATTTCTACAAGTGGTACTCTTTAAGCATGTTATAGAGATGTTGAGATATGAAGCTTAAATTAAGGTAGAGATAGAATCCATGATACACGTGTTGAAAATAATTTAAATGTGCATATTCGAGATGATTTGAGAAGCATGAGATGATTTTGCCATGAGACATTTACAATTGGATTGGACAAAAATGATTTTAAATGAATTGATGAGTGTTTTTGCGAATCCCTCACTAAGCTTATAGCTTACGCTCTCTTTTCTCACCAATGCAGAGAAATAGCTTTCCCAGACAACACGTGAGCAAGGGAGGATCCAAGGATTAATATATTTCAAAGTATGATTTCATAAGTACTAAGTAGTACTAAGAGGCAATGTGACCAGGTTGTTTTGGGAGATGTATTTTGGTTACTCCATGTTTTTATAAGTTTGGATTGATGTTTTAGATTTATACGATACTTTAAGTTTGGTTTTTGAGGGGTTGGGAGACAATATGCATGCTTGGGTAGAAACCATGCTCGTAAGTGGTTGTTTAAAGATGCCATGCTTAGTATAAACTCTTGCTATGTTGCAATGCTTGAGGATTTGATGTTTGAGATGTCTTATGATGTTTAGATTTAGTTGGTGCATGTTAGATTGAGCCAAAGTGTCATATGTTAGACCTAGAGGTCATTACAGGTCTGTCCGTACAGGTATGGGTCTTCAGGAACTGGTACGCAGAGACTTGTCTCGGCTTAGATTGCTTAAAATTTGCATAGTCGTACCGATATGCCTGGTTACCGTATCGGTATGCATAGCTAAATTTGAAGGTCGGTTTCGGTACACGGGTTATCGTACCGGTATAGTCTGTGGCTACTGGAATTCGGATTTTCAAAATATACAAGCCTGTACCGATACGCTTGAGGACCATATCAATATGCCTTTGTCTTTTAGCACCGTTGCGATACGGTAGACACCCGTACCAGTACACTAGCCGTTAAGTTGGGATGCTTTCTGATGTTTGAAATCTTTGCGTTTTGGTCCATGTTTCTTAATTATGCAATTAAATGAGTTTGAATGGTTATTTTGAGTTGAGATTTAGCCTGGATGTATGCAATATGACTAATTAAGGATTGGTAACTTTAATTTCATGTAAGTCCTTATAATTAATGGAAATTACATTTTAGTCCTAGAATGCATATTCGAGCAATTGGATGTCGAATTGACGCTCAATTGAGTTGTACCTTTAATCATAATTAGTATGATCACCTTAGGACTTAAATACGCATTTAGATAAGATAAAAAGGAAAAAACGGACCGTTTCTAATGTTATTCTTCTGAGTTTGTTTCGACAAACCCTAATATAGCTCGCTCGGTTCGGTCTTGCGACTAGACCAGGTCAAGGGGGTTATATTTGGTGGTATCAAAGCCAAGTTATGATTGTTTAGAGGTGGGTTATGGTTGTTTGATTGATTGATATTGTATAAATATGTTGTTTGACATGTACGGTGATTGAATTTGTGAAATTTTGTTTGATATGTGGTATGTTTAGGTGTTTAAACTTGGGACACATTGCCTTATTACTACTTGAGTTAAATGATTTTGTTTTAAAATAAGAGTGACTTGTATTCTTGCTGCGAGTTGGCCTAATTGTTTTGTTTTATTGCATTATCATGTTTTAGACTTGTATTTCTTTGTGTGGGATCGAGACAAGAGACTAGAGCTCGTATGGGGAGCATGGTAGATACACATGATGATGAGTTACCTCTTCCTCCACCGATTCCTCCTGCTGGTGTTAGAGTAGAGGGTGGTGCACCTCAGGCACCACAAGGGCCAATTTTTAGTGATATGACGCCGTTAGTCCAACCGATGACGGGGGCTTTCTAAGTGGCCATGGTTGGAGTGCATGTACCTACATTGAGTTACCTTTAGAGCGTTTTCATAGCCTGGGTGGAATTGAATTTAGAGGTTTGGCTCTTGAAGCAGCCAAGGAATGGTTTGCTAGTACCGAAAGAATCCTTGGCCAGATAAAGTGTACAGATGTTCACAAGTTGGGATGCATTGTGTCGTTGCTGCAGGGTGATGCTTACAGTTAGTGGACAACTGTGATCACAGGCTTAGAACCTGCTAATGTTACATGGGAATTATTTTGTGAGGCTTTCAAAAAAGAGTATTTGAGAACTCAATATAAGGATGAGAAGAAGAGGGAGTTCATGGCCTTGGAACAAGGAAACATGTCTGTTTCTGAGTATGAGATTCAGTTTGTTCGGTTGAGTAAGTATGCTCCTGAGCTGGTTCTGAATGAGCGACAGAGGTGTGATCGATTCTGTTATGGGTTGATTAAGGAGGTGAAGACGTACATGCTGGCTACAAACTACCCAGAGTTTGATGTCCTCGTTTCTCGAGCTAAGGACATAGAACAAAATTTAAGATTGTCTACTCGTTCTTGGAGTTCTTCGATAGGAAAGAAGAGAGCAGAGTTCGATGTTGGTAAGGATCATTATAAGAGGCATAGAGATAGAAGGTACTATCCGGATGAAAGGCGTGCAGAAAATAGTGTTGGGTGTGGATTTTAGGGTCAGAATACCTATGTTGGAGTTCTCGAGTATAGGAAATGTGGTAAGAGGAATCCGGGGGAATGCTGGGGTGCTTTGGGCACTTTTTGGAGCTGTGGATCGAGGGATCATCTCAGGAGGGATTTTCCATAGTTAGCCAGAGAGTGTCAGGCTCCAATACTTGTTGTTGTAGCGCAGAGAGGTCGTGGGCGCTGTCGTGGACATTTTCAGCATAGGGATGATGGACAGAGAGTGGTAGCGCATACAGTAGTGGTTTAGCCAAAGAGCGGTGGATCGACAAGGTTTTTTGCTCACCATGTAGGGGGAATAATACCAACGTGATTGCATGTACCTTTACCTTGCAGTCTATACCTTGGTTATCTTTGATTGATTTCGGTTTTGTGCATTCTTACATTCTACACGAGCATGCATGTTTGTTAAATTTACCTGTAGAGTTGTTAGATGTTGGTATGCGGGTAACCAGTTCCTTTGGAGAGACGGTTGTGGCTAGAAGGTTGTATAAGAGTTGTCCCTTGATGGTTCAAGGGCATGTGTTTGAGGCTGATCTGATGGAGTTACCGTTTCACGGTTTTGATGTGATTTTGGGAATGGATTGGTTGTCTCAACATAGGGCCGTAGTTGATTTTGAGGCTAAGCGAGTTGTAACGCCCTAAAAATGGGCCTAGATGTGAATCGGGTTGGATCGAAGGTTCGAGAGAACCGGTTTAGGCAATTCGAATAGTTTTGAGAAAATAATTTTATAAAAGTGATTTTGGGGGAAAATAAAATATAGAAAAATGCTCTAAATTACTTAATTAATATTTTAAGTAAATTGGTGAAGTCAATTTGAGGAAATTAAATCTGACTTTAAGAAATTTTAGTCTAGTGACTAAATTGGAAGTTTTCAAAACTATTTTTGGTGACTAAATCGAAAAAGAATCAAAACTTAGAATATTTAAGGAGCTATTTGACCAATCTTTTTCAATGATTTCTCTCTTAATTTAGGCTATTTTTAAATTATGTTTAAATGGTTTAATAATTGGATAAATGGGGATTTAATTAAAAGTATCTTATTTCCTAAAAACTTTTTTTACGTAACTACTTTTCTCAGAATCTTTTCTCTCAACTTTCTCAGCAACGAAACTGATATTTCTACTTCTAAATCTCCAGGAATCAATCTTCATTGATTTCCTTTTTTATTTCTATTTGATTTCTTCAAATACCTTTGCAAAACCTCTTTGGATTTCATCAAAGCTTGGCCAATTAAGGAGAAATCAACAATTATAGGTGATTTTCGTTTCTCTCTTCTAATTAAAGGTTCTTTAATGAAATTCCCAATTTCTCAGTCCTTTGTTGTTGATTTATATTGTGGAAATGTGATTTAAACATTGATTTGTTAATTAAATTGAGTTTTCTTGGGAAATTAATGGAAGTTGAATTGGATCTGTTTTGGTGATGGATTTAATTGATTTACATCTTAAATTAGATGTTTTTAATGTTGAAAGGATATATTAATCATTGGAATCCTGAAACTATATAGATTGCTAGTTTCTAGGTTGTTTATAGTTGGTTTTTGGTGTAATCTGGTTGTTGCGGTGTTACTGGAGATATAAGGACGTGTATAGGTTGTTGTTGGATGTTAATTGATATTATTAATGTGTTAAAATCGTTAGATGTTGGCTGGGCTTTGTTTGAGTAAGGTTTGGTGGCGTTCTTGTTGGTTTTAGGAAGGTGTTCGATTGATTCTTGAGAGGTGTTGTTGAGTTTGTTGGTTGATGAAGGGTTTTCATACAGAGATGTGCTCTTAATCCTCTGTTTTAGTTGGGTAAAGTAGGGGAGCTGAATCCTTTACCTATCGAAGAAGGCGTGGGAGTTACGGAGGCTTGTTTCGCGCATCGGCAAGCAAGCGTTGGTCTGTTGGTGAGTGGAAAAGTATTTTACTACTGTTAAAAGGTTTAAAAATGAATTGTGGGGGTTTAGATCAGGTTTGATACACCTATCTAAGCTCGAAAATAAGTGTCGGTTGAGCTTTCTCTCAATTTCGGTTTGTTAAATAAAATCTCATATAGATGTTTATAGTTTTATTACTCATTGCATTATGCATGTGTGAAAGTGAATGATGATGCAAATAATCATTGATGATGACTTTTGAGAATAGCATATGATTTATGCAAGTGTTTTGAGATTATGAAACTACATGGTTCAATGTATTTGTGTTGGAATAATTTGATGCATATGTAAAACAATAAGGTAATGTTAGTTATTGAGTATAATTTGATGCATATGTAAAACAATAAGGTAATGTTAGTTAATCTTAGGTGAATGTTTGAGTATACCATGCTTGGTGTGATCTCTTGATATGTTGCTATGTTTGATGATTGAAGGTCTATGATGCTAAATGATGTCTAAAGGTTGAATTAAGGGAGTTAGATGGAGTCAAAGTGTCATATGTTGGACCTAAAGGTCATTACAGGTCCCACCGTACCAGTACAACCCCTCAGGTGTGGGGACTTGCCATGGATCAAATGGTGCAATTTTTCCTAGCCATACCGATACGCTTGGTAACCGTATCAGTACGCGTAGTTATGAAATAGTGAGAGTTTTGGTACGCGAGTCACTATTTCGGCACGGTTCATAGCCACTGGAATCTGGTCTTTCAAATTAAACAAGCCATACTGATACGCCTGAGGACCGTATCGGTATGCAATTGCTCTTCGGTACCATATCTATACGGTGGACACCTGTACCGAAACGCTGGCAGTTAATTATGTTGATATGTTGTCTGATGTTTGAAAGCATTGCATTTTGGTTCATGTTTTTATTTATGCAATTAGATGAGTATGAAAGATCATTTTGATTTGTGTTTTAATATGAAGGCATGTAATATGAAGAATTGAGGATTGATAAGTTTATTTTTGTGAAAGCTCGTATAAATATCAGAAATTATGTTTTAATCCCTAGAGTGCGGATGCGAGCAATTGGATGTCGAAATGACGTCCGGTTGAGTTGGGATTTTAACCATGACTTGTATGTACACCGTAGTACCTAAAAATGCATCTAGAAAAGATAAAAGAAAAAAATGGATCGGTGCGAATGTAATTTCATCGGGTTTATTTCGATAAACCCTAATATAACTCACTCGGTTCGGTCTTGCGACTAGACTAGGTCAAGGGGGTTACATTTGATGGTATCAGAGCCAGGTTATAATTGTTGGGAGGTGGGTTATGGTTGTTTGTATGATTGAATATGTTGCTTGAAATGCACGGTGATTGAATTTGAGGAAATGTATTTGATATGTGTATGTTTGGGAGTTAGAACTTGGGACACATTGCCTTATTACTACTTTAGTTAAATGATTTTGTTTTAAACAAGAGTGACTTGGATTCTTGCTACGAGCTGGCCTAATTGTCTTGTTTTGTTGCATTATCATGTTTAGACTCATATTATCGAGTATGGAACCGAGACGAGAAACTAGAGCTCATCTAGAAGAAAACCAGAATCGAGGATGTCAACAAAAACATATCTATGAGACAAATGGCCAAAACTAATATATATATTTAGTTTTTTTAGATTCTCTGTTTAAAATCTTTAAATGTATCTTTAATTGATAAATCCGAATACACTTAAAATCTATTACCTCGAATAAAACTAAGCAAAAATTTAAAATTCAGAAATCTTTATCATGATAGATTCACTTATTCATGATCAAACTATTGAGAGCATTCATATTATACACTTAATAATATTCTACCATGACACTACATACAAATCTCACGTCATATAAACTCCAAGCATCGAAATATGCAAATGGACGAGACATTAAGGAAACATGTGTGTGACCCAATAAGCATTTCCAATCATTTCAGGGATTTACAACATTAAATAAGAAAAATCTCATATCAAATACCAAAAGGCTTCAATACCATTCAAACAAATTATCATACATTTTCATGGATAAATCGAACTAAACATATACACTTATATAAGATTAGTCCTTCTAAACATATAAATATATGTAATTATTTAATATAGCATTTTCATATATATATATCTATAAAATTGTTCAAATATGGCTTATATATATAATGTGCATGGGTATTTGATCAAGTATTTTTATTTACTCAATTAATTACTCAAAATCAAAAGAAAGATATTACTTGCTATGCCATACTTACAATAATTTATTATTTTGATTTATGAACTTACTTAATTTCTCTTTATCACAGATTTTCGAAACCTAAATTCTTGACACTCGAATCATCTAACTTAGCAAATCTTAACATGAATTATTTATCGAATAAAACATCAACTAATCAAACCAAACATATATATATAATTCATCAATCGAACCTACATATACTAAGGTATCAC
The DNA here is from genome assembly GCA_019671005.1 of Hibiscus mutabilis. Taxonomy (NCBI): domain Eukaryota; kingdom Viridiplantae; phylum Streptophyta; class Magnoliopsida; order Malvales; family Malvaceae; genus Hibiscus; species Hibiscus mutabilis. The sequence continues at coordinate 29,481,229 of CM033729.1, forward strand.
CAAGTATGTGTTTTCTTTCATAGGATATATTCATGAAGTTCTTTTGATACATCCTACTTGTCATACAAATTATATTCAAGGAATCATGTATGAACATTCTATCAAGCATACAAATAATCAATTCCAAAATTAAACAAACTTATAAGTCCATACATAAATTTCATACCAACTATCTAGTTATCAGATTCATATACATAAGTCTCATTCAAACCACTTAGTTAGTTCTTATATACTTTTATAATATTTACTCATTAAGATGATCAACCAATAATAACATATTAAACGTTGACAAGAAAATAGATAAGCCATTTACAATTTCTTTTGTAGTATCAAAATCAATACTACAATAATTTATTTTTTATACTTCTTTACAAACACTATGCCACCATCTATGGAGTTTCCTTTAAGAACAAACCTAGACTCTAATTAGAAATTTAAGAAGTGACTTGCAACGCTTGACCACGATTAAGTTACAAAAGCTTTAATTCAACCTGCACATGCATGAACAATGAATGCATTAGGCTGATATAGCCTAGGTGATGTAGTGAACCATAAAAACATAAATATTGATGATATCAACCTATAAAGAAGAGGTAATAGAATTCCAACTTTTATTAGTAGTAATGAAATACTCAAATGTTAACTTTATTAAAATTAGATTTGTCTTTGAAGCTTTAGCAGGATTATGATCTTCCAAATCTTATTTGAAAATCTTTGAATGTCTTAACTAAATTCTTTCGAATTCTTATCAACTTATCAGAGTCTGAATCTTATCTTACTGAAGTCTGTATCAAAACTTATCAAAGTTCTTAACAAAGCTTATTGAAGATCATAACAGAGCTTATCTGAATTCATAACATTACTGATCAGAATTTCTTATCGAAGTTTAATATCCGAGTTCATATCTTTTAAAACATTTGCCTTGAATCACATTTGGACATGGGAAGCATTGGTTTGTATTTAACCATATTTGATCGATTTACACATAGTTCAAAGCACATAGCAATGACTAGTGTTAGAACATAACAACCTAACTTCTCATCTATCCAACCAAATATCGTCAATCTCCTTATTATCTCCCCCGTTACCTCCTACTGTCGCCAATCTGTCACATATATAGGGTCGTCACCCTTGAGCCATAGCTCATGGACCGTAGTCTCGAAGTATATACCTTTGCACCATGCCAAAGTGTCCAAGGACATCCATTGTTTAGGCAACTTAATTATTTATACTTTAAAGATAGGAGAGGTATCTTATGATACAAATAATAATGTTTGTTTCTTTACTTATAATCTTATAACATAAAATGAGCTTTTAGCTCTTTAGGACTTTAGGGTTCATGAACGTATAACGTAGGGATTTAATTCTTTTATTAGGATTTTATAGCATTGTAAGTCAGAAGTTGGCTTCAAAACTTTATATCAAAGTATGCAAAATCTTACATTACAAACATAGCATAGCAAGATACAAGATACATATGTAATGTAAACATAACCAAAAGACTTATTAGGATGCCATGCTATGAATGTATATACACATTATGCTCTATGTGAGCCATACGTATATGCTCATGAATTTAATCAAAATATAATATAAAAACAAGATGAATGACACCGTGTCACCCGAGACAAACGCAACTACACTCACCTCTTACCCCGAAGTTACGGGACACCTGAACCACAACCACCTCTTTCTTCCACTTACTTTCTTTCCTAAACCACTTCAATAAAGTGTGTACCTCAAAATAAACAACCATTATTAGGAATTGCTCAACTCTCTTATAATTAGTGATCACTATAACAACCGTTTAAGTTTACTTGAATTCCTTAACAAGCTTAAGACATTCAAAACAGCCCAAATTTTTCCAATATATATATATATACAGAAAGCAGTCCTATTTACATGTATTGACATATATATGTATATCAAAATAGTTCTTTATATTTTATCCTTATACAAACATTTTGCTTTTCATGTGTATACAATTATGTGTGTACAAATCAGCCCCTAAGGTTCTTATATAAACTAAGCAGTTTCAATTATATAAATACACAATTACATACATAAAACAGTCCCAAAACCTTCCTGTACATCCAAAAGGTCCAATTCTAATGTAGACACACACATATATGCACACTGCATTTTTATCTCATGGTAAGTCTGCATAAGTTGCATTAAAAAATCTGCTTATATTCGATTCTGTTTTGTAAGAAACTAATTGCACATTAAACTATTTATATAGCACATCTCATCTAGTTCTACTCAATTATTAGACTGCACTCAAAGTGCATTGGTTCTAAACTATTAAAACAGCAATTAACACATGCCAAAAGTCTTACAATTCTGCATTTTCCATAACATACAAGACTATATTTTCATACTTGGCCGTTGTTTTCATGTGCTTTTCCAACTAGAAATTTTCATAAAAAATCACATACTTGATACTAGAAAATATGAGCAGCATTGATGTCAATTTAGAAACTATCAAGCATGATTTATTAAGACATAGCAAGGAAAGTCATTCTCTTAAACTCCAGGCAGTTATTGGTTCCCTTTAACAATGAAATATAACCACTAAACTGACTTACAAAATAAATTACATATAATATCAATTCTGTAATATTCTTATACTGTTTTCATTCAAGTTCCAAGACTGTTTTTACTAGATAATTAATCCCTTGCTTCACAAAATTACAACTTAATCTAATATGATTATACTACATTGTTTTGACTCTTCTCATACATACATTTCATGAAGGAAATTAACATATACCATTTTAACATGCCAAATCAATCTCTAACATGACATAATAAAACTCTTACTCAAATTTGTAAATTAAATTCTTAGACAAGGCTTATAAAATATTCCAATACTTATAGGCATTTGTAGAGAAGATTCCCCTGTTTTCAATTTATAAAACCGAACATAGATTTCAAAATCATTCTCTAAGTTTCTAGTTTGAATCAAAACAGTCCATGTTTATGATTGATATTCTATCTTAATTAATTACTTCCAATGACACAATATACTAATCTTAAGGCTGTCCAAAGCCATTCGAAATAAAGTATATGTATACATGAAGCATAATCATATTTGATTTAAACTATACAAATAATCATGATCCTATTTCAAGACTAAGCATAATTCAATCCTTCAAGGTATTATACGAATGCTTCAAAAGATAGTTCATACATAGAATTATTTCTCCAATAACTACATCATATATGAAAGACCTATTCCAATACTTAAACCAAGTCATGAATTAAGGAAAAAAGAGTAGGCTTACCCTCCTTGTAAGGCTATTCGAACAAATATTCAACAATTTGAATCAATAAAATTGTGATTTTCTTCCAAATTCACCATGGATGATACTCACTATATTTCTTTCTCTTTCATGTAGAATCGGTCCTCTTGGAAAGGAGAAAGAAGATGATTATTTTCTTCCTTTATTTTTTTCTCACCCTTTCACGAAATTTTTACACATATCCCCTCCCTTCCCACATATCCCCTCCCTTCCTCTAGCATACTTCTCAATTTAGCCCTTAGTCAATAGCTGTCCTTTCATCCTTTTTATTCAATTTAGTCCTTAAATTTACTTTATAGATTTTCTAGGAACAATGAACCGCAATTGGCCTATAATCAAATTATTACTTACTTCTAAGCCAATGTTTGGGGTATTACAATTCCTCCCTCCTTAAAAGAAATTTGCCCTAATTTCCTTACTAACAACAGATTCGTATTTTTAAACTCAGAATACTTTCTCATATTCTAAATGTCAAAATAGAGTAAACCTATCGTGTTAGTTGCAAATCACCAATACTGAACAGAAATTTGAACTCCTAGGTGGCATTTTCAGAATACATACATACAATAAGCTTTAGTTTGGTCTGAACCGACTAAACTCTAGTTCGATACCAAAATGTAACACCCTCGACCGGTTTAGAAGAAAACCAGAATCGAGGATGTCAACATAAACATATCTATGAGACATATGGCCAAAACTAATATATATTTATTTTTTTAGCTTCTTTTTTAATCTTTAAACGTATCTTTAATTGATAAATCCGAATACACGTAAAATCTATTACCTCGAATAAAACTAAGCAAAAATTTATAATTCAGAAATATTTATCATGATAGATTCACTTATTCACGATCAAACTATTGAGAGCATTCATATTATACACTTAATAAATATCTACCATGACACTACATACAAATCTCACGTCATATAAACTCCAAGCATCGAAATATGCAGATGGACGAGACATTAAGGAAACATGTCTGTGACCCAATAAGCATTTCCAATCATTTCAGGGATTTACAACATCAAATAAGAAAAATCTCATATCAAATACCAAAAGGGTTCAATACCATTCAAACAAATGATCATACATTTTCATGGATAAATTGAACTAAACATATACACTTATATAAGATTACTCCTTCTAAACATATAAATATATGTAATTATTTAATATAGCATTTATATATATATATATATATCCATAAAATTATTCAAATATGGCTTATATATATAATGTGCATGGGTATTTGATCAAGTATTTTTATTTACTCAATTAATTATTCAAAATCAAAAGAAAGATATTACTTGCTATGCCATACTTACAATAATTTATTATTTTGATTTATGAACTTAATTAATTTCTCTTTATCACAGATTTTCAAAACCTAAATTCTTGACACTCGAATCATCTAACTTAGCAAATCTTAACATGAATTATTTATCGAATAAAACATCAACTAATCAAACCAAAAATATATATATAATTCATCAATCGAACCTACATATACTAAGGTATCAACAAGTATGTGTTTTCTTTCATAGGATATATTCATGAAGTTCTTTTGATACATCCTACTTGTCATACAAATTATATTCAAGGAATCATGTATGAACATTCTATCAAGCATACAAATAATCAATTCCAAAATTAAACAAACTTATAAGTCCATACATAAATTTCATACCAACTATCTAGTTATCACATTCATATACATAAGTCTCATTCAAACCACTTAGTTAGTTCTTATATACTTTTATAATATTTACTCATTAAGATGATCAACCAATAATAACATATTAAACGTTGACAAGAAAATAGATAAGCCATTTACATTTTCTTTTGTAGTATCAAAATCAATACTACAATAATTTATTTTTATACTTCTTTACAAACACTATGCCACCATCTATGGAGTTTCCTTTAAGAACAAACCTAGACTTTAATTAGAAATTTAAGAAGTGACTTGCAATGCTTGACCACGATTGAGTTACAAAGCTTTAATTCAACCTGCACATGCATGAACAATGAATGCATTAGGCTGATATAGCCTAAGTGATGTAGTGAACCATAAAAACATAAATATTGATGATATCAACCTATAAAGAAGAGGTAATAGAATTCCAAGTTTTATTAGTAGTAATGAAATACTCAAATGTTAACTTTATTAAAATTAGATTTGTCTTTGAAGCTTTATCAGATTATGATCTTCCAAATCTTATTTGAAAATCTTTAATGTCTTAACTAAATTCTTTCAATTCTTATCAACTTATCAGGTTTGAATCTTATCTTACTAAAGTCTGTATCAAAACTTATCAAAGTTCTTAACAAAGCTTATTGAAGATCATAACAGAGCTTATCCGAGTTCATAACATTGCTGATCAAAATTTCTTATCAAGTTTAATATCCGAGTTCATATCTTTTAAAACATTTGCCTTGAATCACATTTGGACATGGGAAGCATTGGTTTGTATTTAACCATATTTGATCGATTTACACATAGTTCAAAGCACATAGCAATGACTAGTGTTAGAACATAACAACCTAACTTCTCATCTATCCAACCAAATATCGTCAATCTCCTTATTATCTCCCCCGTTACCTCCTACTGTCGCCAATCTGTCACATATATAGGGTCGTCACCCTTGAGCCATAGCTCATGGACCGTAGTCTCGAAGTATATACCTTTGCACCATGCCAAAGTGTCCAAGGACATCCATTGTTTAGGCAACTTAATTATTTATACTTTAAAGATAGGAGAGGTATCTTATGATACAAATAATAATGTTTGTTTCTTTACTTATAATCTTATAACATAAAATGAGCTTTTAGCTCTTTAGGACTTTAGGGTTCATGAACGTATAACGTTGGGATTTAATTCTTTTATTAGGATTTTATAGCATTGTAAGTCAAAGTTGGCTTCAAAACTTTATATCAAAGTATGCAAAATCTTACATTACAAACATAGCATAGCAAGCAAGATACAAGATACATATGTAATGTAAACATAACCAAAAGACTTATTAGGATGCCATGCTATGAATGTATATACACATTATGCTCTATGTGAGCCATATATATGCTCATGAATTTAATCAAAATATAATATAAAAACAAGATGAATGACACCGTGTCACCCGAGACAAACGCAACTACACTCACCTCTTACCCCGGGTTACGGGACACCTGAACCACAACCACCTCTTTCTTTTACTTTCTTTCCTAAACCACTTCAATAAAGTGTGTACCTCAAAATAAACAACCATTATTAGGAATTGCTCAACTCTCTTATAATTAGTGATCACTATAACAACCGTTTAAGTTTACTTGAATTCCTTAACAAGCTTAAGACATTCAAAACAGCCCAAATTTTTCCAATATATATATATATACAGAAAGCAGTCCTATTTACATGTATTGACATATATATGTATATCAAAATAGTTCTTTATATTTTATCCTTATACAAACATTTTGCTTTTCATGTGTATACAATTATGTGTGTACAAATCAGCCCCTAAGGTTCTTATATAAACTAAGCAGTTTCAATTATATAAATACACAATTACATACATAAAACAGTCCCAAAACCTTCCTGTACATCCAAAAGGTCCAATTCTAATGTAGACACACACATATATGCACACTGCATTTTTATCTCATGGTAAGTCTGCATAAGTTGCATTAAAAAATCTGCTTATATTCGATTCTGTTTTGTAAGAAACTAATTGCACATTAAACTATTTATATAGCACATCTCATCTAGTTCTACTCAATTATTAGACTGCACTCAAAGTGCATTGGTTCTAAACTATTAAAACAGCAATTAACACATGCCAAAAGTCTTACAATTCTGCATTTTCCATAACATACAAGACTATATTTTCATACTTGGCCGTTGTTTTCATGTGCTTTTCCAACTAGAAATTTTCATAAAAAATCACATACTTGATACTAGAAAATATGAGCAGCATTGATGTCAATTTAGAAACTATCAAGCATGATTTATTAAGACATAGCAAGGAAAGTCATTCTCTTAAACTCCAGGCAGTTATTGGTTCCTTTAACAATGAAATATAACCACTAAACTGACTTACAAAATAAATTACATATAATATCAATTCTGTAATATTCTTATACTGTTTTCATTCAAGTTCCAAGACTGTTTTACTAGATAATTAATCCCTTGCTTCACAAAATTACAACTTAATCTAATATGATTATACTACATTGTTTTGACTCTTCTCATACATACATTTCATGAAGGAAATTAACATATACCATTTTAACATGCCAAATCAATCTCTAACATGACATAATAAAACTCTTACTCAAATTTGTAAATTAAATTCTTAGACAAGGCTTATAAAATATTCCAATACTTATAGGCATTTGTAGAGAAGATTCCCCTGTTTTCAATTTATAAAACCGAACATAGATTTCAAAATCATTCTCTAAGTTTCTAGTTTGAATCAAAACAGTCCATGTTTATGATTGATATTCTATCTTAATTAATTACTTCCAATGACACAATATACTAATCTTAAGGCTGTCCAAAGCCATTCGAAATAAAGTATATGTATACATGAAGCATAATCATATTTGATTTAAACTATACAAATAATCATGATCCTATTTCAAGACTAAGCATAATTCAATCCTTCAAGGTATTATACGAATGCTTCAAAAGATAGTTCATACATAGAATTATTTCTCCAATAACTACATCATATATGAAAGACCTATTCCAATACTTAAACCAAGTCATGAATTAAGGAAAAAAGAGTAGGCTTACCCTCCTTGTAAGGCTATTCGAACAAATATTCAACAATTTGAATCAATAAAATTGTGATTTTCTTCCAAATTCACCATGGATGATACTCACTATATTTCTTTCTCTTTCATGTAGAATCGGTCCTCTTGGAAAGGAGAAAGAAGATGATTATTTTCTTCCTTTATTTTTTTCTCACCCTTTCACGAAATTTTTACACATATCCCCTCCCTTCCCACATATCCCCTCCCTTCCTCTAGCATACTTCTCAATTTAGCCCTTAGTCAATAGCTGTCCTTTCATCCTTTTTATTCAATTTAGTCCTTAAATTTACTTTATAGATTTTCTAGGAACAATGAACCGCAATTGGCCTATAATCAAATTATTACTTACTTCTAAGCCAATGTTTGGGGTATTACAATTCCTCCCTCCTTAAAAGAAATTCGTCCTCGAATTTCCTTACTAACAACAGATTCGTATTTTTAAACTCAGAATACTTTCTCATATTCTAAATGTCAAAATAGAGTAAACCTATCGTGTTAGTTGCAAATCACCAATACTGAACAGAAATTTGAACTCCTAGGTGGCATTTTCAGAATACATACATACAATAAGCTTTAGTTTGGTCCTGAACCGACTAAACTCTAGTTCTGATACCAAAATGTAACACCCTCGACCCGGTTTAGAAGAAAACCAGAATCGAGGATGTCAACATAAACATATCTATGAGACATATGGCCAAAACTAATATATATTTATTTTTTTAGCTTCTTTTTTTAATCTTTAAACGTATCTTTAACTGATAAATCCGAATACACGTAAATCTATTACCTCGAATAAAACTAAGCAAAAATTTATAATTCAGAAATATTTATCATGATAGATTCACTTATTCACGATCAAACTATTGAGAGCATTCATATTATACACTTAATAAATATCTACCATGACACTACATACAAATCTCACGTCATATAAACTCCAAGCATCGAAATATGCAGATGGACGACACATTAAGGAAACATGTCTGTGACCCAATAAGCATTTCCAATCATTTCAGGGATTTACAACATCAAATAAGAAAAATCTCATATCAAATACCAAAAGGGTTCAATACCATTCAAACAAATGATCATACCTTTTCATGGATAAATTGAACTAAACATATACACTTATATAAGATTACTCCTTCTAAACATATAAATATATGTAATTATTTAATATAGCATTTATATATATATATATATATATCCATAAAACTATTCAAATATGGCTTATATATATATCGTGCATGGGTATTTGATCAAGTATTTTTATTTACTCAATTAATTATTCAAAATCAATAGAAAGATATTACTTGCTATGCCATACTTACAATAATTTATTATTTTGATTTATGAACTTAATTAATTTCTCTTTATCACAGATTTTCAAAGCCTAAATTCTTGACACTCGAATCATCTAACTTAGCATATCTTAACATGAATTATTTATCGAATAAAGCATCAACTAATCAAACCAAATATATATATAATTCATCAATCGAACCTACATATACTAAGGTATCAACAAGTATGTGTTTTCTTTCATAGGATATATTCATGAAGTTCTTTTGATACATCCTACTTGTCATACAAATTATATTCAAGGAATCATGTATGAACATTCTATCAAGCATACAAATAATCAATTCCAAAATTAAACAAACTTATAAGTCCATACATAAATTTCATACCAACTATCTAGTTATCACATTCATATACATAAGTCTCATTTGAACCACTTAGTTAGTTCTTATATACTTTTATAATATTTACTCATTAAGATGATCAACCAATAATAACTTATTAAACGTTGACAAGAAAATAGATAAGCCATTTACATTTTCTTTTGTAGTGTCAAAATCAATACTACAATAATTTATTTTGTATACTTCTTTACAAACACTATGCCACCATCTATAGAGTTTCCTCTAAGAACAAACCTAGACTTTAATTAGAAATTTAAGCAGTGACTTGCAATGCTTGACCACGATTGAGTTACACAAGCTTTAATTCAACCTGCACATGCATGAACAATGAATGCATTAGGCTGATATAGCCTAAGTGAGGTAGTGAACCATAAAAACATAAATATTGATGATATCAACCTATAAAGAAGAGGTAATAGAATTCCAAGTTTTATTAGTAGTAACGAAATACTCAAATGTTAACTTTATTAAAATTAGATTTGTCTTTGAAGCTTTATCAGGATTATGATCTTCCAAATCTTATTCGAAAATCTTTTAATGTCTTAACTAAACTCTTTCGAATTCTTATCAACTTATCAGGGTTTGAATCTTATCTTACTAAAGTCTGTATCAAAGCTTATCAAAGTTCTTAACAGAGCTTATTGAAGATCATAACGGAGCTTATCTGAGTTCATAACATTGCTGATCAAAATTTCTTATCGAAGTTTAATATCCGAGTTCATATCTTTTAAAACATTTGCCTTGAATCACATTTGGTCATGAGAAGCATTGGTTTGTATTTAACCATATTAGACCGATTTACACGTAGTTCAAAGAACATAGCAATGACTAGTGTTAGAACATAACAACCTAACTTCTCATATATCCAACCAATTGTCCCCAATCTCCTTATCATCTCCCCCGTTACCACCAATTGACACCAATATGTCACATATATAGGGTCGTCACCCTTGAGCCGTAGCTCATGGACCATAGTCCCGAAGTCTATACCTTTGCACCATGCCAAAGTGTCCAAGGACTTCCATTGTTTAGGCAACTTAATTATTTATACTTTAAAGATAGGAGGGGTATCTTATGATACAAATAATAATGTTTGTTTCTTCACTTATAATCTTATAGCATAAAATGAGCTTTTAGATCTTTAGGAGTTTAGAGTTCATGAACTTATAACGTTGGGATTTAATTCTTTTATTAGGATTTTATAGCATTGTAAGTCAAAAGTTGGCTTCAAAACTTTATATCAAAGTATATGAAATCTTACATTACAAACATAGCATAGCAAGATACAAGATACAAGATACATATGTAATGTAAACATAACCAAAAGACTTATTAGGATGCCATGCTATGAATTTATATACACATTATGCTTTATGTGAGCCATATGCATATGCTCATGAATTTAATCAAAATATAATATAAAAACAAGATCGGAATGATACCGTGTCACCCAAGACAAACACAACTACACTCACCTCTTACCCCGAAGTTACGGGATACCTGAACCACAACCACCTCTTTCTTTCCTAAACCACTTCAATAAAGTGTGTACCTCAAAATAAACAACCATTATTAGGAATTGATCAACTCTCTTATAATTAGTGATCACTCTATCAACCGTTTAAGATTACTTAAATTCCTTAACAAGCTAAGACATTCAAAACAGCCCAAATTTTTCCTATATATAGAGAGAAAGCAGTCCTATTTACATGTATTCACATATATACGTATATCAAAATAGTTCTTTATGTTTTATCCTTATACAAACAGTTTGCTTTTCATGTGTATACAATTATGTGTGTACAAATCAGCCCCTAAGGTTCTTATATAAACTAAGCAGTTTCAATTATATAAGTATACAATTACATACATAAAACAGTCCCATAAACCTGCCTGTACATCCAAAAGGTCCAATTCTCATGTAGACACACACATATATGCACACTGCATTTTTATCTCACGGCAAGACTGCATAAGTTGCATTAAAAAAATCTGCTTATATTCGATTCTGTTTTGTAAGAAACTAATTGCACATTAAACTATTTATATAGCACATCTCATCTAGTTGTACTCAATTATTAGACTGCACTGAAACTGCGTTGGTTCTAAACTATTAAAACAGCAATTAACACATACCAAGAGTCTTACAATTCTGCATTTTCCATAACATACAAGACTATATTTTCATACTTGGCCGTTGTTTTCATGTGCTTTTCCAACTAGAAATTTTCATAAAAAATCACATACTTGATACTAGAAAATATGAGCAGCATTGATGTCAATTTAGAAACTATCAAGCATGATTTATTACGACATAGCAAGGAAAGTCATTCTCTTAAACTCCAGGCAGTTATTGGTTCCCTTTAACATTGAAATATAACCACTAAACTGACTTACAAAATAAATTATATTTAATATCAATTCTGTAATATTCTTATACTGTTTTCATTCAAGTTCCAAGACTGTTTTACTAGATAATTAATCCCTTGCTTCACAAAATTACATTAATCTAATATGATTATACTACATTGTTTTGACTCTTCTCATACATACATTTCATGAAGGAAATTAACATATTCCATTTTAACATGCCAAATCAATCTCTAACATGACATAGTAAAACTCTTACTCAAATTTGTAAATTAAATTCTTAGACAAGTCTTATAAAATATTCCAATACTAATAGGCATTTGTAGAGAAGATTCCCCTGTTTTCAATTTATAAAACCGAACATAGATTTTAAAATCATTCTATAAGTTTCTAGTTTGAATCAAAACAGTCCATGTTTATGATTGATATTCTATCTTAATTAATTACTTCCAATGACACAATATACTAATCTTAAGGCTGTCCAAAGCCATTCGAAATAAAGTATATGTATATATGTATACAGGAAGCATAATCATATTTGATTTAAACTATACAAATTATCTTGATCCTATTTCAAGACTACGCATAATTCAATCCTTCAAGGTATTATACGAATGCTTCAAAAGAAAGTTCATACATAGAATTATTTCTCCAATAACTACATCATATATGAAAGACCTATTCCAATACTTAAACCAAGTCATGAATTAAGGAAAGAAGAGTAGGCTTACCCTCCTTGTAAGGCTATTTGAACAAATATTCAACAATTTGAATCAATAAAGCTCGGATTTTCTTCCAAATTCACCATGGATGATACTCACTAAATTTCTTTCTCTTTCATGCAGAATCGGTCCTCTTGGAAAGGAGAAAGAAGATGATTATTTTCTTCCTTTATTTTTTCCCACCCTTTCACGAAATGTTTACACATATCCCCTCCATTCACACATGTTTTTAGCTTAGAAAGACATGAGTATAAGCTCATTTCTTATTCTAATTTACCATGCAAAACTTTAGTCTAACATACTTCTCAATTTAGTCCTTAGACAATAGCTATCCTTTCATCCTTTTTATTCAATTTAGTCCTTAAATTTACTTTATAGATTTTCTAGGAACAATGAACTGCAATTGGCCTATAATCAAATTATTACTTACTTCTAAGCCAATGTTTAGGGTATTACATAGAGTGTACCGATGTACGCAAGCTGGGATATATCGTACCGTTGCTCTAGGGTGATGCGTACAGTTGGTGGGCAACTGTGATCGCGGGTGTAGAACCTGCTACTGTTACATGGGAATTCTTCTGTGAGGCTTTCAAGAAAAAGTATTTAGGAACTCGATACAAGGATGCGAAGAAGAGGGAGTTCATGGCTTTGGTACAAGAAAACATGTCTGTTTCCGAGTATGAGATCCAGTTTGTTCGGTTGAATAAATATGCTCCTAAGTTGGTTCCGGACGAGCGAGAGAGGTGTGATCGATTCTGTTATAGGTTGATCAAGGAAGTGAAGACATACATGTTGGCCACTGATTATACAGAGTTTGATATTCTAGTGTCACGAGCGAAGGACATAGAACAGAATTTGGGTTTATCTGTTCGTTCTGGAGTTCTTCGTCTGGTAAGAGGAGCACAAAGTCTAATGCTAGCCGAGATAGTTATAAGAGGCATAGAGACAAAAGGTACCGCCCGAGTGCATGAGATGTGGCCAGAGGCATTCGAGAAAGTGTTGGGGTGCTATAGGCACTTGTTGGTGTTTTGGATCGAGGGATCATCTTCGTAGGGATTGTCCGCAGTTAGTCAAAGAAGGTCAGGCTAATGCACCTATTGCTGGAGCGCAGAGAGGTCGTGGGCGCGGCTGTGGACAATTTTAGTGCAAGGATGATGGACAAAGAGTGGTAGCGTATACCGTGGCAGTTTAGCTAGAAGATGGTGGACCGGTGAAGGTTTTTGCTCACTGTGTTGAGAGGAATGATACCGATGTAGTCGCAGGTACCTTTACCTTGCAGACAATACCTTTGTTATCTTTGATTGATTATGCTTCTAAGCATTCCTACATTTTGCATGAGCATGTATGCATGTTGGATTTACCTGTTGAGCTGTTAGATCTTGGCATACAGATAGTCAGTTCTTTTGGTGAGACAATTGTGGCTAGGAAGTTGTATAGGAGTTGCCCCTTGTTGGATTTACCTGTTGAGGCTGATCTGATGGAGTTACCGTTTTACGGTTTCGACGTGATTCTAGTATGGATTGGTTGTCTCAACACAAGACTGTAGTGGATTTTAAGGCCAAGCGAGTTTCTTTAAAACTTGTCGAGGATTACGAATTTGTGGTTATGGACGAGAATGTTAAGTTCATGTCAAATGTGGTTCCACGCTAGAAGCGCGAAAGTTGTTGGAATGTGGGGATCAAGCATACCTAGCCTATGTTATGAACCCAAATATGAAGGAAGCGCGTGCCCATGATATTTGCATGGTTTGCGACGTTCCAAGAGTGTTTCATTAGAGTTGCCTAGTTTGCCGCCGGATAAGGAGGTACAGTTTTGCATAGAGACGTACGCAGATATGGCTTTGGTGTCGATTACTCTGTATCGTATGGAACCGAATGAGTTAAAAGAATTGAAGATGCAGTTGTCAGAGTTGCTTGATCAAAGCTTCATTCGTCCAAGTGTATGACCGTGGGGTGCACCGGTGTTGTTTATGAAAAAAGAAGGATGGCACGATGAGGATGTACATAGATTATCGGTAACTGAACAAGTTGACGATCAAGAAAAATATCCTTTTCCAAGGATTGATGATTTTTTTGATCAGTTCTGGGGTGCTACACTATTTTCCAAGATTGATTTGCGGTCAAGATATTATCAGCTAAAGGTGAAAGATAAGGATGTGCCGAAGATAGCTTTTCGCACATGTTATGGGCATTACGAGATCCTAGTGATGTCGTTTGGTTTGACAAATGCACTGGTAGTGTTCATGCATATGATGAATAGGATGTTCCATGAATTCCTGGACCAATTCGTGGTAGCATTCATCGATGACATTCTTGTGTGCTCTCATACAGAGGAAGATCACAATCGACATCTCCGAATTGTGTTGCAATTTCCTAGATCAATCAGGTGGTTTTCCTTAGTCATGTTGTTTCGGTCGAGGGTATTTTCCTGGATCTGTAGAAAATTGAGGCCATTGTGAATTGGAAGCCTCCGAAATCTGTATCGGAGGTTCACAGTTTTCTGGGGTTAGTAGGATATTATCGAAGGTTTATGGATAGTTTTTCGAGGATCGTTGCCCCTTTGACGAAGTTGTTGCAAAAAGATGTAGTTTTGAGTGGACGGGAGTTAGGCCACAAGCTTTCGATAAGTAGAAGGAGGCTTTGACACACGCTCCAATCTTGATTCAACCAGAGTCAGGGAATGAGTTTGTTGTGTATAGTTATGCGTCCTACGTGGGTTTCGGATGCGTGTTGATGTAGGAAGGAAGAGTTGTCGCCTATGCATTTTGGTAGTTAAAGGTGCATGAGTGCAATTACCCTACGCACGATCTTGAGTTGGCTGCGGTGGTGTTTGCCTTGAAGATTTGGTGACATTATCTCTATGGTGAGAAGTGTGTTGTTTACGCAAATCACAAAAGTTTGAAATACCTGATGTCTCAGAAGGAGTTAAATCTTTGGCAGGGAAGGTGGTTGGAGCTGTTGAATGATTATGATCTGACCATTGAGTACTACCCAGGAAAAGCAATGTGGTAGTGGATGCTTTGAGTAGAAAGGTTGCGGTAGGGTTGAGGGCAATGTAGCACGGCTGAGTGTGGCGCGAGGTGGAGGGTTGTTAGCAGAGTTGCAAGTGAAGCCTTCGATGTTACAGTTGATCAAAGAGAAGCAACCTTATGATGATGAGCTAGTGCAGCATGTTAAGGATATCTTGGATGGGAATCAAACAGAATTTGGTTTTAGTGAGGACAGGGTTTTATGTTTCATAGGTCGAGTGGTGGTACCAACTGATGAAGAGTTGAGGTACACTATCTTGACCGAGGCACATTCGAGCCTTTTTACGATGCATCCGTGGAGTACGAAGATGTATCATGACTTGAAGAAAAAATATTTTTGGGTTGGCTTGAAAAAAGATGTTGTGGAGTTTGTGGCTCGTTGTATGGTTTGCCAACATGTTGAGGCAGAACATCAGTTTCCTTTAGGGTTGTTGCAACCGTTGAGGGTTCCCGAGTGGAAATGGGAGAGGATCACCATGGATTTTTTTCTGGGTTACCTTTGACGCCATCAAAGAAGAACTCTATTTGGGGGATTGTAGATAGGTTTATGAAGTGTGCACATTTCCTGACTGTACATACGACGTGCACTCTGGATAGGTTGGCAGAGTTGTATGTAGCAGAGATCGTGAGGTTGCATGGGGTGTCGAAGACCATTGTGTCTGACAGAAATCCGCGTTTCACTACGAGGTTCTAGGAATGTTTACATAGGGCCTTGGGTACACGGTTGAACTTCAGTACTTCGTATCATCCGCAGATGGATAGTCCGTCAGAACGTGTTATCCAAGTGCTGGAGGATATGTTGCTGTGTTGTATCATAGATTTTTAGGGATAATTGGGGAAGCAATTTCCTTTAGTGGATTTTGCTTATAATAACAGTTATCAAGCTAGTATACATATGGCTCCATACGAGGCTTTGTATGGTAGAAAGTGTCGTACGCCGCTTTGTTGGCAGAGGCATGAGAGAAATATGTTTCTTTGCCGGATATGTTGAAAGGTACCAATGAAAAAGTAAAGCTTATTAGTGATCGTTTGAAGGAAACTTTGGATCGGTAAAAGTCTTACGCTGATTTGAAGCGAAGAAAAATTGAATATGCGGTTGGTGATTGTGTTTTTCTGAAGGTTTCGCCTTGGAAACAAGGTGATGAGATTTGGGCGGAAGGGCAAGTTGAGCCCTAGGTTTATTGGACCGTATGAGGTGTTGGAGCGCGTTGGCCTTGTTGCGTATAGATTGAGGTTGTCGGCTGAGTTAGAGAAGATATATGATGTTTTTCGTGTGTCTATGTTACAGAGGTATAGATCGGATCCTTCACATGTTATTCTTGTTGAGGAGATTGAGTTGAATCCGATTTTGAAATATGATGAGGAACCAGTGAGGATTCTGGATTTGAGTAGTAAAGTTCTCCGCGGAAAGACCATAGAGTTGGTAAAGGTGTTGTGGTAGCACCGCGGTGTAGAGAAAGATACCTAGGAGAGCAAAAAGGATATGTTGAAGTAGTTCCCTCATATTTTTTCGTCAGGTAAATTTCGAGGACGAAATTTCTTAAGAGGGGGAGTTGTAACGGCCTGAAAATGGGGCTAGATGTGAATCGGGTTGGACATGAGGTTCGAGAGAACCAGTTTAGGTAATATGAATTGTTTTGGGAAAACAATTTTATAAAAGTGATCTTGGGGGAAATAAAATATGGAAAATGCTCTAAATTAGTTAATTAATATTTGAAGTAAATTGGTGAAGTCAATTTGAGTAAATTAAATCTGATTTTAAGACATTTTAGTCTACTAACTAAATTGGAAGTTTTCAAAACTGTTTTTGGTGACTAAATCGAAAAAGGATCAAAACTTAAAATCTTTAAGGAGCTATTTGACCAATATTTTTCAACAGATTTCTCTCTTAATTTAGGCTATTTTTTAAATTATTTTTATATGGTTTAATAATTGGATAAATGAGGATTTAATTAAAAATATCTTTATTTCCTAAAATCATTTTCTTACGTAACTACTTTTCTCAAAATCTTTTCTCTCAAATTTCTTAGCAACCAAACTAAGATTTCTACTTCTAAATCTCCAGGAATCAATCTTCATTTATTTCCTTTTTGTTTCCTAATTGATTTCTTAATTCCTATTGCAAAATCTACTTGGATTTCAACCAACCTTCGTCAATTAAAGGAGAAATTAGCAATTAGAGGTGATTTTTGTTTCTCTCCTCTAATTAAAGTTTCTTTATTGAAATTCCCATATTCTTGATCCTTTACAACGGATTTATGTTATGGAATTATGATTTAAACATGGATTTGGTAATTAAATTGAGCTTTATGTGGAAATTAGAAAAAATATTGATTTGAATATGTTTTGTATTGAATTATATTGGTTTAGATCTCTATTAAGATGTGTTTTAATGTTGAAAGAAGTGAATAATTAAAGTAAAGCCGAAACTATATGAATTGCTAGTTTTCTAGGTTGTATATAGGTTGTATAATTAAAGTAAAGCCGAAACTATTAAGATCTTGGTGTCGTAGAGGTGCTGGAGGCATAAGGACATAATTGAGATGTTTTTTGATGTTAATTGATGTTGTTAAGAGGTTGAAATTATTAGGTTTTGGCTTGGCTTTGTTTAGATGAGGTTTAATGATGATTTCAGTTGTTTTAGAAGGGTGCTTGATGGTTTCTTGTGAGGCGAAGTTGTGTTTGTTGGTTGCTGGAAATTAGAGATGCATGGATGTGTTTTATTCCCCTATTTTTGATTGGGTAAAGTATGATAGTTGAATCCTTTAGCTTTTAGAGAGGGCACGGAAGCTTCGGAAGCTTGATCGCGTATCGGCAAGTGGATCGTTTGGTTGTCAGTGAGTGGAAACGCGTTTTACAACTTTTAAAAGGTTTGAAGATGGTTGTTGAGAGTTCAGATAAAGTTTGAAACACTTATCTAAGCTTGGAAGTAAGTATTGGTTGAGCTCTCTCTCGATTTCGATTTTGCATATAGATCTCTGCACATGTTTATAGTTTTGATTACTCACTGTATTATGAAAGTTTTAAAAATAAAAGATGTTGCAAATGATCATATATGATGATTATTGAGATTGGAATATGGTTTATGAAAGTATTTCATGATTACTAAAATTCAAGGTTTAATGAATTTGAAATTGGATTGGTTTGATGCATATGTAAAGTAGCAAAGTAATGTTGTTTATTGGATATATTGGCAAGTGGATGAGGTTAAAATGTTATCGGGTATAGTTGGCTAGCCATAGGGTTTAAAGTGCACTATAATAAGTCACCCCATGTGTGTCGAGGTGGGTAATTATTCCGTTGCTCCACCATGAGAACCGCAACGGTCGAGGAGGGTAATTGTTCTATTTTCTCCTACTGGTGGATTTATACATCATAATCGTTGAGGTGGGTAATTGTTCCATTGCTCCGGTTCGAGGATGTATGTAAAGTGGTCGTAGGAACCACTTGGGAAATTCATGTATCCAATGTGTTTTATAAAATGGAATGGTACTAGTTTTGAGTCACTTGAAAGCCAATATATGAGATATGTATCATGAGAAATAGATTATGTTTGTATAATGTGATTTATACATGAGATGCTCTTTAAGCTTGTTGTAGAGATTTTGACATATGAAGCTTAAATTGAGGTTTGAGATAGAATCCATGCTATATGTGTTGCAAATGATTTAAATGTGCATACTTGAGGAGATTATTGAAGTATGGGATGATTTTTGCTATGAGATATTTACACTTGGTTTGATTTAAAATGATTTTAATTGCTTTGATGAGTGTTTTTGAGATTCCCTCACTAAGCTTATAGCTTACGCTCTCCTTTCTCATCAATGCAAAGAAGCAGGCCTTTTCGGATAGCGAGAACGCAATGGGAAATCCAAGGGCTGAAGCATTTTCAAAGTACGGTTTATAAATGCTAAGTAGTAATAAGAGGCAATGTGACCAAGTTGTATTTGGGAGGTTTTTTTGGGTGCTCCCTCTTTGTATAAGTTTGGTTTAATGTTTTAGACTTGTTTGATGCTTAATGTTTGGTTTTGAGGGGTTGGGAAACATTATTCATGCTTGGGTAGAAATCATGCCTATAGGAGTTTGTTTCGAGTATGCCATGTGTATGATCTTCTACCATGTTGTTATGATTAAATATTTGATGTTTGTGAAGTTATATGATGATTAGTGATTGATTGGAGTATGTTTGATTGAGCCAAAGTGTCATATGTTGGACCAAGAGTTCATTATAGGTTTGTCCGTACCTGTAGTATCCCAAATTTTTGGCTAGTGACCAAAATGTAAATTTTGAAAGTTTTGGGGCTAAAGTATAAACTTTGGAAAAGTTTGGGGACTAAAGTGTAAATTTCCCCAATAAGTAATTTTATTCAGTATAAGAGTGAATCGGATCGAAATAAGTATCTTGATATCGGTTTTAAGAATTAAGATACAGTAAAAGGTATCGAATTTGGATCGAATAAAATTGTTAACCTTGCTCAAGTCAGGGAAATATTAGGATGGGTGACCTCCGAGAAGGTCTTGTAAAAGTATTCTGATCGATATTTTGGACTTAGTAAGAGTAAAGAAAATTCGTATGGATTATCGATAAAGGAATTCTAAGAGAAATTTTATTCTATGAAGATTTTCGATAATTATCGGAATAATAGACTGAGTTAGGAAAATTCAGTCTAAGTCCTTGGAAAAGGAAGTTTTTATGGGATAATAAAGTTTATTTTTCGAATATGAAAATATAGAATTTTCGGATTAAATACAATAGCTCAAAAAAGGTAAAATTACGGTAGAAGTATTTTATGAATATTGGGAAATTGGATCGAACTAGAATTTTAGAGGCTGATCCAAAAGCCAAGGAAAAGTCGTAAAATACTATTTTATGAATATTTTATTATGGTTGGTTGGATTCCAACTAGACTTAGTTGAATTTTTACAAGAATGGTAAACTAGTAAATAAAAACTAGTTTGAGGGCAAATTGGTTATTTTGCCCCAATGGTATTTTTGAAATATTTAAAAATTTATAAGGGTAATTTTGGAAAGAGGAAATGGAAGTTTAAATCTTGGCCCTTGATTGATGATAAAATCAATCTCAACTATTGGATAAAAAGGGCAAAATTGTAATTTCACTATTAAATGATTTAATATTCGTTTTATAGTTATATGTGTAAAATAATGGTGAAAAGATGAACAAAAATCCAGCCAAAAACGTGAGATCTAGGGAAATAAAGAGAAAAAAATCCAAGCTCGATTCAAGCCCCGAAACTTGGTTTCAAGTAATCTCTTCGACTACAAAGTTGTTCTACTCTTCAAGCTCTATCTTTTGATGTTAATAATTCATGGAATTCATGCTTGATTGATGAGAATTTACATGATAAAGAAATTAGGGTTTATGGATCAAACTGGGGCTTTTGAGATTTTATGATTCCATGATTGAATTCAAGTTGAAATCAAGCTAGTATGATGTTAAAATCATGATATTGAGTTGGGATTTATGTTCTACATGTTTTGATTATTATAAAGATGATTAGGTTTTATGGATTCAAGTTTAATTTAGGGTTTGTGATGTTGAATTAATGATTTAGTAAGCTTGATTTGTTGTTTGGAAGCAAGACCCTAAGTTAATTTGATAGGGACAATTTGGCAATCTTAAAAGTTAGAGGACCAAATCTGAAATTGTATGGATTTGGTGTGTGTATATATGTTATTAAGGATCTTGGAGATGTGAAATTGATGTTAGAATGCTAAACCGATGTTAAATTGAATTAGTGACCATTTTGACAATTTGTCAAAGTTAAGTGACCAATTCAGAAATGAGGTTTTGGATAAGGACTAAATCTGAATTTTAGTTGTAATGATGGAATTAAGGTGGTGATGTTGAATTGAGGACTAATTTGCAAAGTTAAGAAATTTGGATCCTTACCTTTGCATTATTAGTGACCATTCGATAAAGAAGGAAAATTAGAGGGAACTATTGTGAATAATTATTTGATGAAGAAGGTGATAAGTTGGTGGTTTAAAGCAAATAATGGGACTAAATTGACAAGTAGAGAAGTAAGGAGAAGTTAGTATAAAAGTTGAAGTTAATTATGGAAGCTGTGTAGAAAACTGGATTATGGCAGTAAGTTTGAAAATTCACCATAAATTATACAAAAATGGTTAGATGATGAATTTTATACTTATGTAATTTTTTCGTTTAGTTTCATTCCCAACAAACGGAAACTGATTTCAAGTTTCGAGTCAAAAGATATGAATTTTTAAGTGACGAAAGGTTAGAAAACAGAGCACCGGTCTATTCTGAATTCTAGCATTATAATTGACTTTGAAAATTTTCCATAAATCGTACAAGTTGAATTTGGGCTATTAATTTATACGGTTGAAAAGCTTATTGAATCTAGATTCTTTCGGAACAAACAGAATCGAATTCTGAGTTGTAGATTATTTTATTGAAATATTTCTTTAAAGGTTGTGCAATCTGCCAGAAAATGAGAATTGATACATTTCGTATCTAAGGTTAATTAGTAAGCTTGAAAAGGGTTAATGGAAGTTCTAAATGGTTATTAAGGACCAAAATGAGTTTTGGACAGTATAAAGAAGGAAAGAGGAAATTTGTATATTCGAATGATTAGATTTGATAGCATGTTTGAGAAATTGTTATATTTGAATCTAACAAATGTTGTCTACATTCATGTGATTAATGAAGTTTGGATCCGAATCAAAAGAAGGTTCGAGGTACTATGGAAGAAAGGATTGAATAGAGCTTAGTGAGGCAAGATAATAAATGGCCCATGTGAGTGCATTTATATGTTTTGAAATGTATTTTAGTATACTTTTAAGAATTTTATTTAATTGATTTTATTGAAATGATAACATGGTTTTTTATAAGTTATATGATGTTTTACAAGCAAAGGAAAAAGGTTAGAACATGATAGAGTATGAACTGCCCTATTATGTTCTATTATGGCAAGTTATTATTGAATAATGGTGATAAATGATTCATTTACAAAATGATAAATTACAAGTTATTGATATGGATTTATTGCCCAAGTTTATGATAGAGAGTTACAGTATAGTGGCATGCTATTAGAGGTCTAGCAGTCTGGGACTGCATGTAGCTACACACCGATCTTCGGATCTATATGTTTACTGAAACTTATGTGTCTATATGATGTCGACACTTATGTGTCTATATGATGCCGACACTTATGTGTCTATATGATATCGACACTCATGTGTCTATATGATACCGGCACTTATGTGTCTATATGATGTCGACACTTATGTGTCTATATGTTACCGGCACTTTCTGTGTCTATATGTTTATCGTCACTTCGGTGACTAGTACTCTGGGAGTACCTCGCATACTTTAGTTTCTCTCTATACATAAAATTCTTGGGCTAAAGGTATAAAGAATTTATATAAATGATCTTAATAGGATTCAAATGGAAAACAAGAGATTT
Organism: Hibiscus mutabilis; assembly: GCA_019671005.1. Taxonomy (NCBI): domain Eukaryota; kingdom Viridiplantae; phylum Streptophyta; class Magnoliopsida; order Malvales; family Malvaceae; genus Hibiscus; species Hibiscus mutabilis. The sequence continues at coordinate 29,504,625 of CM033729.1, forward strand.
ATTGAGTATATTGATTTGGCTTACCATGCCTAACATATGTATATGAGATGCTGATTTTTACAGGTTATATGACAAAAAGAAAATTTTTGATATATGTTAGTACATGTGAAGTAACTTGTTATTAGGCATGAAAATGGTAAGTAAGTTAAACTTAAAAGTTTAACAATTATGGTAAGTAGTGATATGATGTTAAAGGAATAGAACAAACATATTCATTAGCTTGTAACATGATATATATATGTTCATGCATTGAGGTATAACTGACATATTATGATAAATGAACAAACAAGAAAATATTATGATATTGGCATATAGTAAGCTATCACTAATGCAACATAAAAGTTAATGCATTGGCATATATCATGGTATATATATGTAGCCATAAAGTTTAATAAGTTTAAATTATTATTAATTTTGCTTATTGCCTCACTAAGTGAAAACTTAGCGTGTGTTTGATTCACACGTAGGTTAAGGTGGAGTACTCGAAGAGGAGTTGAGCATGCTGATCAAGCTTCAATCTGCAAAACATAGTAAGATATTCTAGCCTATGATAATCTCTAGTGGGCATGTAATTATTAATTACTAGTAGAGTATGATGCATGAAATTAAACTAAACGATGGAGAATTAATCAGTTTTGATGATGAAACGTATATGGACAAAACAAGATAAGGCATTAATAATGTGACATCTCTGACTCGTATTCAGTACGGGAAAGGGGTGTTACAGTACCAGTATGGGTCCTCAGGGATCGGTACGCGGAGACCTGTCTTGGCTCAATCTGGGCAAAATTACCTACGCTTGGTAATAGTATCGATACGTGAAGCTGGAAAATAAGCCTGGTGTCGGTACACGGGCAACCGTATTGGTACGCCCTTTATCTACTAGAATCCAATATTTTCGAACTCACCTACCTATACCAATACGCTTAAGGACCGTATCGGTACGCCTTTTTAATTCAAACATGTTACGATACGACAAGATCTCGTACCGGTACACCAGTCATTATTTCAGTTAGGATGCTTTTTAAAGTTTGTATTATTTGCAATTTAGTCCATGTTTCATAGTTACGCAATTAGATGAGTTTGGATGGTTATATTAAGTTGAGATTCAACCTCAATGTATGAAATATGAAAAATTAAGGATTGGTAACTTTAATTTCATGAATGCCCTCTTAATTGTTGGAAATTATGTTTTAGTCCATAAATTACGAATTCATACAATTAGATGTCAAATCGACGCCTGATTAAGTTGCATCTTTCTCCATAACCAATATGATCACCCTAGGACTTAAGTATACATTTAGATAATATAAAAGAAAAAATATACCATGTTCGATGTAAACCTTTTGGGTTTGTCTCGGTAAACCCTAATGTAGTTCGCTCGGTTCGATCTTGCGATTGGACTGGGTTAAGGGGGTTATAGTGAGAACTCTAAACCTTAAGGCAAGGGGAAGGCTTGAAGACTTGGAGCAAGGAGTTTCCTTTCTAGTTATTGGAAGAAGGTTAGCACACTTCCAACTCCTTTTGTTTCATTCACATGCTAAGGATGATGCCTTGTATGCTTGATTTGCTGGTTTAGGTGTTCAAATGCTTGGAAATACTTGTTAATGATCAATCCAAGATTTGGTGTTAATAACATGTAAAAATGGTAGTAAACCACCCTAAATAACTCTCAAAAATTGTAAAATCAACTTAAGGGGTTGTTGGATTTTGGTTGGAGGCTTTAGGGATGATTCTCGAGCCTAATAAAGCTATTTTTGGGATGCGGTATTGGTACACAAGGAGTCGTACCTGTACCCTAGTGTTATGGGTTTAAGAACATTTTTTCATTGAGATGAATCATTAAAGATATACCGGTATGGTATACAACCTATATCGGTACATCATGAAGAGAAGTATCAGTACAGATCGACCTGTACCTATACGCAAGGGCTTAGAAATTTCTAGTAAGACATTTTGGTATTGGTACATTGATAGTACTAGCACCTAGGGGTACGCGAAGGCCAGTACCTGTACCCATTAGGCATTCTGCCTACAAATGTTGATTTGAGCCATGGAGGCTGAAAAATTATGAGATTCGTTCTAATAGACCCCTAGTGATATAAAATGAGTTGTATAACTAAGAAAATGGATTTTTGCTCACTTATACGAACATAATGTGTAAAAACTTGAAATATAGATAGGTGACTCGATAACGATAACAACTTTATAGCTTACTATAATTGTTATGATGTTGATGCATGTCGTGTGGGCACTTATATGGTAGAGTCACCTTGATTGATGGGATTTGGATGTCTGAGACGTGTTGCAACACCATGGTATGTTAACCGAATTAACACCCCAATGTTGTGTGACCTAGGCCTTATTCCAGGGGGATTCCGAGTATGAGAGTACATCCTGATATTGTGTGACCCGAGCCTCACTCTAAGTGTATGTCCCGATGCTGTGTGAAACGTGCCTCACTCCAGGTTTTTGGATTGATTGTTATGATGTGATTGGTGATGGCATGATATAGTTTGTTGATTAAGCATGATTTAGGCAACTAGTGGTAGCGCAGTGTATTAATCTATTGCCATGACATCTTTTCTAACTACATGCTTATGTTTATGATCTTCATGAAGCAACGTAAAGTAGAGGTGTATCCACTAAGCTTTATATGCTCAGTGTTCAGAGTCGTTGTTTCTGTTTGCAGGTTTTTAGGTTGTTGCATTGCATCGAAGGAGCCCATCGGAGTAGGACTTCAGTTCATCGATGTGTATCAAGAGTAAAATACTTAGATTTGTTGGGCAATGTATTCATAGGACCCTGATCTTATGTTTGCAACTCTTATTTTGGATTTATTTGATAATGTCAAATGATTTATTTTTTAAAATTGGAGCTCTATTTGTAAACGATTTAACTATTTATTATTGTTCTATTTGAAAATTTGTTGGATTTATGAAATTTAAATGTGAATTGGGCTAAACCATGTCAAAAGTTTTATGTTTGTGGGGTGGGCTTGAGGCCCAAATATGACATCATGTTTAGGGAATTACAAAGGTAACACAATGTTTTGGTATGAATGAAAACACAAAACATGTAAGTATCCCAGTTGCTTCTCATTCGAAACATAGTTCTCAATTATCTCTTAAAACTAATGAAGAGCAACAATATATGGAAAAAGATCCATATGTTAATGTAGTAAGGAGCTTGATGTATGCGATGGTGTGTACGCGTCCTGACATTTCACAAGTAGTTGGTGTTGTGAGTAGGAACATACATGCGTGATCCTAGAAAAGGACATTGACAAGCTGTGAAATGGATTCTACGGTATTTCCAACAAACCGTAGATGTTAGTTTAGTTTTTGAGCAGGATGAAACACTTAGTCAATTTGTGATTGGATATGTTGATTCCAACTATGCTGGTGATTTGGATAAGCTGCTAAGGAGGTTATTTGGTTTAACGAATTTTTAGAAGACTTGAGAATTATTCAAAGTCACATTAGTCTCTATTGTGACAGTCAGAGTGCTATTCATTTAGTGAGAAATCAAGTCTACCATTTGCAGCGGCTATTTTTTCATGGCGTCGAAGGCCGCTACGAAAAATTATAAAATCATGTTTCAGGTATTTCCCACTTTTATTGAAAATATTAAAAAAGGGGATATTTTAGAAAAACTCGTATTTTGAAAACATGGAGTCGCCACCGATCACTTGGATTAGGTAGACCGGACACCGAAAGCAAAACCAGAGATTTTAATTGGGTTCGCGAGTTGATTACGCACGGGGAAGAGTTAGCACCCCCGCTACGCCCAAAAATTGGTACCAAATAGATTCGTATCGCATTTATAAAGAAAAATAAAAAGTCAATTTAATAAATAAATCCAAAAATGACGTGGACCGAATATTAAAACTTTGCCTCGATCCACGGTACCAAAGGAGATGAGTCCTGGAGACTGGGATGACACTCCCACTAGAATACCGGGATAAAAAGGCCTAAAACTAAACGCGGGAAAAAGAAAAACATGGGAAATAAAAAAACATGAATTAATAAAAAGATAATCAAATATTAAATAAAAACACGTGCATGTAAATAAATAAATACGAAATAAAAAATCCATTCATGTATATACAACATATAATAAAATAATATGACATATGTAACATATAAATATAATACATAAAATATAATATTAGTTATTATGTACATAACATAAATATATAAAATAATACATGAATAATACGATTTAGTATACATATAAAATAATATATAAGTTACATATAATAAACATAACATATACACATACCTACATAAACAATAACATAGTACACAAAATATACATATATATATATAAATATACATTAATATAGATATATGAATAAATAAAACAACAATATTAAGCAAAATAAATAAATACGTAAACAATACTATACTAAACACAAAAACACAATAAACATGTATCGAATAAAAAGAACACAAATATAACAAAAAAGCATAATAAAAACACTAAACACATAAAAAAGACTGAAATTAACTGGAATTAAAAGAGTGGGGACCAAAATGAAATTAGCCCATAAACAAAACAGTTTAAAATAAACAGGAAATGACCTATTTAAAAGACTGTAAAAGGAAAGAGGACCAAATCTATAATTTACCCTCTTAAAATCAACTAAAGGAATTAGGGATGTAACTGAAAACCGGTTAAAACACAGGGGACCATAAGTGTAAATAAACCATGTGGCAGAGACGTTTTGAAAAATGCAAAAGGGCGGAGGCACCTATGGCGCGATTTGCCCATTCAAAATCAGTTTTCATTTAATTTAAGGACTAGATTGAAAGATTAAAAAAACATGAAGGACCAGGGACCGAATTACAAAATGCAGAAGGATTAAGTTTGGGAAAACAAGAACGCGGAGGGACTATATATTAATTAACCCTTTTTAAAATGAAAACGCTTATATAAGGACCCAATCCGCACCATTTTTTTCTTTTGGCATTTTAAAATCTCACTCTTAAAATAAACCCACCCTTTTATTTTTTTTATCTCTCAACTGAAGACATGAATCCCTTCGGTATTCATGCCTATTTCCAAAAACCGGCAAGCTTTCGCAATGCACACCGTCGTCGACCGCCGCTTACCGGCACCAGCAACTATAAAAAAACACAAAAACACCCTTTGTTTTATTTCTAAAACCAGATCTAGCCTTATTTTCTTTTAAATCAAAACCTTAGCCCTTTTTATTAACCGAAAGCCCTTTTTTAAAAAACTTTTCATGTCTTCGTTTTCATTTTTTAACTGATTCACACTTTAAAGGGCTTATCACCGATGAAAGGGAAGTTTGGCAAAGGTAAAACTCCTCTCCCTTTTCCTTTTTTTGTTATCATTTCGTGTTCGAAGCATGCATACAAAGAAAGAAAAAAAGAGATAGATACATCTCTGGATGTTTTGTGTGTTATTAATTATGGAATCTCTAAGTACATATGGGTTGATATTATATCTATATATATCCTGTGATTTTTTGCCTCTGATTTTTTGTTTTGTTTACATTTTAAGAAAAAATTTAATGGAAATATTGTGTTGATGATGAATCTGACTTTATTCCCATTTTTCTATGTTTTTTTGCACGTTCGGTTGGTGAGCCGGTGATGGGGAGGTTGTACGACGACGCGGGAGTCCAGGCGGCGGTGCCACATGGACGAGGAAGAAGATCTTCACTTGACATATCTGTTCTAGGCCGTTGGATCCGAACAAAAATGAGTGATTACAGCTGCCCCTCTTTGCTTATTCTTGTGAAACAAGAACAAAGCAAATACCAAAAAGCACTCATTTTTGTCCTACTTTCCTGTCCCCGGCTCTGGAATCACGAGCTCTACTAGAACTTTCTGCTCTTCCTCGGCCATATCTTCAATCTTCGATCTCTTCAATGCCCTAATTCGTACTCGTATTGACATTAAAAAGAAAAGCTTGACATCATGCCCGAAGGTCTTACTAATGGCCCGAAGGTCTTATCACCATGCCCAAAAGACTTACCGGTGCCCCGAATGACTTATCATCATACCCAAAGGGCTTATTGATGGCCCGAAGTACTTAAGATATGGATTTACATCGAAAATGGCTACCAATCTCCCTTGAAATCTGGATTCATGCCAAAAATGGCTACCAATATCCCTTAAAATGATGCCCCAGTTTCTACCAGTCTTGACATCACAATAAGCTTAGCATCATGCCCAAAGGACTTACTGATGGCTCGAAGCACTTATCACCATGCTCGAAGGACTTACCGGTGGCCCGAAGGACTTACTGATGGCCCGAAGGACTTAAGATCTGGATTCACACCGAAGATGGTTACCAATCTCCCTTAAAATCTGGATTCACGCTGAAAATGGCTACCAATATAAATCTTCAATAAAACCTACTTCTTCAACATCAAATTCTTTGGTGATCTTCAAATGTCTGTTCAAAATAAAATAATTTTAAATTAGCATGCTCCTATCTATTTGATGCATGCAATGTTATACTTTTTCTTTCCTTTTTCTTTTTCTCTTTCTTTCTTTTTCTCTCTCTTCCTCTTTTCCTTCTTCTTCTTCATTCTTTTTTGTTTTTTTCTTTTTTATTCTTTTTTTCTTCTTTTCCATTTTTTCTTTCTTTTTTCTTTCTTCTTTTCTTTCTCATTCTTCTTTTTCTTCTTTTCTATGTTCTCTTTCTCTTTTCTTTTTCTTTCTTTCTTTCTCCTTTCTTCTTTCTTCTTTTTCTTTTTTAAATCTGTTTTAAAATCCTATTCCCTGAAAGGTTATTCTTCAGATTTCTTTACATCATTTCTCTACAGTATGCTCTTTAATCATCATTTCATCACTCTTTATTTCATCAATTAAATACCCACGCTCCTATCTCTCTTGCGCGAGTAACCATTTTCTTCTTCTTCGGGGTCTCTGCCCATTTTGCAAATCCTTTTTCTAGTCCTTACTCTATCATTAGGTAAGGGCTTTAATCATCTTATCACTCAACATTGCCCCCATTATTCTCTGGGCTCAAATATCTTTAAATTCTTGACATGACATTCAGAGTCTTGATCTGTCTCATCATTAGGCCTGGCGAAATGCCCCCACACCCTAAACTCATCTCTAAAATCCAATCTTCTTGTAGCCTCTGAGCAGGAACCAACTCTCAGTTCCTATGCTTTAATTCTCATTTAATTTCTTAACAAAAAGGTAGTCGTTTCTAGAAATAAACTTAGACAAAATGTCAAACATCTTTGAAAATTAATGTTTGAGAAAAAAATTATAAATATCTTAAAAATCAAGGTTTACAAAACAATGTCAAGCATTTTTGAAAGCTGGTGTTTGGAAGACATAGTAAGTATTAGAAAATCAAAATTCGGAGTAAAAGACTAAACATTTTTTTAAAAATTAATGTTGGGAATGAATAATCAATATTAAAAGATTTGGAATTTGGAGAAAAATGTCAAATATTTTTTTGAAAATTAATGCTTGGAGGAAATGGTAATTATCAAAATTCCTAGAAAATGTAAAACATTTTTGAAGATTAATGTTTGAAGAAAATGGTAAAGTATCAAAAATTTAAAAAGCCAAATATTTTTGAAAATTGATGTCGAAGAAAAAACGATAAATATTAGAAGAATCAAAATTTGGGGAAAATACCAAACATTTTTGAAAATCGATGTTTGGAAGAAAACTATCCTAAAAGTCAAGGTCTAGAAAAGAATGCCAAACATTTTTGAAAGCTGATGTTTGAAAAAAATCAAAATTCGAAGAAAAATACTAAACATTTTGAAAAATTAATATTTGGAGTAAATGTATTGAAATTTGAAAATGCCAAACATTTTTTAAAATTAATGTTTGAAAGAAATAATAAAGGTTAAAAGAATCAACTAAAGCGGCAAACCCTTTTTTCTTGAAAATTATTGGTAAAGAATCAAAATTTAAGGAAAAATACCAAATATTTTTGAAAATTAATGTTTTAAGGAAACGATAAAAATTCAAACATTTTTTAAAATTAATGTTTTAAGGAAATGATAAAAATTCAAACATTTTTTAAAATTAATGTTTGAAGAAATCAAAATATTAAAGGAATCAAAATTTGAAAGAAGCCAAACTTTTTTGAAGATTAATGGTCGGAGTGAATAAAGAATTAAAAATTCGAAGTAAAATGCCAAACATTTTGAAAACTAATATTTGTAAGAAATGGTAAAGAATCAAAATTCAGAAAAATGCCAAACATTTTCTAAAAAACTAATGCTTGGAAGAAATATTAAGAATCAAAATTCAAAAAGATGTCAAGCATTTTTGAAAATTAATGTTTGAGGAAAATGGTAAAATTCAAAAGAATCAAAATTCGAAAAGGGTCAAACATTTTTGAAAATTAATGTTTAGGGGAAATGATAAAAGAATCGAAATTCGAAAAAGGCCAAACTTTTTTGAAAATTAACGTTTGGGAGAAATGATCAGAATTTAAAAAAGGCCAATCATTTTTGAAAATTAATGTTTTGAAAAAAAATGATAAGTATTAAAATTTTTGAAAAATGTCAAACATTTTGGAAAATTAATGTTAGACCTCTAAACTTTTCCTCGTAATCCGCAACTTTATTTCCCACCAGGTACATTCCTTATTACTCTGGGGCACCCAACATATCATGACTCAAGCCTGCTTTAAACCCTGAGTTGTCTGTCATATGAACTTTTGCCCTCATCTTCATTACAGTTATTCATGTGTCATCACTCTATGTTAAGTTAATCAATTGCATCCACTTTCTTGCATTTTGAACCTTATCTTTGAAGTAATACATGGAAATCTTCACTGTTAAAAACTATCGATTTGAGGGTCGTCATTCCAATGCAATGTGTCCTTTAGATTAACATATAGGACCTTGAAACCAAAATTATAATAAAGAAAACAAAATAGGAGCTCTGGATATCAAGTTCAAAAGTGTCTCAAATTCAACCATTCGGTGATTATTCCAACCATAGCTGGTGTCTATAAAGACTTAGGATGTTATGGCAATTTGAAGTCGTAAAATCCCCTTATATGACTCGGTTCATCCTCATGATTATCGTATTGCTACAAAGACTACTCCTTCTCAATTCTCATTATTTGCTCCGCCCAAAATGGACTTGTTTAACCATTAGATGCAGAAATATCATTCTAAGATTAGGGTTTTAGGTGCATGTGTGTGCTGCTGATCATACTTATGTTATTGTTCATTTCTTTCTACTCATTCTTTCTCTTCATTCATTATTATTATTATTTTAGGGAAATCAACTCATTTCCTTTGTCTCAAGGATAATGATGGAGCAAACAACACTACCCAGGTTACTCGGCATAGCCATGATTTGAAAATATTACAATCACTCATGAAGCTAAGGTTTCTTGATTTGGATGGTGCGTTGCAACCTTATTTACCTTTTTGCTTCAGCGGAGTGACCTAAAAATTCCACACTCTTATCCGAACATGCCAATTACTAGGCTTCGAACATTGGAGTGTTTTTTCTCTTATTCATTCATCATTATTATTATTCTCAATCATTAATCGCAATTTGTTATTTTTTTTGCACATTTACTTACATTTCAATTCTACGCTTAGAATTTCAATTTCAAGCAACTCTATATGGTTAAATTTTGGAGCTTTTTCCTCACCGAACGTCATCGAAGGAGTAGTAATCTGGCTTTGCTGACCAGAGTCCGTTAGGGAAAATTAAATCTCATCGTTATCACGACATCCAATTGACCTCAGAATCGATGTCACATCTAGCAATTGATATCCAGTGACCTACAAAGGTAAGAAGAGATATACATATGCGTGCTTTCAAGGTCATTGCATGTTAAGCAAAATGCGTTTTCCATTGGAATGAAAATCATCAAACATGACATGTGCCCCTTTTACACAAAAGATTTCTGCTACACTCAGGCCAAAGGTAGCAAATTTGATTTCGTGCATTACTTCAAAAAACACTCCTAAATGCAAAGATGTCCTACATGACGGCACTAAAAACCATAGACAAAATAAAAGATGGGGCTTTAAATTATCCTTCAGGTGTTAACTCATCCCGGCTTTCTTGGCGCGGTACAAACTTGCCCCAATTCTTATGCCTTCAATTGTCAGATTATTTCTTCAGTCAAAACTCCGTTGCTAATTAGCTTCTTGATCTCTTCCAGCAACGGCCTACAGTTTCTGGTGGGATGCCCCGGGGCCCCCATATGGAAACCGCAAATGCCCTTCGGGTCAAAACTATAAGCAGAAGGGTCAGGTACAATCTTCGTCGGTCTGGGAATAATGTGGCGACCCTCAACCAAATGAGGAATATATCCAAAATCGATACCCCAAATATCTCTAAATATGCACTTGTTCGGGGAACTTTTCTTGATGGCTCAGAAGTATTAGTGGGCCTTCTTCTTTTGCGATTATGAGTGCTAAGAAGACAACACTCATTTATCTCTTTGCCTCCTACTATTTCCTTATCAGTTTGGTCCTTAGAATTAGACCCTAGTTTTTCTTCTTGGATGGCGTACTCTATTCTTTCTCCCACTGCCATGAAGTCCTCAAATTTGCTTCTCGATTTCGCCAACATCATATCGAAGAAAGGAATAGGGAGAGTTGTATGAAATAGGGGAGTCATTTCTTCTTCGGTAATGAGAGGCTGAACTTGGGCCATCAAACTTTGCCACCTCAGAGCATAATTCTTGAAGCTTTTATCTGGCCTCATCTTCCTGTTCTGAAAGAACTGTCGACTTGGAGCTAAGTCTAAGGCATATCTGTGTTGACTCAGAAAGGCGCTGGCTAAGTCACCCTAGGACCGAATCTGATTCCTGCTTAACCGATTGTACCAAACTACAGCAGGCCTCGCCAGACTATCATAGAAATAGTGGATTAGCAATATCTCATTCTTTATGTAACTCTCCATCTTTCTGCAGAACATGGTCAGGTGCACTCTTGGCCAACTTGTCCATCATACTGCATGAATCGGGGAATCTTGAAATCTGGTGAATGACCAAATCATGGACTAGGCAAAACTCTATTGTATTAAAATCATTCATTTTTTCCTTCTTCTTGAGCTCTCTCTTAACTCTATCCTCTAATTGATCAAGTCTTTGTTCCATTCTTTTTCCAACCGGTTCTCGGATACTGCCACCGAACCCGTAAAATTCATTATTGTTTAATTGATGCATGAAATGTATCATAAATGTCTAAAATATAAAAAGACAAACAGTAAGTATGAACTATCAAAATGGATGCAAATGAAGTGAACGAATGCAAATGAAGTGTTGATTCACCAATAGACCTTTAGGAAGATTTTTATGAAGGAAATGTATCTGTGTACAAAAGATTGACGATATTCTATAGCCATATGTTATGTCATTCTTCTTGGAGCGAAACGCATACTCGGTGCCCCACTTTTGTCTATTCTCTATCTGCTTCATGCATAGATTATTTCTAACCGTAGTATTATCAATCTTTGTACATTACCGAACATCTTTCCATTTATAAAAAATCCCCCAATATGGAATATTTTTGAATCAACAAAATGCAAACATGAATGCAATAAGGTATTAGTCGCAAAGTGATAATCGTAGAAAGACTTTCATTGAACAAAAAGGCTTGTTATATCAGATTTTAGTCTTGTAAATTTTACAAATACTGATGAGCCCTAGCCCCTAACTTTTGGACTTCTTCTAGCAAACGAGTCATTTTCCCTTCAAGATCCAGTGCAGGATTCATATTCTGACTTAATGGCATAGCTGCATCGGCCACATTTGCTACCTATTGAGCCACCCTGCATGCTTGGGTTATGACACTCTTCATGTCTTTGTCCTTCTCTTGTATTTCTCGTTCGGCCTTTCGTAGCTGGAGAGTTACCTTTTCAACACTTTCATAGCCAGCTTGCTTGTAGGCTTCGGCACGAATCTCGCTCGTACGTAAAGAAGTCATAAGCACTTCTATTTGTTTCTTGAGCGTTGTGTTCTCTGTTTGTACTGTACAAAATTCATTCTCACTCTACTGCAGACTTGATTTCAAAATCTCGTTCATATCTAAACTACCTTCCAACTCATTCTTGAGGATGTCGCGCTGGCTTTCAGCTTCTTTCAACTTTTGTGACAACAATCAGGATCTATTTTCGCTGGCCTGGCCTTTCCGCTGCTAATGCCCCAAATTGTTCTTCAATTGTAGGATGGCATTTTTCCATTCTCCAAAAGTGTTACCTAAACCAGCATTCCAGAATATACAGTGAAGCTCCTGATGCTCCTCTTATAGACTCTTCAGTTTCTCGCTTAATTCTTTCTTTCCCGTCTGAGCTGATTATAATCGTACGAATACCCCTCCTCTGGGATGCCCCTATCTTCGGCTTCTAAACTTGACTCACTTTCATTCAACCTTTGCCCTAGGTCCTGGCTCTTCTTCAACTTTGCCCATTGTGTGATCATCGACTCACTGTGAAATTGGGGCTCTCCGTCTTCAAAACTTAATAATCCCATATTAATAAGATTTCTAACTCGATTTTTCAAAACCCCACAATTCTCTGTAGCATGATCTGAACTCCCTAAGTCGTAACCGCACTTGGCTCGCCTGTTGTAACCTTTCGGGTAAGGCGTTTCTTTTGGAACAGGAGGCACAGGGATGATCAGGTTTCTTTCAATGAGCATTAGGAGTAGCTCGTTATACCTCATAGGAATCGAGATGTTCTTCTTCATGTTGCTGATTTATTCTAGACCTTTTTCTACTTTCTGGGAGCTTGACTCAGACGTATGTCCCACCGGTTTGTTGACACGAATCACGGAAGGGTTCGACTTGTCGTATTTACTAATGTTACTTGGCTTGGAAATAAGATTCCGACTTTTAAACTCTTCATTCTGACTCTTGACCGACTCTTCTTCTGACTCTGCGGACCCCTTACCTTTAGCCATGACAGTCATCAAATTCATCATCTCGACCATTTGTTTCTTCAATTCTTGTACTTCGTCTCACTCATCCTCAGTACGAGTATCAGCTATCCTATCTTGTTCGAACTCTTCATATGATTTTCCCTCTTGACTCTTCTAATAATGCTCAGATCTGCTCAATTTATTTGAATACGATACCTCTTGTCCATTATGATTGCCATCTACAGTGACGACCACTTGCAAAATAAATACCTTTATGATGTGAAAATGCAATGCACAAAAAGAAAAAAATTAAAAAAAGGCAAACACAAAAAGAAAATTGTGTCAGTTTGAAAAGAAAAATCTAAGTAATGGTTAATAAGCAGAAACAATTAAAACACTCAAATCAAGCTGTTAAAAATATACACAAAAATGCAAACAAAAAACTTAAACAGGTCATCCACTAAACAGACAGAGTACCAGCATGACTCTAGCAGGTAGGATCTATGCCTCGCTATATGCGGTTGAATTCTAAAGTAAATGGTATTCGAACTGTCGCTTGGACATCAATTTGAGGGAATACGACCCTTATACCATACGGAGGTGAAAACCTCATGAAATATAAGGACCGAATTCCTGAAGTGAATTATAACACTGTACGGAGGTGAAAACCCCACGAAGCGAAGTAATCACTCCTCCTAAAGATACTAAGACTACTATATTATGTCAAAAAAAGGTAAACAAACAAGACTTAGGAATTAAAAATTAAATTATATCAAATTTAAATTTTTCTAAATAATTACAACACGAATCTAACTATGGCTTAACTACTTTTTTTTTTTTGAAAACAAAAATATCAGGTCCCTTCCAAAAATGACAGGGTTCAAATATTAAAACTTTGCCTCGATCCACAGTACCAAAGGAGATGACACCTGGAGACCGGGATGACACTCCCACTAGAATACCGGGATAAAAAGGCCTAAAACTAAACGCGGGAAAAAGAAAAACATGGGAAATTAAAAAACATGAATTAATAAAAAGATAAACAAATATTAAATAAAAACACGTGCATGTAAATAAATAAATACGAAATAAAACATCCATTCACATATAAACAACATATAATAAAATAATATGACATATGAACTTATAAATATAATACATAAAATATAATATTAGTTAATATGTACATAACATAAATATATAAAATAATACATGAATAATACGATTTAGTATGCATATTAAATAATATATAGTACATATAATAAACATAACATATACATATACCTACATAAACAATAACATAGTACACAAAAAATATATATATATATATATACATTAATATAGATATATTAATAAATAAAGCAACAATATTGAGCACAATAAATAAATACGTAAACAATACTATATTAAACACAAAAACACAAGAAAAATGTATCGAATAAAAAGAACACAAATATAACAAAAAAGCATAATAAAAACTCTAAATACATAAAAAAAGACTGAAATTAACTGGAATTAAAAGAGTGGGGACCAAAATGAAATTAACCCATAAACAAAACAGTTTTAAAATAACAGAAAATGACCTATTTAAAAGACTGTAAAAGGAAAGAGGACCAAATCTGTAATTTACCCTCTTAAAATCAACTAAAGGAATTAGAGATGTAATTGAAAACTGGTTAAAACGTGGGGGACCATAAGTATAAATAAACCATGCGGCAGAGACGTTTTGAGAAATGCAAAAGGGCGGAGGGACCTATGGCGCGATTTGCCCATTCAAAATCAGTTTTCATTTAATTTAAGGACTAAATTGAAAGATTAAGAAAAACATGAAGGACCAGGGACCAAATTATAAAATGCAAAAGGATTAAGGTTGAGAAAACAATAACGCAGAGGGACTATACATTAATTAACCCCGTTTTAAAACGAAAACGCTTATATAAGGACCCAATCAAGACCATTTTTTTTTCTTTTGGCATTTTAAAATCTCACACTTAAAATAAACCCACCCTTTTATTTTTTTCTCTCAACTGAAGACATGAATCCCTTCGGTGTTCATCCCTATTTCCAGAAACCGACGAGCTTCCGCCATGCACACCATCATCGGCCGCCGCATACCGAAGCAGACGATTACAAAAAAAAACACAAACACCCTTTGTTTTATTTCTAAAACCAGATCTAGCCTTATTTTCTTTTAAATCGAAACCTTAGCCCTTTTTTATTAACCGAAAGCCCCTTTTTTAAAAACTTTTCATGTCTGCATTTTCCCTTTTTAACTGATTCACCCTTTAAAGGGCTTATCACCGGTGAAAGGGAAGTTCGGCAAAGGTAAAACTCCTCTCCCTTTTCCCTTTTTTTGTTATCATTTCGTGTTCGAAGCATGCATGCAAAGAAAGAAAAAAAATAAATAGATACCTCTCTGGATTTTTTTGTGTGTTATTAATTTTGGAATCTCTGTGTACATATGGGTTGATATTACATCTATAGATATCCTGTGATTTTTTTGCCTCTGGTTTTTGTTTTGTTTACATTTTAAGCAAACATTTAATGGAAATACTGTGTTGATGATGAATTTGACATTTTTCCCATTTTTATGTTTTTCTACATGTTCGATTGGTGAGCTGATGATGGGGAGGTTGTACGGAGGCACGGGAGTTTCGGCGGCGGTGCCACGTGGACGAGGCAAAAAATCTTCATTTGGCAGATTTGTTCTTGGTCGTTGGATCAGATCTGTTCCAACGGATGAGGATGATTGAAGATGAACGACTGAGATTGCATCTAGAGTCTGACGTGGCAGCCTTGGATCATGACGCGTGGCACGTGGGAAAAGAAACGGTCTCGAGACGAGCGATCCAGAGGTGAGCTTCACGCGCTCCATTTGGATGGTCTTGGTGGCATATGGACCGTTGGATCAAGATTTGATCCAACGGTTGGGAGAGCGGCGACTGCAAGAGAAAAGAAGGGTTATCAGATGCTGCTCTAGGGTTTTTGGATATTAAAGGGGATTGGGCTGGCCAGTTGGGCCTTGTAATATTTTAGTTGGGCTTATAATATGTAATGGACTTGGACACTAATAATAATATTGGGTTTTAATATTTGGTCTATTATATATATACCTATATTAATAATAAT
This sequence comes from Hibiscus mutabilis, assembly GCA_019671005.1. Lineage (NCBI taxonomy): Eukaryota > Viridiplantae > Streptophyta > Magnoliopsida > Malvales > Malvaceae > Hibiscus > Hibiscus mutabilis. Next base: position 29,520,606 of record CM033729.1, read on the forward strand.
AATAATAATAATAATAATAATAATAATAATAATTCAACTTATAATTTAATACACATACATATAAAACATACAACATGCAAACACATAAAACAATCATATCACACATACGTAATATACATACATACCTTATATAATACATGCAATATTAATATTAATATTAATAATAATATAACTAATAAATAATACATACATACTTATGTTTATACATACACATTCATACATACAATAATATAATTATCATAATACGTACACATGCAAGCTTATAATACGATATACATACATATTACCACTCGTACATTCAAACATATACTACATATACATATTACATATATGCACATACATACTCATATGATAAATATAATATACAAACTTGAATACATATGTATTCATATACCACATACATACACATATACTAACACTAATACATGTACATAGACTCGTATACATAGGCATCAATACTAACACACATATAATTATTATAATTAATATAATACTCACAATCCGGACAAAAATGAGTGATTACACCATTCAAGAATCAAGCACATCGACGAGATGTATCACTTTGTGCCGAAGATCTTTAAAGAAAGAAATATTCTACTTTAGAAGATTGCGACAGCTGAAAATCTTGCAGATATGTTAATCAAGGTGGTAACATCAATCAAGTTCAATCATTATTTGAACTTGATTAATATCCTACAAGTTTTAGCACCTTCGGTTGTATGGTGCTCATGAACGCATTTGGATGCACTACAAAAGATAATTTTATTTGGAAAGTTGAAGAAGATTTGAGAAGCTTGTTGAATTTTAATCCAAAGTAGAAATTGTTAAAGTGGCTTGAAACATAGAAGTTTCATAGCCATTTAATTTAGAATTAAATAAAGCCATTTACTTTGATATTAAATGGTGTAGAGGGAAACTAATTTTTGGTCCCTAAACTTTAGGTTATTTATAAGTTGGTCTCTATAGCTCAACTATAAATAGGGTCAACCATATCACTTCAAATGTATCCCAGAAATTCCAACATCCTATTTCTTCCATTTGGTTCTCTCTTCTCTCATTTGCTGTATTTGAGAATTCTTAAGGAATTTTATTTGTTTGTACCATTTTAGTAATAATGAAGTCGTCATCCGGTAGTGATGCCCGATAATAGATGATACTTCTTCAAACCTCGTGAATTTTGTGCGTTCTCTACATTATTTATTTTGCTTGTTTAATATTGACTTTTTTCCATTAGATTACAATATTCAACAGTTTGACGGGTTTTTCCGATGTGCAAATTTCAGTAATCTCAACCTTAACATTTCAGCTCAATTTTAAAGTTATGTTCGTGTTGAAAATAACTTGATTTCCCTAACAATTAAAAACTCTCCTAATCCATATGGAGGAAAAAATTACACGACATAACCAGGGTTAGTTAAATAGTTGAACAACCAACAGAGCTCAAGTGGGGAACAGACTCCCTCGAATACTGCATCAATCTAAGCATACAACAGGACCACTTTCGAATCTAATTCAAAGAGCAACACTCCTTTATTCAGCCATTCGGCTTCAATGAATACTTCCAGTGTCGTCTTTATTGCTGTAATATCTAAAAAATAGCCCCAAAACCTGTTACAGGTCTAGAGAAGATTTCTCTAATTGTACCATTCTCAGTACGGAGAACACCACCACAACTCGAACCTCCCTTTACGATTACACCATCAATATTAAATTTTACAAACCCCACACTTGGTAAATTAGTGATTGAGATTAAAAAATAAAAATATGATAGGATTGATTTTCCCTATGTAAGGGTGAATAAACTCTACTTGATTAAAAAAAAATAAAATTTTTGACTTGACTCGACGCGAGAAAACTACATTCGACTTAACTCAAACAATAATTTCATAAACTTGACTCGAAAAAATTCAAATAAAGTTTGAGTTCTAAAATGAGAATTTGAATAACTCAAAAATTTTATTAATTAGTGGATTAATTTTTGAGTTCGAGTCAAGTCTCATAACTTTGCCTGATATATGTATCTCGCATATGAAAAATATGGAGAAATATAAATGTATATTGTATATGATTATAGAAAATCATTTAAACTGGAACCAACTACTACCATAACATTATAAAAATCTACAATTAAATTTAAATAGAAACTCGAACAACTCGACTCGATTAAAAAAATCAAATCAAGTTTGAGTTATAAAATAGGATTAGTAAACTCGACTAACTTGAAATTTCTTTACTTGACTCGATCGAATTCTAATCACCTAACATTATGTAAAACTCAATTAATTTTACATTAAATTATGAACAGTGAATGAGTGAAATGGATGAATAAGATTAAAAGTTAAAAATATGATATTTTTAAGGGGGAAAAGAAAATAAGATTAAAAGTTAAAAATCGGATATTTTTAAGGGGGAAAAGAAAATAATGTTAAATCTTATCCATTCATTTTACTCATTTATTGATCATGAATTAGTTTAAAATTAATTGTGTGTGTGAGTGGACATTCACCCATTTAATTTTTTAAAAAATAAAAAATAATATATGTGCCATCATCTTAATGATACTCGTAAAATTAACTTTGTACATAAAATTTTTAACATTTTAGGCAATTATGGAAACTGTATAGGGCCACTAAACAACCTAATAACTTTCCAAGTTAGAATTTTTTTATTCGATCAAAGGTATTTGCCGTCGATAGCAGTGACTAATCCTCTTGTCGCGGATGCTCTCGCTAAGAGGTAAACGGCTAGACATGAAATGTACTGCTCATGACTCGCAGATGTTCAAAACCCCCATTGTTCATGGTTAAGGGATGAGGTGAGCAAACATCACACCACACCTCATAATGAATATATATATATATATAATCTTAATTGCAGTATTATAATATTTATTAACCACATAAAATCCCAGCTAAGGACACATTAATTGACTTGAATTAGCCACATCTGTTATCGCTATATAATCATATGCAACTGTGAAGTAAATATGAAAAGAATAGATAGTTTTTTTAATATAGTGGCGTAATTATATGATAATACATGTTTATATTTTTTAATCTTTTAATAAGATACACGTCTTGCACGCACAAGTGCTCGAACTCGGAACTCCTGAAATGACATCATTCTCTTTCCACTAGAGCCACTCGTTAGATTCAGGAATAGATAATTTTTAGCCTATGGTTGATAAAGAAATAAATATTTTACCAAAAAATAAATATATATTATATACCACATTGGACCCAACCAACCATGATATGAAAAAGGAAGCATTTTACCTCCACCCTTCGTTTGGATTTTCTAATTAATTCCAAGGTTCCATCATAAATGCTAAGTTATCCTATACATACATAAACACATGGAAAACGCTCCTCCCTAACCAACCTATTTCCATGAATTCACTGGATTATATTGGTAAATGAAACCAAAACAAACAAAAATTATGAGTAATTAAAATTTACCTTAAATTTGACAACTCTTCTACAATTATGAAACTATTTGGTACATTCAAAGGGTCATTAAATTGGAGGTATTTCATAAAATATGTATTTTTAATAATTTCTACCTAAGGGAGGGGGAGGGGAGGGTGAATTTGCTCCTAATGGGTGTATAACGCACAGCCTAGGATAAAAGGGAGGGTGTTAACTGAGAGTTTTATCCGCTTGTTCTAGAGATTATTGACTATAATAGTTGATTACGTTACAATGTTGTAAAATTAATTAATTTTATATACTTTTATATTTTTTTTTTGCAACTGATTCATTCAACAATAAATTATGTGTTATTGACTATAATAGATTGATTACGTTACAATGTTGTAAAATTAATTAATTTTATATACTTATCTTTTTGAATAGTAAAAAATCACTCATTCCATTTTCTCTGAGGCGGTTACAAAGAGTTTTTAAGTTTTTTTAGAGTTTTTTTCTTCTTCGTTAGAGTTTTTCTTCTCCGACGGTGGCCTTTAGACCGTTTTGCTGGTTTTGTATATAAATAAACATTCATCTTTGTTGATGAATCCTATCTGCATGTTTTCTTGTTTTTTTACTTTGTCAGTTTTATCTTTTATCTGTTTTTTTGCAGTTTTTTCGTCTGCTTTTATGGCAGTAGTTTCGTTTACTTTTATGACAATGTTCGTCTGTCTTGTGACAGTGTTAGTCTGTTTGTGTGACAGTATTATCTGCTTTATCAGTTTAACGTTCGTATGACGAATATCACTCGAGCGTTGTTAGCAGCGAAGATCGGTGGCCAATAAAGTTTGATTCGCTTTTGTGGTGTTGTCGTTTTGCCAAGACCAAGCAGCGAAAGAACTTGCTTTCTTCTTAGAGTACTCTGGTCAAAATAGTAGTGTTGCTGGATTTTTATCAAAAGATTGTTTAATCTTTTGTAAGCGATAAGCCTTGTTCTTTATTGACTTCACACCTTTAGGGCTTTATTGTTCTGTTTGATGTATAAAATTTTCAATGTTAGTGGTGTGATTCTTTTGTAATCTTGTCACTTTGAATACAATCTAGTTTTCAAAAAAAATAATTTTATATACTTTTATAATTTTTTGTGCAACTGATTCATTCAAAAATAAATTATGTGTTACTGATATTTTAACAAATTGATCATTTTTAGTTTTGTAATTATATTATCATCCGTTTCAAATTTTGAATTAATCTTATAACTATATGTGTCAATTGAGAATGTTGTCACAATTGATTTTTTTTTAGCATCAACAAAACAAATATATATTTTTAGTATTCTAAATTTAATGTGCTTGATATAAGAGCATTCTATAAAATATTAAATTAAAACAATATGTCGTAAAAGGTAAGAAAATATATAAACTTAAATTAATTGTATTCTAAGCCGAGAGAATCTTTTTCTTCAGTATATGTATATATAATATTGAGAAATTTGAGTTTACAATTATTATTTTATTAATTAATTAAATTGGATTATCTTTACAACTTCTAAGCAATTTATTGTAACATGAAAAATTTACATGAGGAAACCCAATGCTTTGAGCAAGGCTATATTGGGCCGAAATCAAGAATTTTATACTATAAAAATAAATACCATCATGTAATCACACCAATATATTTAATATATATATATATACACGAAGTATTAGATTTTTTTATTAAAATATTAATTTATAAATTTTTAGGATCAAAATATTTTTTAAATAAAAAAATAAAAGTAAATTACACAAATTATATTATTATTAGCAAATTTATTTAAAGTCAATGTATTTTAAAAAAGTCTCAATTGAGTCACTCAATTAATCAATTGTAACAATTATATCATTGTGTTGTTAAATCTCAAATAGATGTCAACTTTTTATTTACATGCCGGTCACTTAGTGATGAGTAAGCTTACATTTTAGTTACTCAACTTTTGGTTGTGAATAATTTTTTTTGAGTTTTTTTTTTCTAATTTCTTACAGATTGATTCAATTACTCATTGTTTTGGTGTTCTTTTTGGACAAATTTTTTCCGATTTTTTGTATACTTCATGAATCTACAAAGAAAAACGAGGACATTTTCTGCTTGAATTTTTGCATTACCACTTGCCTATTGATCCTAATGTTGCAAAGAGACAATCCAATTGTTGTTGCACCATTGCATACACCTCATAAACACGAAGTAATATGTTCCATTTCTATTCTATGCTAATAACGGTGACATTGCATCAAAAATTATGTTCTAATACTTTATTATGCGCTGACAAAAGAAATTTGCATCAACAAAAGAAACGAGCTTATTGACTTAAACGAGTTTATTATGTTCTCTACTTGATATTCTTGAATCATTTTATAATGATTTTTCTATTTTTAATTTAATGTTTATAACTTCAATGAGATGTAATGAGTTTATCGACTTACACGTGTTTTACCATATATTGCTATAGCTTTCTTTCTATTTGTTGATCTAAATATCTATGATTTTAATAAAATGAGTTTATCGACTTACACGTGTTCTTTAATTTTATCATCTCTTCGTGGATGTCAGTATTTATGATTTCAATAAATTATAACAAGTTTTTCGACTTACACGTGATCTATTGTTCTCATAGTTTTCTTCTCTTGTTGATTTAAGTACTTGTTATTTCAATAAATTACAACGAGATTATCGACTTACACGTGACCTTTTATATATTACTTTAGTTTCTTCTATTTGTCGATGCAAATATTTATGATTTCAATAACTTATAACTGGATTATTGACTTACACATGTTCTATTAATATTACTTTAAATTATTCCATTGTCGACGTAAATATTTATGATTTCAAAAACTTGTAACGAGTTTATTTCCGTACGCGTGTATCATTATATATTTTAAAATGAATCCATTTCTTCTTACATTTATCAATATTCCATACTTACGATTTCTATACGACGTAAGTGTTTATGGACTTGCATGTGTTTCATTAATTATTGAATTAATTCATAGTTCTTTACGTCTGTTAATACAAATCTTAATGATTTCAGTAAGTAGTAACGATTTTATTGACTTACATGTGTTCTATCAACATTAATTCAAGATGAATTTATCAATTTACATTGGCTCCAATATATATTATCAAATTAATCGGTAGTTTTAGTAAATTTCTAGAGTCATTAGGGAGTAGTATTTTTCTTTTAAAATAAAACAAAACTTGCATTACTATAGAAATGATAAATTGTTTGTCATGATATCAATCAAACAAGCAGGTTCATCCCCAAACCAAAACCGACCAGTTACTGAGTTTTGCAAGACGATGCTATACACATATACCAATTTATTTTTTAAAAAAGGTTAGTTGCTGGTGTGAATTTGTTAAATTTGCATATAGTTATTGAGGAGTGGGTATCCTAATAAATCTCACCTTTTCGTTCGTCAAAAAAGGAAAAACAAGACAAAAACATATTCAAGGTTTCTGAGGGGGGAAAGAAGGATGGTTTTTATGAGTAAATATAGAGAAACTAAGCATTTCATTGATTCATTTCATTTGATAAAGATGAAACACTAAACAACAGAAAGCAACAACACAAGTTAAAACCCTAGACTTCTGATTTGCAGATTCATTACCTGAAAACGAAAGGCTTTGAGGCAAAGAAGACAACATTGAGCTGAGAAAATTAAACAGGCAAATTAAAACGGACCCAAATTGAAACTGACAAACAAAAATTGAAATTCTTCCCTCAAAACCCTAGTTTCAAATCCAAGTCCAAAGCCTCACAACTGTTTGAACTGGAACCTCCACTGTGAGCAGGAGCAGCAGCTTCCCTTATAGTAAGTGCAGGATTCGGTAGGGCTCTCCCAGAGGAGGATCCGAGTTGACCATGCTGTCCAAAACGAGCTATGGGTATCCATTCATCACGCAGATCCATTGTGAGAGCCTGAAGGAGAGGGTTCTGTCCCTTGTCATAAGGATGGTGATGAAACCCAGGCTCCTTGCTTGGTCTGATGTCGTAGCTGTTCACTTCTTCTTCTTCTTCTCCGACACTGGCCTTGGGATTGGCAGGCTCCTTTTGCTGTCTCGGATAAGGATGAAAACGAGTGTATGCACCGCCAGCAAAAGGGTGATTGTAAACATTCACCCTCACTAGCCTTCTAGGGTCGGCTGATCCAGGTGTAGGAGCTGGTGGCGGCGGAGGCATGAGAGACGGCCTGTTATTGAGGAATAGAGTTTAGCATGGTTGCTAATAGAAGAGGCGATAATTGTATGGGTTCTTGCATCACACAGTGGGCGTTTTTGTGGGCATATAAGGCAGGTCCAGAGAGAAAAGCTTTTTCTATGGGAAAGTTGAGCTCAGCATTTGGATCATCTGCTGAAATTGCAGCTTTGCGTTTGTTGTCTGCACCTCCTGGTTGCACAATTGCTGGTAAGGTTCTGGGGTCTCGCTCTCCTGCTTGCACCATTGATGGTGGAATCTTGGGGTCTGGTTCGCCTGGATGAACCATTGCTGTGTTCGGGTTTGTTTGATCAGAAACAAAAGCCAAAGTAAAGAGAGAGGGAGAGAGGAGAGGAAGAAAGGGATGATTTATGGATTAGATGAAAACTAAGCCAAGGGTATATAAAGAGAGACTGCTGGACCTGAAAATCAAATAATTATGGTATACTGGATTTTTGTCCTAATCAAAACATTTTATTTAAAAATATTTTCATAAATTTAATTCACCAAATGGTTATATATAATATAATAAGAGATTTATAAATGAATTCATTAATCATTCATTTAATTTTTAAGTGGTGGTTAACAATCTCTAGAGTATGTGTTAAAAATTCTTAGTTGGCACCTTCGCTTCTCCCTTATGTTATGGGTTCAATATCATTAGGAGCAAAATTTTCCTACTCTATGTAAGAATTGTTCAGATTTTTTTAAGCAGGGTTATAATTATTTAATTAAAAGATTATATAAAAGTATGAAAAATTAAAAAATCTTATAATAATATTAATTAGTATTTAAAAGAAGGATTATTATCCTATACACTAGCGGTGAAAACTAAAAGTTTTCACAAGCGCCTTATTTTTAAGGTTTAGGGCTTAGTTTAGGATGTGGATTTAGGGGTTTGTGTGTAGGGATTTAAAATTTAGGGATAGTGGTTATAATTTAGGGTTTAGAGTTAGAATTTAGGGTTTAGAGGTTATGGTTTAGTTTTTAGGGTAATATGGTGAGGATTTAGTTTTTAATTTATAAACCTAAATTTCAAATTTCAACCACTATCCCTAAATTCAAAACCCATACACCTAAATCCTTAAATCATACACCCTAAACTAAGTCCCTAAACCCTAAAACTAAGGCGTTTGTAGAAACTTTTAGCTTTTACCGCCCATGTATCAAATAATTACCCTTAAAAGAAATGATATCTTACACTTGATTTAACAAGAAAATTCATCAATATTTAAGGCACGGAAAGTATATAAATCTATGCACCATTAGTAAATTTGATATTGATATAACATCATGAAAATTTAAAATTAAATTAGTTTCTATGAGATATTATCATTTGGCTCAGTGACAATTGATAACATTATAGAGACTAAGTACATCAAATATTCACCTATAATATAATATGTATTAATATTTGATAGAGTGGCTGCATATAATTATATGCACCCATATAAAAGCATGTCATCAAAAAATTTTAAAATTAAATTCATTCTTAATAATGTATTATTATTTGATTCATTAATGGTGTATATAATAGTACATCAATTACTCATGAAATAAAGTGAAGACATGGAGTCATGTTAAAAACACAGCACTCTAATAGTAACGGGAACTTAAGGTATGCCTTCAGAGTCAGATAATTTGGACTAATTGATAAGGTCCTTCAACACTTTGTCTTATAGTATCAATACTTTTGCCATTTCCCAATGTTTGATTGGCTCTTGATTCAGACCCTTTCGTAAGCAGTATCGGTTATTATTCTTTTTAGCCAATTCGTTCGTTTCTGTTCTTTCTGACAAGCAAAAATAAAAAAAAAGTTAGAATTTGAAACGCAGGAAGAAATAAACAAGCAACCTATAAAAATACCAGAAAAGGAGAAAACTTTAAGTAGAAACCAGAAATTTTGAAGTTAATGGTAACGGAGAATTTCAGGAATGCCGATTGGATTAAAAATAACCGTGGCTGGATTATCTGGAATCAGTAATTTCTACTTACATACATAACAACAAATTAAGAAGTTAAGTTTGCTGACGAAGCAAGGCTTAATGAAGATTTCCCCTTAAACATCTTTTGCTTTTTTCACTAGAGTCTCAAAGTCAAGGTTATCTACTCTTCCTTTTCATCACCATCTTCGATGCTGTCATTGATTAAAGATCATTTAACTTAAACATCAATTAAAACTTGTTAATGTTATTGTAATAAGTAATAACCAGGAATCTGTCATATATGAGAGCTTAATCGGAAGTGAAAGTTGTGGTACGAGTTGCATGAAGTCCTGCAGTAGACACGTGGGGTTGGTCAATGATGTAAAGAAACAACCATATCAACGGATGTGAATGTCTCTTTTTAAGCAACCTTGCTTTGATCCATTCCAACTCAAGAATCATGTGCACGGCATTCACCGATGAGTCGGTTTATGAGATTTTGGTGCCTTAGAGGAATTAAAAATCTAGTCCTTAATAATAAGCATTAAATTTTTATTTTGAATTTTAAGAGTAGAGAAAATAAATTAATTTACTTGTAAATTGTACTCTTTTATTAGGAAAAATATTCTATACATTAGCGGTAGAAAATTTATTTTCCATAAATGTCTAATTTTTAGGGTTTAGAGGTTAGGGTTCAGGACTATGGTTTTAGTGTTTGTGGTTAGGTTTTATTATTTGAGAATATATTTTATGATTCAAACCTTAGAGTTTAGGGTTTAGACTTTAGGGTTTATGGATTATGGTTTAGGGCCCCTAAAAGGCACTACAACAAAACATGTTTTTAGCGGCGGTTTTTGAGCAAACACCGCTATAGACACGTATTTTAGAGGCATTTTTGGTCCAACGCCACTATAGACGCGCACTTTAGTGACGTTTGTTCGACAAACACCGCTATAGATGTACACTTTAGTGGTGTTTGTTAGACAAACGCTGCAATAGGATTTAAATTTTATATCTCACATCGACTCCATATTTATCTTACTAAAACTTTATAAAAAGCGAAGCACAAGTATAGATTGACAAGCTAAGTAATGAGCTGAGGAAGGTGGAAGATACAGTCAATAACGACGTTTGGAGAAAAAATGCCACTAACAAACGCCCCTAAAGATATGGTTTTTAGTTGCGTTTGTTCCATCAAACACAGCTAGAGACCTTATCTTTAGTGGTATTTTTCTCCAAATTCCGCTAAAGACCTTCTCTTTAGTGGCGCTTTTTTCCTCCAAACGCCGCTAAAGACCTTGTATTTAGTGGTGTTTTCCCCCAACAAACGCTGCTATATAACTCGACCTTTTGCGGCATTTTTTGTTCACAGATGCCGCTAACTATTGCGACGTTTGATCTAGCGGCACTTCTTGCGACATTCTTTCTAGCTCCGGTAAGGTTTTTAGCGACGCTTAAAAACGCCGCTATAAGGCTAAAAAATCATGCTAAAAGTTTGTTTGTTGTAGTGAGGGACATTTGAAAGCTTTAGAAGCCCGCTTGTGAAAAAACACGTTCCATTGGTGGTGCATCAAATAATTATCCTTTTAATTATGCTTAATAAACTTTCTAACATCAACTTTTAAATGGAAAACAACAATAAATTTTATTAAACACTCAACCACTCGTACAAATTTCTACGAGCAATTTAAGATGCAAAATCACTAGTAGTAGTGTCTACATCAATATAGTCTAACATGTTTCTCTCAATACATAAAATGGCTAGATAATTCAACATTTCTTGTGACATTGAAGGCCTCAAGTATGTTTTCAACCATTTAAGCTTTAAAAATATTCTTTCAGTAGATGCAACTATCACTGACATAGTTAAAAAGATTTGATAAGCAATTGAAGCATTTAGATAACAATCCACAACTTTTATAAACTTGAGAATTTCAAACGTCAACATTAACTTACTTGACAAAGTCATTTGCAACACTTTCAATTCTGAAGAAAAAAAAGATCATCTACATCAATATCAGACAAAACATTGGGAGGAAAAGTAGTTTTAAAGTTTGTGCAAGATTTTCATAACTCATTATTACCCAAAGATTTTAACCTTTTGAAATCAAATAAAAATATAAAAATAATTTTCAAATTACTCTAATCGTTCAAATATGTTTTTCAAAGAAGTTATAGTCAAACCTACAACCACAATGATATTATTGACTCTAAAACATTCCTCGAGTGACTGTACTTCTTCTTTATCATTATTCTCATCAAATTGTCTTTTTATAAACATATGACACTTTGGTGCAAGTATTGTTTCTATATCCACATCCAGTGCAAGGCTTTTGGGAACATTCATTCAAGACTCAAACCCTTCACTTTTATATTTCTCAAAGAATAACATTACACTTTCTACCTCATTAATTTTAGTTCCAATGCACATATATTTAGATTGAAATTTCTTACTCACCTTGTTAATAGTAGATAAAATCTCATACCAAATCACCAAGCTAAGTAATAACTCAAATCATGCAAGAGACTTAACTAGACTTTCTGCTTCACTTTTTGTCTTGACATCTTCAACCCTAGAATCATACAATACCAACAAAGTTAGTATTATTTTAGGTTTTTGAAATCTAATAACTTTAACACTTTTTATTCGACTCTTCCATCGAGTATTACAAAAAGATTTCACTATAAAATCTTTAATTTTATCAACTAAAATCTTTCATTTTAATAGAACTTGCGAATAATGTGTATATGTGTTGCACAATTCCAAAAACAGAAATAGTTTTAACACAAGAATATGTCACATCCGATAGAGTGAGATTAATACTATGACAAACACATGCCATATATAATGCCCTTCGATTTATTCAAGTATTCTCTTTTGAATCCCTTGGTGTTTTTCTTTTATATTAGAACTATTGGCACAACCTTGATCCATAATATCATTAACATCTATTTGCACATATATTTTCTTTCATTACTTGACAGATTTACACATCTTACTATCAAACTCCTTTGTTCTTGATGACTCATATCTAAGGTAAAATAAAGGATAACATAAAAATATGTTGCCTCTTTAATGATCATTATCCTAGAAGATCTAACACCATGGGCTAAAGAGAATTAAACTCATTTTAAATTTGAGGACCAATGTAGTGATAGTGAATTTCTTGGCTTTGGATACGTCTAACGTGATCTTGCATTATTAAATAAAATTCACATATCATTTCAATTAACCCAAAAAATTATCATTACTATCCTCATAAAGTTTTCCACTAGATCCACGAAAAGCTAAATTATTTGTGGCAAACATTTTATAATGGATATTATTCTTATCAAAACTTTTATCCAATGTTCCTTTCCTTTTGAAATTCTTTCTTGCAAATCTTTATCAATTATTCTTTTATAATCATATTCTCATTTCATTCCAAGTATTCATATTAGTCATATGGTCAAAACTACTCTCATATTGTTTGAGCCTCTCACTCAAATACTTCCAATAATTTATTCCATCATTTACTAAAAAGCTATTTTTATTTTGAGAAGTGAGCAATTTACCACAAAAAATATACTTTATTCACATGTCTGGAGTAAATCAACTATTCTCTATCAAGAATTTTTCCATTACTCAAGTTTCTAGAAAAATTAGAATAAGAAAAATATCTAGAAAAACTATCCTTAAGAAATGTGAGATTCAATTCCCTAATGGAGCATTTTTCAATCAAAATATCTATGGCTTTAGTACCAAGAACACCCTAATTTTTAGGATGATAGATATCAAAAGGAAGGATTATATGTTCATCAATGTCAAAATCAACATTTGACCCATCAAGTACATTATTATGCTCATTATTCAAATTAGTACTATCATCATTGAGGGGATTGTCATCATTCAAATTTTCATTAGAATGTTCAATATAAAATCTTCATATACGCCCAACCCATCACCATTCGGAGTGGATTGTTCATGGTGCATGGGGGCCTTGCCCTTGGCTCTCATCCTCTTGGCAGGACAGCTTGACAACGAAATATCAGTAGACGTATCTTTCTTCTTTTTCTTTCTCTTTTTCTCAGCAGCAGCCGGAGGGTTAGACGGTCTCTCTTCTTTATCTTCTTTTTCTGGCGATGGCAGTTGTTTAGTAGGTGTAACGGTAGGTACAACCAAGTAGGGCTTAGGGAACTGGGGAAATACAGCAGTAGACGCTGGCAACAACTTAGTAAGCAACGTTCTTGTGGCCATGTCATTTTCTCTGGCATAATCAAAGTAGGGCCTAAGGAACTCAACCATGACACTTAACAGGGCTGCATGTTGGGTACTGTTGACCGCGACATTGGAAGGTACAGAGGCAGGAACAAGTCCTTTGAGCCTTGGCATCTAAGCCGGTAGTGTCCCCGTCTGGGCTTCCATTACTAGGTCGTTAGAGGCTTCACAAACCTGCGCATTTTCACAGAGAACAATAATCAGGCTTGGAAATACTAAAAGACTCATTGTACCTGTTGAAGTTACCTTTTCCACAATAGAATTATGGTTTATCTTCCCGATGTTAATTTGCGGCACTTCATCATCGAATCCAGAAAAAAATATATTCTTGGTAGAAATTGTAGAGTGATGTCCAGTTGGCCTAAGGCGAATGTTCATGAAGTGGATCTAGAGTTTGGGATCTGGATTCAAACCAACCCCTTTAATCACCCTAGCAGTGGGTGATTTCCATATCCACCGTGTTCCATTAACGTAAAGGTCGCGGAGCACCTCATCGTAAGTGGCATTGGTGGTGGCCGCCTTAAAATTAGTATGCTCGTCCTTATTATCGCCCAGGTCAAAGTAGTGTTTGATTGCATTAGTGGAGAAGTCCACAAGTCTTTCTTGAATTAACATCATTTTATCCTTAGTCTGGGTAACGTAAATGTAGAACTCTTGAACCCACGAGATATTTATCCGTCCCAGTTGTTGGACAAACTCCTTCCAGTCATGGATAACGATGACTGTGAGGGTAGTGGCGTCAAACTGGAGTTTGTTTTCACTGAAAAACTCTAACACTTTATTTGGCGTGAGTGACAGATTGTGAAAAAGCTCACAGCGCTTCTCCTTTTCCTTATTATAAAAGTTTCTAAATAGGCCGGGTTCCTCTAGTACTTAAGTGGGGCGTCAAGAGGTAGAAGAGGTGGGCATCTACGATGACAATGGGCTGGCTTCTTTATGCTGAATAGATGAATTACTTTGGCCGACATAAGTAGCAGTTCTTGTTCTTGCCATGTTTCTTGAAAATGAGAATATTGAAAGAAAATGGTTCTAGGGTTAGGTCAAGAAAAGGAACGCCAAGATTCGAGTTTTTGGGAAGTGATTCACTTTTTTTCTCCTAGGGCTATAAAGAAAAGTTGGACGAGTTGTGGTAGAAGATGGAAAGGTTTGGAGTGGCTGAGTTTTGGAGAGAAAGTAAGAGTTAATGGAGGGTTTATGACGTGTGATAGAGGAAAGGACGTGTGGCGACATGGGGAAATTATGAAGGATAAAGTAAGAGAGAGAAAGTGGGAATAATAATTATGGGAAAATGTGGAAAGTGTAATAAATTGCAAATGTACCCCCCTTTTGTTTTCAAATTGTCTATTGGAATTCCCTTTTTCCAAAAACAACGGAATCTGCCAAGAAGCTTCTTGTCCACAATCCTATGAGGTCTTCTCCAATTTGTCTCTTGCTTTATAATTGCCAAAAATAAATAAAACAAACATAAAATTAAATGAAATTAAAGAAATAATGATAAGCTAAACAAAAACTAAACTGTGGAAAATTAAAAATTGAAAATTGCAAAATTAACATTAAAGTACAAAAATAAAAATGTAGAAAAATAAAAAGATAGAACTAGATGCTTAAGTATCTACTAGCGTGACTAAAGTCTTGTCGCGATGGACTGGTTTTCCTTGGTAAGCCTTCAAGCATTGACCTTTGACTTTAAAGATTGGGCCATCTTTGAGATCCTTGATGTCCACATCACCATGTGGATAAACCTTGACAACTTGGAATGGGCTGGACCAACGGGACTTCAACTTGCCCGGGAAGAGCTTTAGGCTAGAGTTTGTAAAACTAATATTTGATTTTGATATAATAGGTAATTTCAAGGACCAATTTGTAAAATAAGATAAATTTGTAAGTACTCAAAAATACTCACAAAATGACAAGGATTCAAACTTTAAAGTGTTTCTTTGTAAAAAACTAAAACCCCAAATATTTTCTAAGCATTTTTGTACTCAAATAGTCAAAATTTATCCAAGCGTATCGATACACCCTTTCTTGTATCGATACGATTCTTAGCTAATGAAACGGCTATCGAGTACCAATACACGCACAAGCCATATCGGTACGCATGTTCGATACGCTTATGCCCGTTTTGATATGCTATTCAACCTGGGAGATAACAGCTATGTGAGTATCGGTACAGTTTCTACTCGTACCAATATGGGGTGTTAGATTTTCTAAATCTTTTGCATTTAAAACTCGACCGTTACCTTGTTAGTTTATTGGAATCACAAACTTTGAAATTCTGTTATAGCGTACTGATACGCTTATATGCGTATCGATACGAGTTTTGATACTCGAGCAATTAAGATTCCAGTGAGTAAACCCTATACCGATACGATAAGCCCCATACTGGTACGCCTTTGTTAAAACGACAACTTATACCGATACGCCCTTCCCGCATATCGATACCCCTTTGTACAACAGCTATTTCTTTTTATGGCAGGATCAATACCGAGGGTTGGTAGACATCATTTAATGTGGGAAAATTACTCTCCAACGACTATAATCAATTCCTCAACCACCGAAATGGTTAGAAATCAATGAAGGGTTATAAAATGGAGTCTCAAAAGCTACAACAACAACTAATCATCAACTTTCAAGCTTTCAAGCACAAATCCAACATCTTTGAGCCTATTAGAGTCAAATCCTTGTAACCCTCTCGAGTGAGCAAAATTGTAATCTTTATTTTCAAGATTGGGTTGAGTGAACTTGTATTGGGGCAAATTTATTACCTTTGAGAGGATTTTATCATTTTGCAATCTTTCTTTGTAAAAGAGTGAGTTCATCAAAGCTTTGGGTAGAAAGCTTTGATTGTGTAACGGTTTCCTCCTAAGCCTAGAAAGGGGGACGAAATTCTTTAGTGAATTTGTGGAAATCCTTAATAGGAAGCTAAGGTAGTGGATGTAAACCTTGTTAGAAGGTTGAACCACTATAACTCCTTGTGTCGGAATCTTTTTATTTTCCAATTTACTTCCAAAATTTTTAATTGCCAATTCACCCCTTTTTGGCCGCTTTCACCTTTGATTGATCATCCCAACAATTGGTATCGGAGCCACACTCATTTGAAGGTCTAACCACTGTTGAGTCGATCCTAAAGGTGATTCAATCAATAATCGATCAAGCCATGCCCTCTACTCCCGTCAATAACCTCTACGAGTCTCAATCCATCACCAAACTGCCTTGTTTCAATGGGGATAACTTCCTTATTGGAAGAATCGTATGAGGCTCTTCATCAAATCCAAAGATTGCTTCCTTCGTGATGTAGTAGAAAATGTACCAACCATTTTGATGAAGAGAGGAGGAGACGGTTCGTTCCTAAGTCCAAGTATGAGATGAACAATAAAGATCGGAGGAAGTTGCAAATCAATGACAAAGCAATGCATATTATCTTTTGTGCTCTTGGACTGGATGGGTACTCGAAGATGTCTTCTTGCACAAGTGCAAAGGAGGTATAGGATAGTCTAGAAGTGACGTACGAGGGCACAAATGAAGTAAAGGAAACCAAGATTGGCCTCATAAATCTAAGCTACGAGAATTTCAAAATAGAGCCGGATAAAGATATTTCAAAAATGTTTGATCGATTCTCTATCATCATCAACGGTCTAAAAGGATTTATAGAAGTCATTCCAGAAGAAAAGCTTGTCCAGAAGCTCATCTATTCTCTTTTCGAGACATGGGATAGAAAGAGAACCGCCATCATCGAAGCAAAGGATCTCAAGACCTTGAAGCTCGATGCTCTCATGAGGTCTTTTCTTACCCATGAGATAATGAAGAAATAAAGAGAAGAAGAAAAAAAGAAAGAAGAGAAGAAGGAAGTAGAGAAGAAAAAGATAGAAATTGCTCTCAAAGCTTTACAAGCTGAGAGTGATTCTAGCGAGGAGGAAGATGAAGAAATGGCTATGCTAGCCAAAGGGTTCACTCGGTTCATGAAATCCAATCGGAAAAAAAAGTTCCATCAAGAGGGATTTCAAGAACAAGAACAAGGAGGAAGAGAATGATCAAATAATTTGTTATGAGTGTAAGAAACCGGGGCACATCAGGACGATTGTCCTCAACTCAAGCAGAAAATCTTCGAGAAAAAAAAGCACAAGGCCCATGTAGCCACTTGGAGTGATGAAGAATCTTCAAGTGATGAGGAACAAGAAGTTGCAAATCTTTGCCTCATGGCCTTGAAGAGGATCCTAAGGTAACCTCCATCTCATCTATTGAGCTTACTTTTGATGAATTATATGATGAATATAATGAGTTGCAAGAGGTTTACGATGAATTAGTTTTGAAATACAAAGAATCACTTTTGAAAAACAAGAAAATAATTTTCGATTTGAAAAATCAAAATGATTCTTTATCTAAAACTAATTCGGAACTTGAGAATAAGGTTTTAGATTTACAAGCCAAAAAATGATTTTGAAAAGAAAAATCAAGATTTAAATATCCTTCTCTCTAAAGTTCATGATGATCACCAAAAGAAAGTTGGTGATCTTAAAGCTTATTTGAACAAAGTTGTGAATTCTAGTTTTGAAAAAGGAAATTCTTCAAAACCCAACTATGTAAAAAGAAACTTTGGTGGTTACAAACATGAAGGTTTTCCTAGACCCTATTATGGCAAGAAAATTAGAACTGTGTGGATTCCTAAAAATATTGTTGCTTCTAATAATCTTGATTATATTACTTCTTTGATTCCCAAGGTAACTAATATTTTGAGAAATAATGTTCATGGACCCAAAAAGATTTGGGTACCAAAAGTTAAAAATTAATTCCATGTTTGTAGGGGGAGCATTGTTACAAGGCCAATTCTACAAGTGCAAACTCATGGTACCTTGATAGTGGATGCTCAAGACACATGACAGGAGACAAGAGTCGATTTCTAGAGCTAAAATTGAAGAATGGAGGAGTAGTGACGTTTGGTGACAACCCAAAGGCCACATCGAAGGAATTGGTTCTATCGGTAATCATTCTTCTATTCTTATTGAAAATGTTTTGTATGTCAATGGTCTAAAACATAATTTATTAAGCATAAGTCAATTGTGCAATAAAGGTTACAATGTCATTTTTGAATCTAATGGTTGCAAAATTGTTGACATTGCATCTAATATGATTATGCTTATAGGTCAAAGAATAGGAAACATATATATGGTGCATTTAGATGAGATTCATTCATCAAACATGTGCTTAGTATCTAAAGATGAGCATGATTCATGGTTATGGCATTGAAAACTAAGGCCTGCAAGCATGAGTGTTTTGGAAAAATTGATTTCAAATGATCTTGTAAGAGGTTTGCCTAAAATAAAGTTTTCATATGACAAAATTTGTGATGCTTGTGCTAAAGACAAACATAAAAGAGTTTCTTTTAAACCAATTAATGAGGTTTCTACAAGTAGAGTTTTACAATTGATCCACATAGATCTTTTTGGCCCTATTAGAACAATGAGCTTGGGTGGAAAATCATATGCATTCATTTTAGTCGATGACTATTCTAGATATATTTGGGTTCTATTTTTAAGTACCAAGGATGAGGCTTTAGAAAATTTATCACATTTCAAAAGCAAATCAAAACAATTTTGGTTACTCTATTGCACATATTCAAAGTGACCATGAAACCGAATTTCAAAATCTAGGTTTTGAAGAGTTTTGTATCTCAAATGGTATAAGCCATAATTTTTCTGCTCCTTGAACACCTCAACAAAATGGGGTTGTTGAGAGGAAAAATCAAACTTTAGAAGAAATAGCTAGAACCATGCTCTGTGAAAATAATTTACCTAAATATTTTTGGGCAGAAGCCACTAATACAGCTTGCTATATT
Source organism: Hibiscus mutabilis (assembly GCA_019671005.1). Lineage (NCBI taxonomy): Eukaryota > Viridiplantae > Streptophyta > Magnoliopsida > Malvales > Malvaceae > Hibiscus > Hibiscus mutabilis. The sequence goes on from CM033729.1 coordinate 29,540,266, forward strand.
GTAAATAGAGTAATGATTAGGCCTATTTTAAAGAAAACTCCTTATGAACTTTTCAAAAAATAAAAAGCTTAACATTAGTTATTTTCATCCATTTGGTTGTAAATGTTTTGTTTTTTTTAAAACAGAAAAGACAATTTAGGCAAATTTGATGCAAAAAGTATTGAAGCTATTTTCTAGGTTATTCTTTAAATTCTAAAACCTATCGTGTATTTTTAAATTCTAAAAGGACTTTAGTAGTAGAAGAGTCTATACATGTGGTTTTCGATGATAACCTCTTTCCAAGGAAGGATTCTTGTGATGATGATGTAGGAATTTTTGATGCCAATGATGGTGGAGGACAATCATCAAAGGTGGAAGAAGTTCAATCAAAAGACAAACCACAAGATCCACCTCTAGAAGCCTTGAAGGACATGACTCTAGAGGAAAATGAGGTCACCTACCCAAAAGAGTTCAACTATGTCAAAGGTGGTGAAACTTTGGATGATCCATCCAAAGGGGTAACCACTAGATCTTCTCTTAGAAATACATATAATTATGTTGCATTTATCTCATTCATAGAGTTTAAAATATCCAATAATCATTAAATAATGATTATTGGATATTAACTACGCAAGAAGAGTTAAATCAATTTGATAGAAGTAAAGTATGGACATTAGTTGATAGACCTAGTAAAAATCTACCATAGGAACTAAATGGGTTTTAGAAACAAACTAGATGAGAGTGGTAACATAGTGAGAAACAAGGCTAGACTTGTTACTCAAGGTTACACTCAAGAAGAAGGAACCGATTTTGATGAAACCTATGCACCTGTAGCTAGAATGGAAGCCATTAGGATGTTGCTTGCATTTGCATGTTATCATGAATTCAAGCTTTTTTCAAATGGATGTAAAAAATGCTTTTCTAAATGGTTTTATAAATGAAGAAGTGTATGTAGAACAACCACCCAGTTTTGAAGATCCAAAATTTCCAAACCATGGTTTTAAACTTTCAAAGGCTTTATATGGTTAGAAACAAGCTCTTAGAGCTTGGTATGAACATTTATCAAAATTTTTAATTGAAAAAGGTTTTGATAAAGGAAAGGTGGATACTACACTTTTTATAAAAAGAAAAGACAAAGACATCTTAGTAGTACAAATTTATGTTGATGATATAATTTTTGGTTCTACTAATGAGCTTCTTTGTCAAGAATTTACAAAGTTGATGCAAGGTGAATTTGAGATGAGCATGATGGGAGTGCTCTCATTCTGTTTAGGACTCCAAATCAAACAAAAGAAGGATGACATCTTCATCAATCAAGCTAAGTACATCAAGGACATGCTAAAGAAGTTTGGCTTGGAGAATGTGAAACCTCAAGCCACACCAATGAGCTATTCTAAAAAACTTGACAAAGATAAAAGAGGTAAGTGTGCTGATTTAAAGCTTTATAGATCAATGATAGGATCTTTGCTTTATCTTACTGCAAGTAGACCAGATATTATGTTTAGTATTTGCTTGTGTGCTCGATTTCAAGCTAGTCCTAGAGAATCACACCTTATAGCCGTTAAGAGAATCTTTAGATACCTTAGAGACACATTTTGTTTAGGTCTTTGGTATCCTAGCGACTCTACCTTTAGTTTACATGCTTATTCAGATGCGGATTATGGAGGTTGTAAGATAAATAGAAAAGTACCTCTGGTACATGTCAAGTCCTAGGTATTATGCTCATATCATGGTTTTCTAAGAAACAAAATAGTGTAACACTCTCTACCACCGAGTTGGAATACATTTCGGCCGATAGTTGTTGTGCTCAAGTTTTTTGGAAGAAGCAATAACTCCTAGATTATGGAATTGATGTAAGTACCATTCCCATTAGGTGTGACAATACTAGTACCATTTGTCTCAATAAAAATCCCATCCAACATTCTAGAACCAAGCACATAGAAATAAGACATCATTTCATTAGAGATCATGTCTTGAAAAATGATGTAGTTCTAGAGTATGTAGACACCTTGAACCAATTAGCAAATATCTTTACCAAACCTTTAGACAAAAAGCATTTTTGGTCCCTTAGGAGTGAGTTAGGGCATACTAGCCTTTCTTGATCCTTAGATCCATTTTGTGTTTAAAAGTTGCTTGAATTTGTTTGATTTATTTGCTCATGTGCTTTTGATCCTATATGCATCTATTCATGTTCTTAGAGGGAGTATGCATCTATTGTTTGCTCATACATGATTATCTCATATCATTCACATGCATATCGATTCGATTAAATTTGAATTTTTGGGTCCCTTGCAGCAAAAAATGTCATTTTTGGTCAAGGGGTATCAATATGGTTAATCGCGTATCGATATGATTAAACGGGATTGTTTTGGTATGGTGAAGCCCATATCGATCTTTGGACAAGGATCGGTACATCTATAAAGTGTACCGATAAGCGGTTTCGCTACGCGCTTTTTGCGTATCGGTGCGCGTTGCTGTTGAAGCTGTAAATGGGGTTTTAAATGAGGTCTTCCTAATCCAAGTTAAATTCTAACTTTTTCCTAAAAACCCTAAGTCGGCCACTCTCTATAAAATCCTCTGAAGTCTCCTATTTTTTTTCCATCAAATCACTTCAAAATTTTTGAGGGTTTTTGCTTTCTACATCAAACTCAAGCTATCATCATCAACATTAGTGCAAAACCATCCTTCATTCATCCTAACTTCCATAACTCAAGGTAAAACTTTATTTTCTTTAAATTTCATTTTTTGTTATATTTTTATATTGTTTATGTTTCAAAATTATGCTTTTCACATGTATATATATTTGTCATCAAAGATTTTACAATTTTTTTTTCAAAACTCAGAATTTATTATTCGAATATAAGAATATACTCGTATATTTTTTAAATTGTTTTTCAAAATTTATTTTTTACCCAAAATTTTCTTTATATTTGTATATGTTTTCAAACTATATACAATAGATTTTTACCTTACCTTGATTATTGGATTGATTAATTGGATTGAGAGTGATGTTTATGCATACATGTCTTTTTGTGGTTTGAAAAGTTTCAAGTTTTTGACTATAGGACCAAAGAAAAGAACATGTAGGGAGATCGGGGCTAGTTCTTACACTCGGAAATCCTACCTTACCCAATCTCGACAACAATGGTACTAGACCAAACCTTACCCAACTCTATCGCCTATGTTTTAATGAACCGATTGATTTGGAACGTTTTAAACACTTTCAAAATTTCAAAGTACGGCGTGAATATGTTGTTTCCATTCCTTTTATGACTTCGAAGCTTTTCACTTTTGATATCTTGATTTAATAAGGGAATGGAAATTCATGTCCTTTTAAGTATACCCGTCATTGTTTACAAAAATCTTGTCCTTATTTTCTACTCCAATCCCGGTGTGTTTATAATTAAGAGAAAACTGAGGTTACTGTTGTCGAGTCTCATCTTATGGGAAAAACTTTTCGACTCAATTCTCAAATAATAGCCATTCTTTTAGGGATGGATAATATGGGTATTGATGATGAAAATGCTTTTCCACACATTCAAACTGGATCCGTTACCGTCCTAGTGCACATGATCATTTCCTTCACCTCCTTATCACTTGGTAGTTTCGACCATCCAGTGGTAAGTGGTCCACCATTCCCCAAATCGATGACTTTTGGCTTCGTAGTTTTCGTGGAGGAACTCGCCCAAACCTTGCCCAAAACATATTTGTCAAGCTAGTCTTTCTCGTCCAAAATTTCTATACCTCCCTTGTCACATCTTTTACCTATAGCACCGTCCTGAGCTTCATTTTCCACAACCTTGAGATCGACTGCTCCTATGATCTTGCTTCGCCTCTCACCGATCCCATTGATGATCACTCTCTTAGGTGTGAAAATTTTACCTTTTACAATGGTGAATGGATTCGTAATGCCGATCTCCCTCGCGATGCTCAGCTATATCTCAAGAGAATGTGCCCGATCGCTCGGTGGCTCTGTTGCTCAACCTTCTTTAATGCACTTATGACGTATCTTGATGGAAAGTTTTCCACCATGACCATTCACTTTGGCGAGATAAACACAAGGCTTGACTCGTTTGATGCTCATTTAACATCTATAGAGAATCGTCAAGCTTCTATGGATATGACACTTACCGCCTTCCATGGTGAGTGTCGTGGTCATTCTCTTGGAGACAATGGCATACAAGATGAGGATGATGAAGACGCTCCGTAGGCTATTGAATCTCATAGCATATCATATTTAGGTTTTAAGTTTATGCGCCTACATATTTTTTTGATTTCCTATGTCTTTTGGATTATGGTTTATGTTTTGGATTATGATGTTAAGTTGGATTTTTATTATGTTGCTTTAATATTTACTTTGAATTGAATAATATCTATGTTGTTTAATTATGCTTGGAGTGCTTTATTGTTTTTATATTTACCCGCTTTATTGTTTTTAGATTTACCCTATTGATTTTGATCTAACAAAAATGGGGAGAAGTACGAGCTAAATTTTTCAAAATGTTTTTCAAACATAAATGGCCTTAAAAAAGGAAGTGTTATTCAAAAAGACTTAAAAATTTATTTTGGTTTTTGTTATATAAAAAGAGGAGATTGTAAAACTAATATTTGATTTTTGATATAACAATTTGTAAAATAAGATAAATTTTTAAGTACTCAAAAATACTCACAAAATGAAAAGGATTCAAACTTTAAAGTGTTTTTTAGTCAAAAACTAAAACCCTAAACATTTTTTAAGTGTTTTTGTACTCAAATAGATGAAATTTGTCCAGGCGTATTGATACACCCTTTCCCATATCGATACGGTTCTTAGCTAATGAAATTATTTTTTTACGTAAATGGCTATCGAGTACCAATACACGCACAAGCCATATCGGTATGCATGTTCGATACGCTTTTATGTTCGTTTCGATACGCCATTCAACCTAAGAGATAACGACTATATGAGTATCAATACAGTTTCTACTCGTACCGATGCGGTGTGTTAGATTTTCTAAATCTTTAGCATTAAAAACTCGACCGTTGCCTTGTCAGTTTATTGGAATCATCCACTTTGAAAATCTATTATAGCGTACCGATACGCTTATATGCGTATCGATACAGGTTTTGATACTCAAGCAATTAGGATTCTACTGAGTAAACCTTGTACTGATACGGTAAGCCCCATATTGGTACACCTTTATTAAAATGACAACTATACCGATACGCCCTTCCCGCATATCGACACCCCTTTGTACAACGACTATTTATTTTATTTTTATGATACGGGATCAATACCGAGGGTTGGTAGACATCATTCATTGTGGGAAAATTACTCTCCAACGACTATAATCAATTCCTCAACCACCTAAATGGTTAGAAATCAATGAAGGGGTATAAAATGGAGTCTCAAAAGCTACAACAACAACTAATCATCAACTTTCAAGCTTTCAAGAACAAATCCAACATTTTTGAGCCTATTAGAGTCAAATCCTTGTAACCCTCTTGAGTGAGCAAAATTGTAATATTTATTTTCAAGATTGGGTTGAGTGAACTTGTATTGGGGCAAATTTATTACCTTTGAAAGGATTTTACCATTTGCCAATCTTTCTTTGTAAAGAGTGAGTTCATCAAAGCTTTGGGTAGAAAGCTTTGATTGTGTAACGGTTTCTCTCAAAGCCTAGAAAGGGGGACGAAATTCTTTAGTGAATTTGTGGAAATCCTTAATAGGAAGCTAAGGTAGTGGATGTAAACCTTGTTAGAAGGTTGAACCACTATAACTCCTTGTGTCGAATCTTTTATTTTCCAATTTACTTCCAAAATTTTTAATTGCCAATTCACCCTTTTTGGCCGCTTTCACCTTTGATTGATCATCCCAACAATTGGTATCGGAGCCACACTCATTTGAAGGTCTAACCACTGTTGAGTCGATCCTAAAGGTGATTCAATCAATAATCGATCAAGCCATGCCCTCTACTCCCGTCAATAACCTCTACGAGTCTCAATCCATCACCAAACTGCCTTGTTTCAATGGGGATAACTTCCTTATTGGAAGAATCGTATGAGGCTCTTCATCAAATCCAAAGATTGCTTCCTTCGTGATGTAGTAGAAAATGTACCAACCATTTTGATGAAGAGAGGAGGAGACGGTTCGTTCCTAAGTCCAAGTATGAGATGAACAATAAAGATCGGAGGAAGTTGCAAATCAATGACAAAGCAATGCATATTATCTTTTGTGCTCTTGGACTGGATGGGTACTCGAAGATGTCTTCTTGCACAAGTGCAAAGGAGGTATAGGATAGTCTAGAAGTGACGTACGAGGGCACAAATGAAGTAAAGGAAACCAAGATTGGCCTCATAAATCTAAGCTACGAGAATTTCAAAATAGAGCCGGATAAAGATATTTCAAAAATGTTTGATCGATTCTCTATCATCATCAACGGTCTAAAAGGATTTATAGAAGTCATTCCAGAAGAAAAGCTTGTCCAGAAGCTCATCTATTCTCTTTTCGAGACATGGGATAGAAAGAGAACCGCCATCATCGAAGCAAAGGATCTCAAGACCTTGAAGCTCGATGCTCTCATGAGGTCTTTTCTTACCCATGAGATAATGAAGAAATAAAGAGAAGAAGAAAAAAAGAAAGAAGAGAAGAAGGAAGTAGAGAAGAAAAAGATAGAAATTGCTCTCAAAGCTTTACAAGCTGAGAGTGATTCTAGCGAGGAGGAAGATGAAGAAATGGCTATGCTAGCCAAAGGGTTCACTCGGTTCATGAAATCCAATCGGGAAAAAAGTTCCATCGAAGAGGGGATTTCAAGAACAAGAACAAGGAGGAAGAGAATGATCAAATAATTTGTTATGAGTGTAAGAAACCGGGGCACATCAGGACGATTGTCCTCAACTCAAGCAGAAAATCTTCGAGAAAAAAAAGCACAAGGCCCATGTAGCCACTTGGAGTGATGAAGAATCTTCAAGTGATGAGGAACAAGAAGTTGCAAATCTTTGCCTCATGGCCTTCGAAGAGGATCCTAAGGTAACCTCCATCTCATCTATTGAGCTTACTTTTGATGAATTATATGATGAATATAATGAGTTGCAAGAGGTTTACGATGAATTAGTTTTGAAATACAAAGAATCACTTTTGAAAAACAAGAAAATAATTTTCGATTTGAAAAATCAAAATGATTCTTTATCTAAAACTAATTCGGAACTTGAGAATAAGGTTTTAGATTTACAAGCCAAAAAAATGATTTTGAAAAGAAAAATCAAGATTTAAATATCCTTCTCTCTAAAGTTCATGATGATCACCAAAAGAAAGTTGGTGATCTTAAAGCTTATTTGAACAAAGTTGTGAATTCTAGTTTTGAAAAAGGAAATTCTTCAAAACCCAACTATGTAAAAAGAAACTTTGGTGGTTACAAACATGAAGGTTTTCCTAGACCCTATTATGGCAAGAAAATTAGAACTGTGTGGATTCCTAAAAATATTGTTGCTTCTAATAATCTTGATTATATTACTTCTTTGATTCCCAAGGTAACTAATATTTTGAGAAATAATGTTCATGGACCCAAAAAGATTTGGGTACCAAAAGTTAAAAATTAATTCCATGTTTGTAGGGGGAGCATTGTTACAAGGCCAATTCTACAAGTGCAAACTCATGGTACCTTGATAGTGGATGCTCAAGACACATGACAGGAGACAAGAGTCGATTTCTAGAGCTAAAATTGAAGAATGGAGGAGTAGTGACGTTTGGTGACAACTCCAAAGGCCACATCGAAGGAATTGGTTCTATCGGTAATCATTCTTCTATTCTTATTGAAAATGTTTTGTATGTCAATGGTCTAAAACATAATTTATTAAGCATAAGTCAATTGTGCAATAAAGGTTACAATGTCATTTTTGAATCTAATGGTTGCAAAATTGTTGACATTGCATCTAATATGATTATGCTTATAGGTCAAAGAATAGGAAACATATATATGGTGCATTTAGATGAGATTCATTCATCAAACATGTGCTTAGTATCTAAAGATGAGCATGATTCATGGTTATGGCATTGAAAACTAAGGCCTGCAAGCATGAGTGTTTTGGAAAAATTGATTTCAAATGATCTTGTAAGAGGTTTGCCTAAAATAAAGTTTTCATATGACAAAATTTGTGATGCTTGTGCTAAAGACAAACATAAAAGAGTTTCTTTTAAACCAATTAATGAGGTTTCTACAAGTAGAGTTTTACAATTGATCCACATAGATCTTTTGGCCCTATTAGAACAATGAGCTTGGGTGGAAAATCATATGCATTCATTTTAGTCGATGACTATTCTAGATATATTTGGGTTCTATTTTTAAGTACCAAGGATGAGGCTTTAGAAAATTTATCACATTTCAAAAGCAAATCAAAACAATTTTGGTTACTCTATTGCACATATTCAAAGTGACCATGAAACCGAATTTCAAAATCTAGGTTTTGAAGAGTTTTGTATCTCAAATGGTATAAGCCATAATTTTTCTGCTCCTTGAACACCTCAACAAAATGGGGTTGTTGAGAGGAAAAATCAAACTTTAGAAGAAATAGCTAGAACCATGCTCTGTGAAAATAATTTACCTAAATATTTTTGGGCAGAAGCCACTAATACAGCTTGCTATATTGTAAATAGAGTAATGATTAGGCCTATTTTAAAGAAAACTCCTTATGAACTTTTCAAAAAATAAAAAGCTTAACATTAGTTATTTTCATCCATTTGGTTGTAAATGTTTTGTTTTAAACAACAGAAAAGACAATTTAGGCAAATTTGATGCAAAAAGTATTGAAGCTATTTTCTAGGTTATTCTTTAAATTCTAAAACCTATCGTGTATTTAACAAAAGGACTTTAGTAGTAGAAGAGTCTATACATGTGGTTTTCGATGATAACCTCTTTCCAAGGAAGGATTCTTGTGATGATGATGTAGGAATTTTTGATGCCAATGATGGTGGAGGACAATCATCAAAGGTGGAAGAAGTTCAATCAAAAGACAAACCACAAGATCCACCTCTAGAAGCCTTGAAGGACATGACTCTAGAGGAAAATGAGGTCACCTACCCAAAAGAGTTCAACTATGTCAAAGGTGGTGAAACTTTGGATGATCCATCCAAAGGGGTAACCACTAGATCTTCTCTTAGAAATACATATAATTATGTTGCATTTATCTCATTCATAGAGCCTAAAATATCCAATAATCATTAAATAATGATTATTGGATATTGGCTACGCAAGAAGAGTTAAATCAATTTGATAGAAGTAAAGTATGGACATTAGTTGATAGACCTAGTAAAAATCTACCATAGGAACTAAATGGGTTTTAGAAACAAACTAGATGAGAGTGGTAACATAGTGAGAAACAAGGCTAGACTTGTTACTCAAGGTTACACTCAAGAAGAAGGAACCGATTTTGATGAAACCTATGCACCTGTAGCTAGAATGGAAGCCATTAGGATGTTGCTTGCATTTGCATGTTATCATGAATTCAAGCTTTTTTCAAATGGATGTAAAAAATGCTTTTCTAAATGGTTTTATAAATGAAGAAGTGTATGTAGAACAACCACCCAGTTTTGAAGATCCAAAATTTCCAAACCATGGTTTTAAACTTTCAAAGGCTTTATATGGTTAGAAACAAGCTCTTAGAGCTTGGTATGAACATTTATCAAAATTTTTAATTGAAAAAGGTTTTGATAAAGGAAAGGTGGATACTACACTTTTATATAAAAGAAAAGACAAAGACATCTTAGTAGTACAAATTTATGTTGATGATATAATTTTTGGTTCTACTAATGAGCTTCTTTGTCAAGAATTTACAAAGTTGATGCAAGGTGAATTTGAGATGAGCATGATGGGAGTGCTCTCATTCTGTTTAGGACTCCAAATCAAACAAAAGAAGGATGACATCTTCATCAATCAAGCTAAGTACATCAAGGACATGCTAAAGAAGTTTGGCTTGGAGAATGTGAAACCTCAAGCCACACCAATGAGCTATTCTAAAAAACTTGACAAAGATAAAAGAGGTAAGTGTGCTGATTTAAAGCTTTATAGATCAATGATAGGATCTTTGCTTTATCTTACTGCAAGTAGACCAGATATTATGTTTAGTATTTGCTTGTGTGCTCGATTTCAAGCTAGTCCTAGAGAATCACACCTTATAGCCGTTAAGAGAATCTTTAGATACCTTAGAGACACATTTTGTTTAGGTCTTTGGTATCCTAGCGACTCTACCTTTAGTTTACATGCTTATTCAGATGCGGATTATGGAGGTTGTAAGATAAATAGAAAAGTACCTCTGGTACATGTCAAGTCCTAGGTATTATGCTCATATCATGGTTTTCTAAGAAACAAAATAGTGTAACACTCTCTACCACCGAGTTGGAATACATTTCGGCCGATAGTTGTTGTGCTCAAGTTTTTTGGAAGAAGCAATAACTCCTAGATTATGGAATTGATGTAAGTACCATTCCCATTAGGTGTGACAATACTAGTACCATTTGTCTCAATAAAAATCCCATCCAACATTCTAGAACCAAGCACATAGAAATAAGACATCATTTCATTAGAGATCATGTCTTGAAAAATGATGTAGTTCTAGAGTATGTAGACACCTTGAACCAATTAGCAAATATCTTTACCAAACCTTTAGACAAAAAGCATTTTTGGTCCCTTAGGAGTGAGTTAGGGCATACTAGCCTTTCTTGATCCTTAGATCCATTTTGTGTTTAAAAGTTGCTTGAATTTGTTTGATTTATTTGCTCATGTGCTTTTGATCCTATATGCATCTATTCATGTTCTTAGAGGGAGTATGCATCTATTGTTTGCTCATACATGATTATCTCATATCATTCACATGCATATCGATTCGATTAAATTTGAATTTTTGGGTCCCTTGCAGCAAAAAATGTCATTTTTGGTCAAGGGGTATCAATATGGTTAATCGCGTATCGATATGATTAAACGGGATTGTTTTGGTATGGTGAAGCCCATATCGATACTGGACAAGGATCGGTACATCTATAAAGTGTACCGATAAGCGGTTTCGCTACGCGCTTTTTGCGTATCGGTACGCGTTGCTGTTGAAGCTGTAAATGGGGTTTTAAATGAGGTCTTCCTAATCCAAGTTAAATTCTAACTTTTTCCTAAAAACCCTAAGTCGGCCACTCTCTATAAAATCCTCTGAAGTCTCCTATTTTTTTCCATCAAATCACTTCAAAATTTTTGAGGGTTTTTGCTTTCTACATCAAACTCAAGCTATCATCATCAACATTAGTGCAAAACCATCCTTCATTCATCCTAACTTCCATAACTCAAGGTAAAACTTTATTTTCTTTAAATTTCATTTTTTGTTATATTTTTATATTGTTTATGTTTCAAAATTATGCTTTTCACATGTATATATATTTGTCATCAAAGATTTTACAATTTTTTTTTCAAAACTCAGAATTTATTATTCGAATATAAGAATATACTCGTATATTTTTTAAATTGTTTTTCAAAATTTATTTTTTACCCAAAATTTTCTTTATATTTGTATATGTTTTCAAACTATATACAATAGATTTTTACCTTACCTTGATTATTGGATTGATTAATTGGATTGAGAGTGATGTTTATGCATACATGTCTTTTTGTGGTTTGAAAAGTTTCAAGTTTTTGACTATAGGACCAAAGAAAAGAACATGTAGGGAGATCGGGGCTAGTTCTTACACTCGAAATCCTACCTTACCCAATCTCGACAACAATGGTACTAGACCAAACCTTACCCAACTCTATCGCCTATGTTTTAATGAACCGATTGATTTGGAACGTTTTAAACACTTTCAAAATTTCAAAGTACGGCGTGAATATGTTGTTTCCATTCCTTTTATGACTTCCGAAGCTTTTCACTTTTGATATCTTGATTTAATAAGGGAATGGAAATTCATGTCCTTTTTAAGTATACCCGTCATTGTTTACAAAAATCTTGTCCTTATTTTCTACTCCAATCCCCGGTGTGTTTATAATTAAGAGAAAACTGAGGTTACTGCTGTCGAGTCTCATCTTATGGGAAAAACTTTTCGACTCAATTCTCAAATAATAGCCATTCTTTTAGGGATGGATAATATGGGTATTGATGATGAAAATGCTTTTCCACACATTCAAACTGGATCCGTTACCGTCCTAGTGCACATGATCATTTCCTTCACCTCCTTATCACTTGGTAGTTTCGACCATCCAGTGGTAAGTGGTCCACCATTCCCCAAATCGATGACTTTTGGCTTCGTAGTTTTCGTGGAGGAACTCGCCCAAACCTTGCCCAAAACATATTTGTCAAGCTAGTCTTTCTCGTCCAAAATTTCTATACCTCCCTTGTCACATCTTTTACCTATAGCACCGTCCTGAGCTTCATTTTCCACAACCTTGAGATCGACTGCTCCTATGATCTTGCTTCGCCTCTCACCGATCCCATTGATGATCACTCTCTTAGGTGTGAAAATTTTACCTTTTACAATGGTGAATGGATTCGTAATGCCGATCTCCCTCGCGATGCTCAGCTATATCTCGAAGAGAATGTGCCAGTCGCTCCGGTGGCTCTGGTTGCTCAACCTTCTTTAATGCACTTATGACGTATCTTGATGGAAAGTTTTCCACCATGACCATTCACTTTGGCGAGATAAACACAAGGCTTGACTCGTTTGATGCTCATTTAACATCTATAGAGAATCGTCAAGCTTCTATGGATATGACACTTACCGCCTTCCATGGTGAGTGTCGTGGTCATTCTCTTGGAGACAATGGCATACAAGATGAGGATGATGAAGACGCTCCGTAGGCTATTGAATCTCATAGCATATCATATTTAGGTTTTAAGTTTATGCGCCTACATATTTTTTTGATTTCCTATGTCTTTTGGATTATGGTTTATGTTTTGGATTATGATGTTAAGTTGGATTTTTATTATGTTGCTTTAATATTTACTTTGAATTGAATAATATCTATGTTGTTTAATTATGCTTGGAGTGCTTTATTGTTTTTATATTTACCCGCTTTATTGTTTTTAGATTTACCCTATTGATTTTGATCTAACAAAAATGGGGAGAAGTACGAGCTAAATTTTTCAAAATGTTTTTCAAACATAAATGGCCTTAAAAAAGGAAGTGTTATTCAAAAAGACTTAAAAATTTATTTTGGTTTTTGTTATATAAAAAGGGGAGATTGTAAAACTAATATTTGATTTTTGATATAACAATTTGTAAAATAAGATAAATTTTTAAGTACTCAAAAATACTCACAAAATGAAAAGGATTCAAACTTTAAAGTGTTTTTTAGTCAAAAACTAAAACCCTAAACATTTTTTAAGTGTTTTTGTACTCAAATAGATGAAATTTGTCCAGGCGTATTGATACACCCTTTCCCATATCGATACGGTTCTTAGCTACTGGAAATTATTTTTACGTAAATGGCTATCGAGTACCAATACGCGCACAAGCCATATCGGTATGCATGTTCGATACGCTTATGTTCGTTTCGATACGCCATTCAACCTAAGAGATAACGACTATATGAGTATCAATACAGTTTCTACTCGTACCGATGCGGTGTGTTAGATTTTCTAAATCTTTAGCATTAAAAACTCGACCGTTGCCTTGTCAGTTTATTGGAATCATCCACTTTGAAAATCTATTATAGCGTACCGATACGCTTATATGCGTATCGATACAGGTTTTGATACTCAAGCAATTAGGATTCTACTGAGTAAACCTTGTACTGATACGGTAAGCCCCGTACTGGTACACCTTTATTAAAATGACAACTCGTACCGATACGCCCTTCCCGTGTATCGACACCCCTTTGTACAACGACTATTTCTTTTTATGACAGGTACCGATACGGCACCCCACGTACTGATACCGAGGGTTGGCAGAAATCATTTAAAGCAGGAAAATTACTCTCCAGCAGCTATAATCAATTCCTCAGCCACCTAAACGGTTAGAAATCAATGAAGGGGTATAAAATGGAGTCTGAAAAGCTACAACAACAACTAATCATCAACTTTCAAGCTTTCAAGAACAAATCCAACATTTTTGAGCCTATTAGAGTCAAATCCTTGTAACCCTCTTGAGTGAGCAAAATTGTAATATTTATTTTCAAGATTGGGTTGAGTGAACTTGTATTGGGGCAAATTTATTACCTTTGAAAGGATTTTACCATTTGCCAATCTTTCTTTGTAAAGAGTGAGTTCATCAAAGCTTTGGGTAGAAAGCTTTGATGGTGTAACGGTTTCCTCCAAAGCCTAGAAAAGGGGGACGCAATTCTTTAGTGAATTTGTGAAAATCCTTAGTAGGAAGCTAAGGTAGTTGATGTAAACCTTGTTAGAAGGTTGAACCACTATAACTCCTTGTGTCCCAATCTTTTTATTTTCCAATTTGCTTCCAAAATTTTTAATTGCCAATTCGCCCCCTCTTGGCCACTTTCACCATTGGTTGATCATCCCAACAGAGTTGTAGAATAGAACTTTTTGGTCTTCAACAAAATGCTGAGGCATCAGTTTCGTATCATGTCGTCTCTTGGTTTTCTCTTTGTAAATCTTGGCATTCTCCTAAGCATCTAGGTGTTGCTCCTCTATCTAGTTCAACTCTAGTAATCTTCTCTCTCCAGCTAATTGGCAGTCCATGTTGATCTTCTTGATAGCCTAAAAGGCTTTGTGCTCAAGCTCGACCAGTAAGTGGCACGCCTTGCCATAGACCAGTCTATAGGTTGAGACGCCTAACTGTGTTTTGAACGCGGTCCGATAGGCCCATAAGGCTTCATCTCACTTCAGGGGCCAATCATTGTGGTTCAGTTTGACCACTTTCTCAAGGATCTGCTTGATTTCTTGGTTGGACTATAACCCCCTCGACCCGGTCTAGACGTCAAACCGAACTGAGAGATTTATATTAGATTTTGCCGAAGGAAAATTGGAAAGATTAACTCAAACACGTCCATTGTTTTCTTTTTTCTTGTCTAGATGCTTATTTAATTCCTGAGTATACATGCTGGCAGCGAATATGTTCTAGATTGAATAAAGCGTCGAATTGACATACAATTGGGCGTAAATGCAATTTAGGGACAAAATTGTAAATTTGGAAATCTAAGAGGATTTACTTAAAATTGGATTTACCAATTATCAATTATTCAGGTTTCATAGCCACATGTCAAATTTCAACTTAAAACGACCATCCAAACTCATCCAATTGCATACACAACAATCAGGGACCAAACTGCAAGATTTTAAAGCTTAAAACAACCCTATAACTAAAATAATAGATTTTGGTTTTGGTACATAGGTTTTTGGATTGGTACGGGGCCAAATTTTGCAGGGGTTTTGAAACCACCCCTATAGGTTTTGAAAATAGGCTTCCAAAGCCTAAAACCCGTACCGGTACGACTCCCTGCGTACCGCAACCCACAACCAAATTTTGCCGACAAGTTTCGAAACCAGGGGGCAGGTTTCGAAACCCCTAGGCCTGGAATGAAGAATTTGAATGGTTTTTCAATCCTAAGGCATCATACATTAACATAAGCATAATTTCCACAACATTCAGTCATGCTAGGCGCACAAACACACAAGGAAGAATCATGCAATTACCTATGGGCATGCTTCCTACGCAACATGCAATTATTGCCCCAAACCCCTCTTTCAAGCATATAAAGAATCATACATATCCAAAACATCAAATATAACTTGTAAAAGCCAGGGAGTAATTAAACCAACCCTCCTAATTACAACTTGGTCACATTGCCTCATATTACTACATAGTACATGTAAAACCATACTTGGAAATTACTTCACCCTTGGATTGTACTTGCTTACTTGCTGTCCCAAAAAGCCTATGTAACGCCCGGTTTTGGGCCTAGCGGTTTTGAGTTTTATTGGATGGTCCGGTGGACCAGGTTAGGGATTCGACTCGAATCTGGGAGTAAATATTTTTTAGTAAGATAAAAATATGGGAAAATGGTTAAAAATCATATTTTAATATATGAAAAATATTGGTGAAATCAATTTTGGTAAATGAGGTTTGGAAGGGTGACATTTTGGTAAGTGACCAAAATGTAATTTTTGAAAAAAACTATTTTTAAAGGTGACTAAACTGAAAAAGGTCAAATTCTTAGAATCCTTAAGGAGCTATATTACCATGTTTTGGCTGATGGTTTCTCCCTTCAATTAATTCATTTTAAACATGTGGTTTATAAATAATCAAAAGAGTTTTATCATTAAAAAGTTAGTTATTGGATTAAAAGAAATTTTACGTAACTTTTCTCTCCACTTCTTTTTTGCCAAACACTATTGTTTTCATCAAAATGTAGAGGTGAGAGAGCTTTTTACTTATATTCTTAATTTGTAATTGATTCTTTAACTTTGATTTACAAAACCTCGTTGAAATCTTGTGTTTTCCTAGCTTTAAACAATCAATTGAAGGGGGAAATCACACAATAGAGGTAAGGTTCATGATCTCCTCTATTGAATGGTTATTTATTGATATTCCCAAGTATTTGATCCGTGATTTATAGATTATAATCTGATTTTGTGTTTTTATATTGATTTAATTGGGTTAAGTTGATGAAAAAGTGAAAGATCCGTATTGGATCTGTTTTTACAGTGTTGAGGTTGATTTTGATCATATTTTGGATGTATTATAATGTTGATAAGTTGCTTTTAACAATGGAATCCCGAAACTCTTGAATCCCTAGTTGTTAAGGTTGTTAGAATTGTATTTTTGTGGAGTTTGGTGGTTGTTTAATTGATGGAAGTATTTGGATGAGTTAATCTTGTTTTTAAGTGTTAATTGATGAGTATGGAAGTGTTAGATTGTTATATTGTGGCTGGGTTGTGTTTGGAAAGGATTAGATGATGTTTTTGGTTGTTGTTGTTGGGTATTTGTGAGAAGATTGTGAAAGTTCGTGAGGATTTGTTGTTACAGTGTTTTGAATGCATTGAGATGCATTAATCCTCTATTACAATGCTGTTAAAATAGGGGAGATGAATCTGGAAGTGATCAGTGAAGCTTTGGAGGCTTCAGACGCTTGATTTCGCATCAGCGAATAGAGGTTTCGCGTATCGGTGAGTGAGAACGTGGATTCCAGCTTTGGAATACTTTAAAGGTGGTTTATAGGAGTTTAAACTGAGCTTGAAACGCTGGTTTAAACTCGGAAGTAAGTAAAATGTGGTTTTCTCTCACGGTCGTGCTAGTGTAAAATGATTTTGATGCACTTATTTTGATTTACATTGTACCTACTGCTTAAGCATGATTTAAAGTATTTGAGATACTGTTTCTAAGCATGAAATGCTAAAGGATGCACATGGTAAGTGATCCTTGTAAGTATATGGTTTATTCTTGTGTTTTAAAGCATGCCTGTTGCTTTGGAAAATTGGTTTGGTTAGTGCTTGTTAAAAACAGTGAGGTAAATGGTTAATTATATTGGCAAGTGATATGGTTTTAAAATTGTTATCGGATATAGTTGGCCGGCCATAGGATTGGTAGTGCACTATAATAATTCGCCTTGGATGTTGAGGGGTTTAGATCTGTGTACCGAAAACTCCATCCAAGTTCCCTAACGGTAGAGGGGTTATACAATACCGTAAACTCCCGTTAGTGGATTAAGTAACTAGCCGAGGTAAGGGGTTGGTGTCCCTGTGGGTTGAAAGTGTGCCCGATGTTTAGGTACTGCGATTGTGATTGTATCGCTATTCCGGTTGAGATGACTTGAAGTGTTGGGAGAACACTTGTTGAATCCGTGTATCCGATGAACTATTTTGATAAAGGAACTTGGTTAGTGATCACCTGTGAGCCAATATAATTGTTGATGTATCTTTGAAATGGTTTATGTTGTATAATGGAATTTATACATGTTTACTCTTTAAGCTTTGCATATGGTCGTTATGTATGGGAAGGCTTAAATTGAGGTTTAGCAATAGAATTTGCTGTTGGTTAATGATACATGTTGCATATGGGTTAATATGTTAGTTTTTAAAGATGTTGAGTGCATGGTTTTCAAGGCATGATAGTGTTTTAAAAGATGATTGAAATGAGATTTCAATGTAATGTTGAGAAATGGTTTTAATGCGTTGATGGTGTGTTGCTTTTGAGCACTCCTCACTAAGCCTAGTGTGCTTACGCTCTCTTTGTCCATCAATGTAGAGAATTAAAAGATTGGAAGGTAGCGGGAAGTAAGAGATCACAACAAGACTTGATAACCAAAGTATGTTTTTGGTATAGACTATAAGTAATAAGGGCAATAGGGGGTTCCGTTGTTGTTTTGGAAGGTGTTTTGTTAAACTCCCTGTTTGAGCAAGTTTGTTTTGTTGCTCTTGGTTTGTATTTGGCCATTATTGATTGTTTATGGTGATGGTTTAAAGTTTCATGCTTTGGTTAAATGGTTTTCTAGGAAGCATGCCTCTAGATTTACATTTGAAGTATATTGCCTTGAATGGAAGTTGAGATTAGGTTTTCTTGGTGTGGTTTTATCCTTGAATATGTTGGATGTGTGTTAGGGGCATGCTAGGATGTTTTGGTTTGTTCAAAGGCATGTTACACCAACAAAAATGGATATTTTAGGTCCAGGCGTACTGGTACGGGTGTCCTTGTTTTAGTACGAGTAAGCCATTCCAGGTTTAGCGTACAGGTACGTGGGCAACTATTTCAGTACGGGTCTAGGCAAATTTGGCCAGTGTTTCGGTACTCGGGGAGGCATTTTGATACGGTACAGTGTTTTCATGAATGGTGTTTCGATACGCGGAGGCATATCAGAACGAGTTTTGGCTACTGGAATTCTAGGGTTTAAAAATAGTGTCGAAACACCCTTGTCCGTACCGGTACAGTGGTAGTTAATTTGGTAATTTGGAATCTTCTAAAGTTTTATTTTCTTACGTTTTGGTCCCTGAATGTTGTGGATGCAATTAAATGAGATTGGATGATCTTTTTGACTTGATTTTTAACATGTGAGCACCTGCTTAATTAAAGGTTTGTAACATAAAAATGAGCTAAGACCATGCAATTTTCCAAATTTGTAATTTGGTCCCTAAATTGCAAATATGATCAATTGGATGTCAGTTCGGCGCCCGATTGAGTTGGGTTTTCACTGGAGGTCAGTATGAACATATAGGATAATAATAATATATCTAGAGAATATAAAAGAAAAAAGGGCGTGTTTTAGGTTTCATCTTCTCGGTTTACTTCGGTAAACCAAATGTAGCTCGCTCGGTTCGGTCTTGCGACTAGGCCGGGTCGAGGGGGTTACAACCTATTTCTTTGAATTGATGAGAAAGGAGAGTGTAAGCTTATAAAGCCTAGTGAAGGAATCTCAAAAACAATCATCAATGCATTTAAAATCATTTTACTTTCAAATAAGTATCAAAGCTCATGCCAAAACATCTCATGCTTCTACAATCTTTCAAATATGCACTTTTAAACAATTGCAACACATGTATCACGTATTTCTAGTATAAACCTCAATTTAAGCTTCACATTTCAAAATCTCTAAATGACAAGCTTAAAGAGCATCTCATGTATAAACCATATTATACAAATTATAATCCATTTCTCATGATATATTATCATATATTGACATTCAAGTGACTCAAAACCAATTCCATTCTATTTTATCAAAAACACAATGGATACATGATTTCCCAAGTGGTTCCTTGGGCCACTTCACATACATCCTCGAATCGGAGCTGCCTTCAACGGTTGTGATGTATAAATCCACCACCAGGAGAATACGGCACAATTAACCCCTCGACAGTTGCGATTCTCATTGGGGAGAAAACGACACAATTAACCCCTCGACACACATGAGGCAACTTATTATAGTGCACTTTAAAATCTATGGCCAACAAACTATATCCGATAACTTTTAACCTCAACCACTTGTCAATATACTCAATAAACCCACATTACCTCACTATTTTACATATGCATCAAATCAAGCCAATTTCCAATACATTAAACCATGTATTCTAGCATTCTCAAAACACATTTCATAAACCATTTTCCATTTTCCATTTTCCATACTCAATAATCATCATATATGATCATTTGCAACATCTTTTCATTTCTAAAACATGCATATAACAATAAGTAACCAAAACCATAAACATGTGAATGAGATTATATTTTGCAAAACCGAAATCAAGAGTGAGATCAACCAATACTTACTTCTGATCGTACAAAAGTGTTTTAGACTTTATCTAAACTCCCAAAAATCATATTGAAACCTTTTAAAACCTGTAAACCATGTTTCCACTCATTGACAACCAAATGCTCCATTTACCGATGCACAATCAAGCTTCCGAAGTCTTTCCAAAAGATGTAGGATCACTCTCCCATACTTTCCCCACACAAAAAATAGGATTAATGCATTTACATGCATCTCTAAACCCAACAGCACAACTTCACAACTTCGCCTCACTAAAATCCATCAATCGCTTCCTTAAAACATCCGAAGCCATCACCAAACTCAACCTAAACAAACCCAGCCAAAACCTAACTAATCTAACATCTTAAAAACATTAATTAACATCCAAAAACAACATTATACCAAACTTATACCTCTAGCAAACTTCTAACACCAAGATCACCTCAAAATCTAACTATTTACAACCTTGAAAATTAGCAATTCACCTAGTTTTGGGATTCCTTTTATTAATCTTATAACATTAAAGCACATATTTCAAGTGATCTAAAGCAATTAGAATCAATGCAAAATAGATCCATGACAATATTCATCCAATTTTCTCATCAAAACTCAATTAAATCCATAAAATCATGTTTTAATCATTAACACATAAAAAAATCAGTTATAAAGGATCAAGAACTTGAGAATTTAAATAAAGAACCTTTAATTAGAGGAGGGAAACGAAAATTACCTCTAATTGTTTATTTCTCCCTTAATTGGCAAGATTTGAGTGAAATCTTCAAGGAAACAATTAGGATTTGATGTAGAAATCAAAGGAATCAATTAGGAAATCAAAAGGAAATCTAAAAGAAATGTTTTTTTTTGAGAATTTTAGAGTGAAATTGATAGTTTGGCTGCTCACAAATTTGAGGAAAAGTTGAGAGCAAAAATAGTTACGTAAGAAAATGAAATTGGTTATAAAAATCCTTTTAATAAAATCCCTTTTATTTTTATTAATTAACCTTTTAAAAATAATTTAAAAATATCATAAATTAAGGGAAAATCTAATTAAAAGCTTTGTTAAATTATCTCCTTAAAGATTATAAGTTCTGACCCTTTTACGATTTAGTCACCAAAACAATTTTGAAACTTTACATTTTAGTCACCAGACCAAAATGTCCCAAAATCCGATTTTATTTCTTCAAATTGAACTTTCCAAAACCCTTAGAAAATTAATTAAACATTTTCTAATATTTTTCCATATTTTATTTTAACCAAAAACCATTTATTAAGAATTAATTCCTGAAACTAGCTCGAATCACCTAATCCATTTCCCCTGAACCGTCTAATCGATCTATCTATCTTCAGGCCCAAATTCGGGGCGTTACAACTCTCCCCTCTTAAGAAATTTAGTCCTCGAAATTTACCTGACGGAAAAAGGTAAGGAAACTGCTTCTTCATGTCCTCCTTACTCCTAGGTGGCTTCCTCAATGCCACGATGTTGCCACAACACCTTTCCTAACTCAATGGTCTATCCACAAAGAACCTTGCTGCTGGAATCCAAAATGCTCACTTGTTCTTCATCATAGGTCAAATCTAGATTCAATTCAATGTCCTCAACAAGCATCACATGGGACGAGTTTGATCTATATCTCTGAAGCATCAAT
Organism: Hibiscus mutabilis; assembly: GCA_019671005.1. Classification (NCBI taxonomy): domain Eukaryota; kingdom Viridiplantae; phylum Streptophyta; class Magnoliopsida; order Malvales; family Malvaceae; genus Hibiscus; species Hibiscus mutabilis. The sequence continues at coordinate 29,562,041 of CM033729.1, forward strand.
ACATGGAAAACATCATGTATCCTCTCTAACTCCACATGCAACCTCAACCTATAAGTAACTGGACCCACACGCTCCATTACCTCATAAGGCCCAATGAACCTTAGACTCAACTTGCCCTTTCATCCAAACCTCATCACCTTCTTCCAAGGCGAAACCTTAAGAAACACCCTATCTCTAACCTCAGACTCAATCTCCCGACGCTTCAAGTCAACATATGACTTTTGCCAATCTGAAGCCACCTTCAACCGATCACTAATAAGCTTTACCTTCTCATTAGTATCCTTTAGCACATCAGGTAAAGAAACATACTTTTCTCCTGCCTCTGCCCAACAAAGTGGAGTGCGACACCCTCTACCATACAAATCTTCATACGAAGCTATTTGAATACTAGCCTGATAACTATTGGTATAGGCAAACTCCACCAATGGTAACTGCTTCTCTTACGTTCCTTAAAAATCAATGATGCAACACTGCAACATATCTTCTAACCCTTGGATAATGCTTTCAAAATGACCATCCGTTTGAGGATGATATGAAGTACTAAAATTCAACCGCGTACCCAAAGCCTTATACAAACACTCCCAAAACCTCGCTATAAAGCACGGATCCCTATCCAATACTATAGACTTAGGCACCCCATGCAACCTCACAATCTCAACAATAGACAACTCTGCCAACTTATCCAAAGTATATGTAGTATGCATAGCCAAAAATTGTGCACAGTTCGTAAGTCTATCCATAATCACCCGTACTGAATTCTTCTTTGATGGCGTCAAAGGCAAACCGATCATAAAGTCCATTGTAATTCTATCCCACTTCCATTCTGGAATCGTCAACCGTTGCAAAAATCTAGAAAGAAACTAATGCTCAACCTTAACACGCTGACATACCATACAACGAGCAACAAAATCCGCTACATCCTTTTTCAATCTAACCTAGAAATATTCTTTCTTCAAATCATAATACATCTTTATACTCCCCAGATGCATAGCAAAAGGACTCGAATATGCTTCAGTCAAGATAGTGCGCCTCAACTCCTCATCCTTTGGTACAACCACTCGACTCTTGAAACAAAAAACACCCTCATCACTAAAACAAAAATCCGTCTAATTTCTATCCATTATATACTTGACATGCGGTACCAGCGAACCATCATACAGTTTCTTCTCTTGATCAACTGCAACAATGATGGCTTAACTTGCAAATTAGCCAACAAAACACCATCTTGCTTCATACTCCACTAAGCAATATGGCCCTCAGCTCTACTGCAACCTTCCTACTTAAGGCATCGGATACAACATTAGCCTTACACAGATGATAATCGTTAAATCATAATCCTTGTACAACTCAAACTGTGTCTGTTGCCTAAGATTCAACTCCTTTTACGACATCAAATACTTCAAACTCTTGTGATCTGTGTACACAATACACTTCTCACCATAAAGATAATGTCTCCAAGTTTTCAACGCAAACACCACTGCAACAAGCTCAATATCATGAGTAGGATAGTTGCGCTCGTGCACCTTCAACTTCCTAGATGCATAAGCCACAACCTTACCTCCTTGCATCAACACACCCTAAACCAACATAGGATGCATTGCTATAAACTACGAACTCCGTCCCTAACTTAGGTTGAATCAAGATTGGAGCTTGCATCAAAGCTTTCTTTAACTTATCAAAAGTTTGTTGTCTATTCTCTGTCCACTCAAAACTTACATCCTTTTGCAACAACCTTGTCAAAGAAGCAATAATTCTCGAGAAACCAATCACGAAGTGACAATAATACCATGCTAAACCCTAGAAACTACGAACCTCTATCACCGACTTAGGTTGCTTCCAATTCAAAACTGCCTCAATTTTCTACGGATCCATACGAATACCTTCCGCCGACACAACATGACCAAGAAAAACCACCTCCTTAATCCAAAGCTCACACTTGCTCAACTTGGCATAAAAGCTTGTCCTCTAACAGAAGTTGCAACAAAATCCGTGGGTGTCGATCATGATCCTCCTCGGTATGAGAGTACACGAGAATATCATTAATGAACACTACCACAAATTGGTCCAAGAATTCACGAAATACCTGATTCATCATATCCATGAAAGCTATGGGCGCATTAGTCAACCCAAAAGGCATCACTAAGAACTCATAATGCACGTAACGCGCGTGAAAAGCTATCTTCGGCACATCTTTATCCATCACCTTCAACTGATAATACCCCAACCTCAAAACAATCTTGGAAAACATTGTAGAACCCCAAAATGGTCAAATAAATCATCAATCCTCGGCAAAGGATACTTGTTCTTAATCATCAACTTGTTCAGTTACCGATAATCAATGCATATTCTCATCGTGACATCTTTCTTTTTCACAAACAACACTGGTGCTCCCCACAGTGACATACTAGGTCCAATGAAACCATGATCCAGCAACTTCTAAATGTGTGTCTTCAAATCCTTTAAATCTTTTATTGCCATGCGATATGGGGCAACCGACACCAGAGCCGTATCTGTATACATTTCAATACAGAACTCTACATCCCTATCCGGTGGTAATCTTGACAACTTTTCTAGAACACTCCTGGAAAATCTAAAACGGTGCGGATATCCTGGACACACCTTTTTCATATTTGGGTTCATAACATAAGCTAGATACGCTTGACCCTCAAGCTCCATCAACCTCTGTGCTTCCAAAGCTGAAACCACTTTGGACATGAATTTAACATTCTCGCCCATGACTACCACTTCGTAATCCTCAACTAGTTCAACGAAACTCGCTTGATCTCAAAATCAACCACAACCTTATGCTCAGACAACCAATCCATCTCTAAGATTACATCAAAACATGAAACTACAATTCCATCAAATCATCCACAAACACATGACCTTGAACCATCAAAGGACATCTCCTAACAACCTCATAGCCACTACTGCCTTGCCAAAAGAACTAGCTACTCGCATACCAACACTTAACACCTCTATAGGTATATCAAGCAGATGTGTATATTCACGCAAGATGTATGAATATGTAGAACCAAAATCTATCAAAGGAAGCAATAGTTTGGACTGCAAAATAGAAGTACCTGCAATCACATCCGTATCATTCCTTCCCACACGATGCCCGTAAATCCTTGTTGATCTACCTCTCTTAGGTTGATCTACCACGGTATGAGCAATTATCCTCTGACCATCTTCCCTACGCTGAAAATTACCTCGGCCGCGTCCGTAGCCTCTCTGTTATACAACAACAAGTGCAAGAACATGTCCTTCCCTAGCCAGCTGCTGACAACCATGCCTAATGTGATCCCGCAAACCAGAAGACAATTCTAATGTCACAACTTTGCTAACGATACAACATCCTAAGAAAATTTTTCAACAAATTCTAATAGCAATCAGCTGATCCTCAAAAATCATGCACTCCTAACTCTAACCTTGGCCGCTTCAAATTTAACACAACTTCAACCTCTAAAATTCCACCTTAAACACTTTCCAAACTCTATAAGATCCCAAAGAACCTCATCGCTATGCTAACCTCCATCAAAGTTTCATCGGTCTACTGTTATCCGTAAGTGTGAACATATGTATGCATGATTACCTATATGCCCTCATAGATGCCTATGCACATGTATGCAAAACCTCTAGTGTCATGCCCAAATGTATGCATGTAATAACATATTTAAACATATACATATAAGTGTTTTCTACTGTGCATGTTTAATAATTCACACTTAATAACAACATTTTTGGGCCGAACTTACACAACTTAGTCGTATCCCTGAAACATCTCATTCAACTTGCCAATACTTGCACCTACCTCAATTATAGATAGACGCTTCGCTAAAAAGCCTATTAGCTAAACTTGATTATCTGACAAGATTCATCTCAACACCTCAGAACACGAAAATACCATCACTTATACACTTTTCTACCGCTTACCGTCACAGCTCAAAAGAATTCAGGTGCCATATCAAAGTACGTTTCAACACCAAGCCTACTTCACAATCAAAAGACAACTCCAATAACATCATCTAGAACATCTTAGGAAATGATCCCTAACAACATAAACTTTTGGAATCCAAACATCCTTAACCTCTGATCTAAAAACACAACCGATATAACTTTGCAACATAAGCCTCGACATCCTTTCAACCCCAAACCAAAACTACCTTAACCTTAGATTGATCTATACCTCATAATTCTCTTTAAGAAACGTGGACATATTTGATCTCAGCTCTCGTCTCGATGACATACTCAAAAATATGAATTTATAGCATAAAAATATAACAAAATAATAATTAGACCAGCTTGAAGCAAGAATCCAAGGTGCTCATGTTTCAAAACATCTCACAAAATCATACACCGTGTATTCCATACAAAAGAATCAGTAAACAACAATACATCTAACAACCATAACACACCTCCCAACAATCATAACCTAGCTCTAATACCAACAAATGTAACCCCATCGACCCAGTCTAGATGTCGGACCAAACTGAGCGAATTACATTAGGTTTTACCGAAGCAAAACCGAAAAGATTAACTTGAAGGCGTACATTTTTTCTTTTTATCTTTTCTAGATGCTTATTTAATTCCTAAGTGTACATGCTAGCAGCAGGTATGTTCTCGATTGAATCAGGCATCGAATTGACATCTAATTAGGCGTAAATACAATTTAGGGACCAAATTGCAAATCTGGAAATCTAAGAGGACTTACAAAAATTGGATTAACCAATCCTTAATTAGTCAAGTTTCATAGCCACATGTCAAATTTCAACTCAAAATGACATCTAAACTCACCCAATTGCTTACACAACAACTAGAGACCAAACCACAAGATTTCAAAGCTTAAAACAAACCTCTAACTAAAGCAACAACCAGAGATCAAACCACAAGATTTCTAAAACATGCATATAACAGTAAGTAATCAAAACCATAAACATGTGTATGAGATTATATTTTGCAAAATCAAAATCGAGAGCGAGATCAACCAATACTTTCTTTTGAGCTTAGACAAGCGTTTTAAACTTTATCTAAACTCCTCAAAATCATATTAAAACCTTTTAAAAGCAGTAAACCATGTTTGCACTCACTGACAACCAAACGCTCCACTTGCCGATGCACAATCAAGCTTCTGGAGCCTCTAAAACCTCTCCAAAAGATGTAGTAATGTAAGAAAATGAAATTGGTTTTCAAAAATCCTTTTAATAAAATCCCTTTTATTTTTATTAATTAACCTTTTAAAACAATTTAAAATAGCCTAAATTAAGGGGAAAATCTGATTAAAAACTTTGGTAAATTAGCTCCTTAAAGATTCTAAGTTCTGACCCTTTTACAATTTAGTCACCAAAATAGTTTTGAAACTTTACATTTTAGTCCCCAAACCAAAATGTCACAAAATTCGATTTTATTTTTTCAAATTGAACTTTCCGAAACCCTTAGAATATTAGTTAAACATTTCTAATATTTTCTATATTTTATTTTAACCAAAAATCATTTATTAAGAATTAATTCTCGAAACTAGCTTGAATCACCTAATCTGGTTCCTTTGAACCGTCTAATCGATCTATCTTCTAGGCCCAAATTTGAGGCGTTACATGGAAACTTCAACTTGTCCATTGGTTTGTGGATGATATGCTGTGGCGATCTTACGGTGAACTCCATATCGATGCAACACCTTAACAATCAGTTTGTTGTCGAAATGGCTACCCTAATCACTGATAATAGCTCAAGGCGCTCCAAACTGAGTGAAGATGTTGTTGTGAAAAAACTTTAGGACAATGTTTGCATCGTTCTTGTTTGTCACAATGGCCTCTACCCACTTGGCCACATAGACAACTGTCAGCAGAATGCACAAGTGTCCACCAAAGGATGGGAAAGGTGCCATGAAGTCAATGCCCCAAACATCAAATAGTTCAACTTCAAGGATAACTTGCATGGGTAGCTCATTCCTTCGAAAGATGCTCGCCATTTTTTGACATCGATTGCATGCCTTGTAGTATGCCTGGGCATCTTGAAACAAGGCTGACCAATAGAATCCAGACTGTAGGACCTTTATAGCAGTCATTTATCCTCCAAAATGCCCTTCGTATGGAGTGCAATGGAAATGATAAAGCATATCATCTTGCTCATCTTTGGGTATGCATCTCCAAATCATCTGATCAGCGCATTACTTGAAAAGGTAAGGCTCATCCCAATTGCAGTAGCGTGCATCGTGTCAGAATTTCTTTCGTCCCTAGCTACTAAGATCACAAGGAAAAATACCACTAACAAGAAAGTTAACGATATCAACATACCAGGACAATATTGTATCATTTAGTAATTTCTCATCAGGGAATTCCTCCTTAATATCAAGTGACATATCATGATTACATGAACTCAGAAGCCTAGAGAGATGGTCAGGTACTTGATTTTTAGTACCTTTTCTATCCACTACCTCAATGTCAAATTCTTGCAATCGTAAAATCCACCTAATAAGTATAGGCTTAGCAACCTTTTTAGTCACTAAGTATTTAATGGCTGAATGATGGGTATGCACAATAACTTTAGTTCTTATAAGGTATGCCCTATGATGCTTGTCGAATAGTGATGTACTTTAGAGCAAGTATACTCAGAGTGTCGACCCACGAGGATTAGAATAATAATACGAAGTTATTATGCTTAAGTATGTGTTTGAAAATGATGGTTGAAGGTTTTAATTAAAACTAAAACAATTAAACTAAAGATAGATATGATTAAGACTAACAGTTGTAGCAAATAACATATAATTATGGAAGCTAAGATTATTGCTAAGGATATATGCTTGATTGCCTAGTACAATGCTATAGCGACTGACAATACATGTCTGCGTAAACTATTAAGTTCTTTATCTACTTGACATGATTTTCTAATAAAATTCTGACTCCCTCGATGCCTAGAAGTTAATAACATTATGGTTAAGGTAATACATGTCTGCGTGAACCCAAACAACCCTATTATTTGTTCAAGAACTCTCTTTTAGTCATTAAAACCCTAAACTTATGTCTAAGCCAAATTAGAAATAAGTTAACATCTTAGCCCCATTGTTCATATTTGTATACCTAACTCTCTCGATATTAAGCCACAAATCAATAATTAAACGATCTCTCTTGATAGTTTTTACAATAACTATGCATGAAGTACGATGAACAAAATAGATAAAGGAAGAAACAACTATAAATAAAAAGACAATCAAAACATAAAATCCTGGGATGCAATAATCTCAACTAAATATGTAGCTCATATATGAGCGTAAAACATCCATAACAAAATTATTAAAGTATGATAGTTTATCATGCAAGGAAAAGAAACGAGCCGAGCGTCGCCGTCCAATTGTGCTGTAGGTATCCCACTCTGGTGGCGTCTCTCGATGGCTTCTGTCGTGAGGAGATTTCTTTAGCTTCCACTCTGGTGGTTCTCCACAAGCTTTAGACTAGGACTATTCTCTATAATCACCTTCCCTCTTGAAGTAGCATCCAAGTCTATCTTATATAGGTGGTGAAACTAGGGTTTCAGTACCCTAAAGTACGCGCGGCTTCATTAAATAAATCTATTGGTCTCCCGCTTCATTTAATTTTGCATATCTGGGAGAAACTCTAAGCAAGCAAAAGAAATTCATCTCCACGCCAGCTCCAGCCATGAGATTTGATCCTCTTCCACTTCAGCTATCCTCTAGCATCCACCAACCTCCTACACATACACCACAAAATACCACCATTCTCGTGAAAAGCACCAATATATATGACATTTAAAGCACAGACGGTGTAACTCTCTATCTACATGCAAGTATGTACAAAATAACCTAAATGCAAACTATATGAGCTTAAAAACATACAAAAGACAAGGAATAAAGGCATATAAAATAGATCAATTATGCACTCGTCAAATACCCCCAAACTTGAATTGTTGCTTGTCCTTAAGCAATGCAAAATGGAAGCAAGAATGAAAACAGAAAAGAAGAATAGTAAACATCCCCTAAGCCCTAAAGTTCTACTATGCTATGATTACAGTGATTCCAAGTTATGCTGCAATAGTAATTTATTCCTCAACTATGTCAATGAAAAGCAGTGCATTAGAGCTTACAATTTTTGCTCAAAAGATCAAATCTACTATAGGTGTAGTGTGTGCTAAGTTACATGCATCCATCACTTAATGGCCTTAGAGTAGATTAAGGGTTTCTTTCTTTTCTTGCCTTGGCATATTGTTTTCCGTTTTATCACATTAATTTACTCCTTTTTCTTTTAAGATTTAAAAACTGTATCCTTGGGGCTTCAGGTTATCAAAATAACTCTTCAGTACCTAAAAATAGAGTGGAGCAAACAACCCATCCCAGGCCCTACGAGCAGTGTCATCCCGTGAAGACTTTTTTTCACTCTTTGACAAAACTATCATTCCTACCAGGGAAAGTTAAATGGAACAAACACAACTCACCTAGTGTACTAAGATAGAAAGATGAATAGAAGAGTGTCCCTCACTAGTTTTGTTTAAATTATCCATTTATTTTCTTGATTTTTCAAGGAGTTTTTAAGCCTTTATTTTGCTTCATTGAGCATTAAGTGCATTTACTTTGATTCATGCTTTGGCATCAGAAAGTCAACCTAGAGATTCCTTAAAGTTTCTTAAGTTATTAGTGTAACGCCCCAATTTTGGGCCTAGAAGTTTTCTAGGTGGTTTAAACGGTCCGACGGATCGAATTCGAGGATTCGAGTCAGCTTTGAGATTTAATTCAAAACAATTTTTTTTGGGTGAGATAAAAGTATGGAAAAATAGTCTAAAATCATTATTTAATATGTAAATGATTTTGGTAAAATCAATTTTACAAAAGGAGGACTCAAAATTGGACATTCTGGTTAGTGACCAAAATGTAAACTTTTAAAACTATTTTTAGTGACTGTTTTGTAAAAGGGTCAAAACTTAGAATCTTTAAGGAGCTATTTGGCCAAAGTCTAATATCATAATTTTCTCTTTTAATTGGATATTTTAAAAAAAGGTTTTAAAGGAAATAAAAAGGCTTGGGGAGATTAATATCGTAATTAGATTTAAAAGATATTTTACGTAACTAACTTTTTACCAAAAGCTTTTCTCTCAAATTCTCTCCAGCCAAACATTCTTTTCCACTTCAATTTTCTCAGGTAAATACTTGATTTTAACATTCTTTTGTTATCAAATGAATCTTTAACGGTTTCCTAACAATGAGTTAATTATAATAAAATGAATTATATTAGTAAGTGATGGAATGAAAAAGTTTTGGAAATGTTATCGGATATAGTTGGATAGCCATAGGATTAATAGTGCACTATAAAAAGTCACCTTGGATGTTGAGGGGTTTTGATCCGGTGTACCGTAAACTCCATCCAAGTACCCCAACGGTCGAGGGGTTTAGATCTTTGTACCGAAGACTCCCGCTAGTGGGTTATGCATCCATCGATATGTGGGGTTGTGAATGTACCCGGTTGTAAATGTACCTTTAATTTCGGTTGAGATGGCATGAAGTGTTAGGAACACTTGTTGAATTCGTGTATATGATGTTATGTTTTGTAAAGTGGAATTTGGTTAATGATCACTTGTAAGTCAATATAATTGATGATGTATCATGAGATGGACTATGTTGTTTAATGTGGTTTAAACACATTTTACTCTTTAAGCCTTGTATTGGTAGTATGCGTGGGAAAGCTTAAATTGAGGGTAGCAAATGGTATTTTGCTATTGATCCATGATACATGTTGCATGTGGTTTAATATGCATGTTTTGGAAATGTTAAGTGCATGGTTTGATTAGTCATGATGTTTAAATGATGTTTGTAAAGTATCTTGAAAAGTGGTTTTTTCAAAAGAATGGTTAAATGGTTTTAAATGCATTGATGGTGGTTGGTTTTTGAGCATTCCTCACTAAGCATAGTGTGCTTATTCTCTCTTTTTCCATCAATGCAGAGAAATAAAGGTTGGAGATAACAAGCAAGATAAGGAAAATCCAAGGACTTGTATTTGCGAAAGTATGGTTTTGATTTAGACTTGTAGTAATAAAGGCAATGTGGTCGTTTGATATTTGGGAGGGTTGTTTGTTAAACTCCTTGATTGTGCAAGTTTATGTTGATGTTTTGGATGTGTAATTGGACATTTATACTTGTTTGAGGATTGGTTTGAGGTTTTTACATGTTGAGTAGGAAGCATGCCTCTAGATGATATGGATGGAAGTGTTAGGCTTGCTAGGATGGTTTAAAATGTTGGTATGTTGATTTTAAGCATGTTCTTGATGTTGTTTGATGTTTAGATATGTGTTGAATGTGTTTAGATTGAGCCAAAGTGTCATATATTGGATCTAGAGGTCATTACAGGCCATTGCATAACAGTACGGTTACCCAAGGGTCGATACGCTGGGCCTGGGAAGGCTCAATCCATTGAAATTTAACAAAGGGTACCGGTATGCCTAGCCACCGTATCAGTACGCCTTGGGAAATATTTTCACTGGTGTCGGTACACGGGTTTAAGTACTAGTACGATCCCTCCAATTTTAAAGAGCTATATCGATATGCAGGTACCGTATTGGTAGCGTTTTGGTTACTGGAATTATGAGTTTTTGAGAAATCAAAGAGGGATCGGTACGACATCAAGGCCGGATCGGTACGAGTGAGCCAACACACCATATCAATATGGTTATACATCTGTCGGTATGAGTAGCCATTATGTTCATTAAGCCATATCGGTACGGGCTTGCCCGTATCGATATGCCCTGTTGTTTTTTGTGCTTATCAGCATGCTGAAGTTTGAAAATCTTACAATTTAGTCCTTGAATGTTATTTATGCAATTGAATGAGTTCGAATGATTGTTTAAAGTTGAAATTAAACAAGTGAGCATGAAATTGGACTAATTAAGGGTTGGTAATCTTGAATTTAAATTAAGTCCCTGTAATTTGTGGAAATTATATTTTGGTCCCCAGTGTGCATTTTTGAGCAATTGAACCCTATTTTAAAATCTAATTTCAATGAGACGTTTCAGCTGAAGCATGTTCACCATAGGAAATTAATCGATGCATTTAGACAAGATAAAACAAAAAAATGGAATAGTTTAGGTTATTAGTTCGGGTTTGCTTCGGTAAACCTAATGTGACCCTTTTAGTTTAGTTTTGGCTAGGCCGGGCTAATGGGGTTACAATTAGAGTACATGCAACATGTGTTTTATTAAAGGTACAACATATTCATCATTAAGTTCAAAACCTAAAGCTCTTAACGCATTGCAAAACATCAACATAGATTCATCATAGGAAGTCATAATCAACGCAATAACAGTTTCAGAATCAAAGGAATCATAGCAAAGGGAACCTATTGGACATATTAGCCTATATAATAGTTTTGGAAAAAATTAAATTTTTAAAATTTTTACCTAAATTTAACCTAATATATATATGGGTATGTACTCCCCCAAAATTGATAAGAGCATTGTCCCCAATACGAAAAGAAAAGAAAGAAAAAGCAAAATAAAACAAGGAAAAGCAAAATATGCAAATGCAAAATATGAAAACTAAACTAAACTAAAATGAAAATAAAAACTAACCTAGAGAGTTACTGGGGTGGTGTAGCGTGGCGTGCCTGGCTCTTTGTTCGTCTACCAGTGCATGGCGCAGTAAGGGCAACATCTTATGGTGACTGTTAGAGTGCAGAAGGTGTGGGAGAGGCAGGGGTATCCTTTTGCAAAGGAGCACTAGTAGATGTTGAAGGGTCTGAGGAGGTAGATAATGGGGGTCTGTGCCCCAAGTGTGCTTGCAGCTCCTCAATTAGCCCGAGGACTCAACCAACAGAAACCTTAGTTCGAGTCCTGCGATTAGTTGCATATGAAGTTGGAGTTGGTGAGGTCTTGATAAGGGAAGGAGTGACCTAGCCCACTGGCTGTTTTACCTCAATGGAGTTATCATTAAGTAGGTGAACTGGGCTAGCAAGAGTCGATGGGTCTGGGTGCATAGGAGTCTTACCATTGTCTTTAGCGGGGAGCAGACACGGCTGTGGTTTCCTTCTTTTTTCTCATTCTAGCAGTGAAAACTAGAGGGTTGGGTGGTATTTCATCGTTCTTTTCTTCTTCTTTTGCTCTCTCTTCTTCATCATCTTCATCTTCTTTGTCTATGTCTTCCCTGGGTGATTGGCTAGCAGGGGTCTCAGTAAAATAATGCTAAGGAAATATTGGAAATGCCTTAGTAGATCCAAGGATAATTGGTTTAGCACGACTTTCATTACCAAGTCATTTTCTCAAACATATTCAAAGAATGGCCTAAAAAATTCTGTCATGGTGCCGAGTAGAGCAGTGCGTAGGGAATTTGTAACCGTGGTGCTGAAAGGTGTTGAGCTGGTCACAAGTCCCTTAAACCTTGGTACCTCATTTGAGAATGTCCCTATGGAAGCCTTTATTATCAAATCATCTGGTTTGGCCTGAACTTATGCCTTCTCACTTAGGGTAGTGATCAGGCTTGGGAAAAGTATAGGCCTTTTCTGGACAGAATGCGTTTCTCTGCTCACAATGGATTCATAAGTCATTTTGCCAATATTAATTTGTCGCCTGGTCATTATTGAGTGCAAAAGAAGAATCCTTTCAGTAGGGATCATAGAGTGGTATCCGATAGGTCATGTTCTCGTGTTCATAAAGTGGATCCAATATTTAGGGTCAGGTTTCAAATCGACCCATTTCACAATCCTATGGGTGGTGGATGTCTATGTTCGTGTAGTCCCTGAAATACACACGTCTTGCAACACTTCGTCATAGGTGGCATTGGTTGCCATTGACGCAAAATCTTCATGTTCGTCTTCTATATTATCAAGGTTAAACAAAGTATTTATTATTTTGATAGAAAAGTTTACCATTTTTCCTCGTACGAATGCAGTTGTATTGCTAGCATTGGTGATGTGGGTATAGAACTCGCACACCCATGAAACATTAATTTGCCCAGGGCGCAGGACAAACTCTTCCCACCTATGAGTTTCAATAACAGAGCGAATGTTGTCATCAAATTGGGTCCTGTGCATGCCAATGAACTCTAATCTTTCCTCTGAAAGTAGTTGTCTATTCTTGAAGATCTTG